>CM052202.1:16264046-16302011 GCA_028455805.1 Lasioglossum figueresi
GGATAGTAAGCGCGCTAGATTTATCTTTTATCTAGCGATTGCGACTAAGGAGAGGTCCCCAATATGCATAAGCGAGACGCAATTTTGTTAATACAGGACCCTTGCAATTCTCGTGTACGTACATGACACACGAGAAGCAATGGATAGGCGACGGTTGTGCCCGCCTATCGTGGCTGTCGATATGCTGCCGAATAATGAGAATTACGCGTCGTGAACGTAAAAGTAGGACTTTTCAGGCAAATAGCCCCCTAGATTGATCTTTCATCTAGCGATTTTGACTACTAAGAAACCCCGTCTTTGCATTATTAAGAAGTCAGGAGTGGAATCCCGGACCTTTGCAATCCTCGCGTACGTATACGTGGTCTAGCGGTGCGCGAGTGTACCGTGGTGACTGTGTGCAGTGACGCGCGAGTGTCGTCTTTCCAGGAGACGCAGTCCTTAACCCAAAATCTCTCAAACCTAAACTACCCTCGAGTTCCGCATAGCTGCCAAAATCCTCGGCTCGTAACAATGTGTCTTTTTTAGAAGAAAAACTTAAAAATACTTTATTTGCAAAAGGGTGAATTTGGAGTGCAAAACCTGTAACTCCACACAATCAAATTTTGTGAAAACTCTAACAGCTTATGCCTCAACAACAATTTGTTTACGACATATGGTTCCTTTCAAATTTTTTCTCTTCTCGATTTGTAATGATGTTGATGTAAAAGCAAGCTTTAACAACAATTTTCTTTGGTACAAACAATTTTGCGGCAATTTTCTTTTACAAATGTCCATCGATCCAGAAGTGTATATTCGCTCCTGTAACGAACGACCATTACATCTTAAAAACCCTGTATACATTTAGTAGACTTTACTTAAAATCCTCTTTGCTAAGGCAGTCTCGAATGTATATAGCAAGAGTCGGAACGTCAGGACACTCGCAAAGAGAATTAGACAAGGGTCGTTTAGGGTCGATGCGAATATATTGGACATTTAGTGGTAGTATAACCAAACTGGATTATCTTCCTTACACAATATCCGAACTTAAAATACGGCAAACGGTTCCTGCGAAAAGAGAGGTCGATGTCAAAAAATTATGCCACGTCTGTTCGTCGAGAGTCAAAGGCACGACGTCGGCTTCACGACGTCGGCTTCACGACAGCGACAACATTGTGCCTGTTGTATACGATCGTGACCCAGGTACCCGACAATCGGAACGCGCGATTAATTTAATGCCCGCAGCCTTTCTGAACCTGCGTGGGCGTACCAGTCGCGAAATATCCCTACGTTGTTCCACTGTGACTTCAATATTTGCAAAAATCAGGATGTTGCCTAATCATCCTACAGAGAGAGAGAGAGAGAGAGAGACCACAATAGAGTACCCTCGACTTCCGACAGGAATGTCTGGATCAATTTTCATCAGAGAGTTCAGAATTAAACTGTGAATCTTTGTGTGATTAAAGAGAAGAATGTAAGACAATTTTGTATTTCTTCTTTCTTGCATGTGCCTTCCTAGTCGTAAATAAAGTAAAGTCGTTTTTCATGATAAAATACCAGTATGTGTTGTAACTATTCCGAAGTTTTGATACTAAATCATGGTTCCAGATGACGGCTATTATACAAATAAATAGTTATGTACCACGTCGATTGATTTTACTAATACTGTGAATTGAAAAATTATGTGTACATATGTATACATACAGGGTGTTCATTTGAAAACATTCCAGCCGAATATCTCGAGAAATATGAAAGATATTAAAAAAGTGCAAAAAATGTGTCGAAGGATTTCGAGGAGGAAAGAGGGGGGCAGTATCAGTTTTTTATTTGGGTGACGTTTTCAAGGTCATTTGAAGGTCAACTTTGTTTCCTCAAATTGGAACCCATATTTTTTATTATGAGATCTTATTGTTCGTAAAAAGACCAGCAATTTCCGTAGCATACTTTTTTTTATCTGCGCACCAGTTTCGGAGATATTTAAAGAGAAGTAGAGCAAGTCATACTTGTATTGCGAGAAAGTTTGTAATTTCTTTATAACTATAACAAATTTTCAAAATGTTCTTCGTTGTTTTCTAAACAATAATACAGACGATTCTCAAATTCTGAACGAACATTTTTGAAGGTATCTGTTGGAATAGCTCTACATACCTGTACAATTCTGCGACACAAATCGTTGATGTTTTCCAGTTGTCCTAGCACGTACAGTTTGAAAACAAAATTGTCCTCTATTGATCTCTTGTTTACTGTACAGGAATGTAGAGCTAATTCCAACGGATACCTTCAAAAATGTTCGTTCAGAATTTGAGAATCGTCTGTATTATTGTTTAGAAAACAACGAAGAACATTTTGAAAATTTGTTATAGTTATAAAGAAATTACAAACTTTCTCGCAATGTAAGTATGACTTGCTCTATTGTTCTCGCGGTATAAGGATGACTCGCTCTACTTCTCTTTAAATATCTCCGAAACTAGTACGCAGATAAAAAAAAGTATGCTTCGAAAATTACTGGTCTGTTTACGTACAATAAGATCCCATAATAAAAAATATAGGTTCCAATTTGAAAAAACAAAGTTGACCTTCGAATGACCTTGAAAACGTCACCCAAATAAAAAACTGATACTGCCCCCCTCTTTCCCCCTCGAAATCCTTGAACAAGTATTTTACACTTTTTCAATATCTTCCATACTTTTCGAGATATTCGGCTGGAAAATTTTCAAATGAACACCCTGTATATTAAATCGTGGTAAAATATTTTTACATCTGATCAGACGCGAAAGTCTATCACGAAGACATAAGGCAGTTCGCTTTGATAATCACCGGCACAATTAAAATCGGCCGGTCGTAATCGGCATCGAACTTTCGATAGCCTGACAGAATCGTTGCCCTCGGCGATGCGTTCCGACGTATGCACCCGGTGCAGCGTATTCGAGGCTGATAAATTGAGAAATTTGTCGGGTAACAGGTGGCGAACGAGTGGAGAAGGGAGGCAGTCGCGTTAAAATAATTTCGGTTACTCGCCCTCTTGTTCGGCATGGCTCTCGGCGAGCCAGTAGTTAACTCTCGACTACCCGTTTCCCTTTACTTTACGGTCTCTAATTTGCTGTCTACCTTTGAACGTTTCACCCCATTTCCGACCGGGAAAGCTGAAATAAGCCGAGCAATCGAACGGCTAACAATGGCGAACCGATATGAGAGGTGAAGGGGATGATTGCGCTTCAAATAATGACAAATGATTGTCTTAACGACCCTCGACGGCCTTGTCGTAATTATGAGATCCTACATTCTCTTTAGAAGTTCATTAATGTATCATGAGTGTACTGTACAGTAGAATTTACCTGGTCGCATTTTTAGTCAGACAATGTAATAAACAACCCTCGGATCATTAGTCTAGTGTCGTACGGTCATACTGTACAGTAGAGCTCGGACTTTTACCCGGGTATATGAGATACCCGAGTATCCGGGTACCCGGGTACCCGGGCATCTCATGAGACAGCCGTGTCCCCAGGTATCCGAGTATCTCATGAGGTCTCGCAACTGCTTACGAGAGCTATTATTACCTGTGCCACAGCGCCATATGCTTTACTTGATTATTGAATTAGTTTATATTTCACAAAAATGATATACACGACTAAGTATTTTTCAAGAATTGTCTTTATTAATTTCGTAAGACTTCAGAACCCCCCCCCCCCCCTTCCTTTCGACATGTGACATACGTCATTCTATTCGTTTTGACATGCTGAACACAAAATGTAGGTGTCATTTTTGGCTGAAATGAATAGTTTTCGAGATATTCGAACCTCGAAAGAAATGAAGTAACCGAAAATGAAAATGTCAATTACGCATCAAATAGTGCTTTAGATTTTATATTTCATAATTCGCAAGTTTCTATTAGTGATAGTAGATCAGAATTAAACATGTATGTTCAAGATACTGAGATAAATCATAATTTATCTCCGCTAGAGTGGTGGAAAACAAAAGAAGGAAAATATCCAAGGTTAGCAAAGATCGCTAAAAAATATTTATGTCTACCGGCAACATCAGCCAGCTCTGAGAGTGTATTTTCCACAGCTGGCAATATCGTTACTTCGAAACGTACGTGTCTGTTACCGGAAAATGTAGACTTGTTGGTATTTTTACATGAGAATAAAAATGCCTAATTTGATAATTAAATAATTGACTTTTTAATTATTCCCCCTAAAAACGCACGAATTGCATTGTAAACGTTAAGAAAATCTAATATAAATTATTTCATGTAATAATAATAAAAACTATCTCGTATACTCTGGTATCTCATGAGTATACTAGACATTTTATGCATTTATGGCATAAATGATTTTGTGCAATTTAAAACAATAAAGAAATTAAAAGAACGTTGATATATTAATTTAAATTTATTAAAATCGTTCAAGAAAATAAGTAATCGTAATATATCGTCTGCTTCTTGCTATTGATGCAAACGATTTTTATTTTGCATAAAGATCCGCAGTCTATTCATGAGATACCCGGGTACTCGGGTAATTTTTGTTTATCCGAATACCCGGGTATCCGGGTAATGCTGTTTACCCGAGTACCCGAGTGCCCGAGTAATTTTTGTTTACCCGGGTATCTCATAAGCCACAGCTCTACTGTACAGTAGTATTAACCTTTGATCAGACGATTTCGGTAGACAACCCCTGGATAATCATTCGATAAGTAGTATTTTCTTTCTAATAGTAATTTTGTTCAGACAATTCAACCAACAACCCCTAGATAATTAACGATAAGCGAACTAGCGATTTTTACGCGTTTTGTAGTGTGTAAATAATTTGGAGAACTCCTAAAATGAGAGACGTAACAAAATATAATACTGTAACAGTTTAGTTAGAATTTCCTAAATCCCAACTAAATACATATAAAATCCGTAATATTTCGAAATACAGTGCTGCAGAATGGCGCCACTGAGCTTTAATTCTTCGACGAACAAGAAAAATGGTTAAAGAAAGTAAAACGAGAAGAGAAGAGAATCTCGCAAGTAGAAAGAAGGAGACGAGAATAGCCTCAAATTCCAATGTTTGAGATTGATAAGGTGCTGTAACAGATTAATAACGAGCAATATGGCGATGCTGTTGGTTCCAGGGCCCGTTGGAGAAACTCTCGTGAAAAATTCCAGGAATCGAGGAACGGGACGGTTTGAACGGCGTAGTTGGCACAGCGGACGGTGACGCGAGGTCCCCGAAACTGTTTTTATTTATGTGTTTGGTGAGGCGACACGGCGTGTGGGTGTCGAAGCCCGGTGAGCGCCACAGGAGCTCGTTGGCAACGTGCCGCGTGTCTGTGCACGAGCATCTTCACCCCCGGGATCTACATATGGTCCACTGGATCGGCCTCGATATCTTTTTCCGCGATCCAGCAACATCGTTTCGCCTTGCAAGTTACGCATAGTCCCGTTCAAATAAACGTTAGACGCGGTCATTGAAACGAACATTACTTGGAGAACTACAGGGGTGGCTCTGCGAAGACAAAATAAAATAGTGAAATAACAATGAAAACCTTTGGACGGACGTAGACTTTATTTATTGATTAAATTCAACCAGTAATTTGCTAATTAATTATTTTTATCGCGAGTCTTCAGGAAATGTGCAGAAAAGGATTGGAATTTAAAAAAGAATTTAAGAAAACTCTTTATAATCCGTCGCGATGGACATAGACCTTATTTATTGATTAAACTGAACCATTAACTTAGTAACGAATAATTTTTATTTTCATTTTAATTAGAATTTGTGCCCCGTGTGTGCATCGATTGTCTACATCTCCAGACTAATAGGATACTTGTGACGCTTTAAATAAAGAGACTGTTATCCCCGGACATGAAAAAATGCAGGAGAGTATTAAAAATTCAGATGGAATTTTCATTTACCGAACGAAAAAGTCTCCGATCGACACGTGCACCTAATAGATCCAGAAACTTGAGGCAACCCATGTATCGATCGATAAAGCACCACCATCCCCCAGATCTCCAGCACATTTACACCGTTGTTTCACACTGTTCCGAGTCCTATTGACACGGAACGACAACTATTACACAGAATATAGAAATCTAGAAAGATCGCGAGGATCCAGCAGGATCAAGGCATCGATCGAATAACTCTGACCCATGTCCGATTATGCGTCGCCTCGGAAACGACCGTCGACGCGGCGATTTTATTCGAGGGGTTCTTTATCGATACGCACGTTTCCACTCGTATAACAACGTACCCCTTATTCCGCGGGGTATAACGTTATTAGTTATGTTTATTCGTTGTTCGTTATCGAAATAAAATTGCGCTGAACGCTGCTGGTGAGCCGTGAATCACTTGGTAAATTCGCGCGAGCCATCGCGTCTGGTTTGCAGGGGCGTGCATTTGAATAAGAACGACTGTCGTGCATCAGAAAAACCGTCGGCATAGGACTGCGGGGCCCTTGGCCAACAGGGAAAGGGGGGAATAATAGGTGGGGTAGCCAGTAGGATGCTCGAGTGACGTCGTACCGCAAACTACCACTGTCCCCTTTATATTCAGGAACATAAGCTCGCAAAGTTATTGGCCCATTCGGACCTCCTGCCTCCACGGCGCGCCGTGCCGTTTCTCATTCGCGTGTCCGATGGCGTTACTTTGCGCCCTCAAATTCTTCCACCCTTCTTCCTCCCCAGCTCTCAGCCGAGGCTCTACAGCGATTTTCTCCTTTCGATACACTTTCCACTCGTTCTCATCGATCCGACTATTGTTCTGTGACACTCGCAATATGCAACTAGAAATTCAACCCGTTTCTTTACCACTTCGTCTCCTACACTTCATTTTTCTCCTTCTTCACCCTCAACACTTCGTTTCTCTAGCTTTCTCACCCTCTACACTCCATTTTTCGAATTTCTTCATTTTCTACACTTCATGTTCTCGATCTTCTACATTTCACTTTTTGAGTTTCTTCACCCTCTACACTTCATTTTTGAGCTTCTTCGTGTTCTCCATCTTCTACACTTCTTTTTTCGAGTTTCTTCACCCTCTACACTGCATTTTTCGAGCTTCTTCACGTTTTCCATCGTCTACACTTCATTTTCTACAAAATCGGAGAAGTTATGTTAACCCACAGTACTCGTATGGCGACTCCGAGTCGCGTTAGAAGACCGCTATACCAGTCTCAAAATTTACATCAGTAATTTAGTGTGTATTTAATAAATGACTGAACTATTTTTTAGAAAGAGATTTTATACATCGAATAGAAATATTCTGGAAGGTCGGAAGAAACGTTTTGGTTTCGAGTTAAAATAGCTCCGAGCGAAAAGGGTGTTTGCCCGTCACCCTGAATAAAATGTAAGAAAAAGACAATGAACAAAACAATTTCGAACTCGTTTGTGACTGATAGAGAATCTTGAATCTTCAAAGAACGAATTGAATCGAGTAACCTCTGACAGAAGAGCTCCTCATGTCCGATGATAGTAAAATAGAGATCTGGACCGTACGATTTTGACCAGGTAGTTCCACCAGGGTTAATCGAGGAGCCAAACAGCGATTCGGAAATGAAATTCCGTGAAGGGCAGACGCGTCGTCTACGAAACGTTGATTTAAATTCAACCTCGGGCGGAGACGAGGGATCCATGGGGCCCCGGGTATCCATCGGACTCCTAGATTCCCGGCTAAAGGCCAAAGGAAGGTCCCTCTCGGTCGGCTACCGGAATAGCATGGAATATACTAAAAGGCAGGACCGAGAGGAAGAGTTCCAGGGGAGTAAATGACAGGCCCCGCTGGCCGCCCCGGGCCTCACGGATGATTATTTTGATTAATTTCTCCCGTCATTCGGTAGCTGATCGTGCCGCTATCCCTGGAACACGATTCCGCATCTAATACCGCCATAATCGAAATCTCCACCGAGGAGCCCGCGATAATGCCCAAAATTTCACCTAAATCGGTAACAATGGCATTGGAGACACGAGATGCATTCATGGAAACGATCTACAACCATAATAATCAGATCGATCATCCCTAACTCAAGGAAAATGGTACACGAGTCAAAAATCGCATAGGTAAAGACTGCGGATTTTATGCATTTTTTATGGAAAAAATGAATTTAATATCAATGGTACATTATTTACAGCCTCCTAAAGTAATTTCGTTTTTCTTTTTGTGAAAATGAAAGACAATTTTCGTATAACGAACAAATATTTTATTAAATTATATATTGGCCATTCCGGTCCAATACCTTTTGCCATCTTTCTGGTAGTAGCATGATTCCACGCTCATAAAATTTTTGGTCTTCGCTGGCAAAAAACTGATCGAGGTGGTTTTTGACCTCCTCGTTTGAAGTAAAGGTTTTACCGTCTAAAAAATTTTGCTGTGACCGGAACAAATAATAATCCGAAGGTGCCAGATCTGGAGAATACGGTGGGTGTGGCATTGTATCCCATTCAAGCTGTAAGAGCTTTTGGCGAGTGACCAAACTTGTACGAGGTCTCGCATTATCTTGGTGGAACACTACACCTTTTCTGTTGATTAATTCTGGCCTTTTCTGTTGAAGTGCGTCATTCAGTTTGTCCAGTTGATGACAGTAGACTTCCAAATTAAAAAAAAAAAATTGCAAACCAGTTAATTCTGTCACTGGCGTACCGTCGACACATCTTCTAAAAAAAGTAAAATATGACGAAAATGCTGCTTATTGCTCTCCATATTTAAAAGGGCACCAACCAAAAACTACTGCGTAGAATCAATTGGACTTTTTCACACGCAAGCCTTGCTATATCAGCTCTCAAAACATATAATGATTATGCGGCTTAAGTGTGAAGTTGGGTGCAAAAAAATACAATTAAATCCTCTGTCGGGAAAAAACGAAATTACTTTCCGAACAACCCAATAATTATATAATGTTTATTGGAAATTGGTAGACAATTTTTATTTTGTATAAACATGCGCAGTCTAATAACAACCTCCTAAAATTATTAAGAGAATAAATAAATTCTTACGTAACTCGGCTCTCGTGTAAATAGTTAATGCTTGTGAAAGATTAGTTCAGGCATATCAAATTCATTTTCCACGGCCCAATTAAGTGTTATAAATTAATTCGGAGGCAGCATTAAAATAGAATACTCGAAATAAAGTAGAAACACATATTTTTTATAAACATTGTAGTTAGACATACGAAATAACATATGTACAAATTAAAAAAATACACATGAAATACAAAAGTTGTATTTTTTCAAGTTTATTTTATTCGAATAAAACTGTTTCATTTTTGTTTTGAAGAAACTTGGCAACGTTTTCCAGTAACCAAATTTTCAAAATGTGATTGAATTTGTTGAGCTGTAATTATTTTTGAAATTGATTGTACACACTGGTCTGTTAATCTTGACCTTTCCGCAGTTTTATTTTTTTTTAACATTGAAAATAGTGGTTCGCACGAATGTGTGCTACCGAACATAGCTAAAATACGCCTAATTGCACATAAAATATTGGGAAATCGGTCGACGGATACATAATTGTAGAAATATATTTTTGTTTCGATACGGAATCACACTGCATTTCGATTAATTCCAATTGTAAATTGTCATCTACCGTTTCAACATTTTTTATTAGACCGCAGACTACATGTCGACCGGCCGCGAGTTTGACATGCCTGGATTAGTTGTTGAACAAATATGTTTCTTCTCCATAATTCGCATATTTAATATTTCTTTACTATTTCTGAAACACTACATGAAGAACAACTTATCGAGAGCAGCTTGAACACGACAGTTAGGCGAGCAGGAGAGAAAAGTCGGAAGAAAATGGACTCGAAAATAGCTGAAGCCATCATTTACCTGTCCCCGGGCAATAAACCCCAACTTTCGAAGCACTTTGCTTTCGCCTTTCGCTTTTTCTCGTTTCGGCATTGCTGGAGGATGAATCGGTTAGGTCACCGGAACAACAGGAGCAGGCGATAAGCCGTCGAGGGACAAGTGTTTGGTGCATTTTCGGCGATAAGCCTAATTCCTATACCTGCCCGCATACCTCCAGCTCCTCTTCTCTATTTTCGTCCGATCTCGCTGCGCCGGGTCAACTTTGAAAGCTTTCGAGGAGGACTTCCGGCAATTTCCTCGTAGCGCAGAGATCGATGCTTGGCCATTAGGCGAGTGTCCATTTGTCTCTGGCTCCCTTGCAATCTAAATTAACCGTTGCCGAGTTTACCGTGCACGATAGATTATACGAGATAACGGTGCACACCCGGTGATCGAGAACATCGATCGAGGAACAAAGAGACCGAAGAACGAGTGACGCGAAAACTCGTTGCTGTCGACGCTTGTCGGGTGATTCTGAACCGAGAGGAATTAATAGATTAGTGAAGGGCACGTCTCCTCTTAATTGTATCCCATTACGGGCCTCGGGTTCTCTCGGGCCCCGGAACCCGTCTATTATCGTCGATAGCCGAAATCGGTCCTGATCGCAGAATTAGATCGAATTAACGGGGGACGATACTTGCGTACGCAATTTCTCGCGGACGATCTCTCTCCACTAATCTTTCACTACAATATTTTATATTTCGCCCAGCCAATTTCTAAATCCATAATACTCCTCAGTCTACTTATCCATTGTACTTAGACTGGCAATCTTTGCTTGAAGGAACAGTTTAAATCAGTAATATTCTCGGAACGCAAATTCATCATCTCAAAATGTCGCTTCTTACCTCAAACATGTGTGCATAAGACCGCACGACCGAACTTGGCTTCCCCGGGTTTACCCGAATAGCGTTTCACCTCGGAGCGTGACGGATCAGACTCATTCGCTGCCCAGCAAATTGTGAACACGGCGCGCCTAAAGAAGTTTTCATTTCAAAAATTGTCCGCATAACTTGCACGCTTCAAAGGCTATATAAAGATTTCTTGCTTTTCTCAATTTTACATTCAACAATAATATGCTAATATAATCTTAATAAACATCGAGGAACTCGGTCTTATCGAATTGAAGACCGACGTAAAAATGTTTCAGCGTAGAAAAAGAGGTCCTCCACCGAAAATATCAGTCTTTCGCCGACCCTGATTAGCTAACACCCTAAAGAGTCTACTCCCAAGAAACGGTGCAATAATAGAGCAACTGTGTCGATTACCGCGGTATCATCTAGGCATTCGTTTAAATGAATCCTGAGTACAGTATCAAAAAATTTTTTTATTTATCGCATTTTAAATGAATTTATAATTCTTTTATAATTCTAACACTGCAGTAGAATATAACATAAATAACTAAATATGTACATTATTTTGATATATATATTTGAGTAATATTTATTATTTTTAGTTTGAAACTGTTTTAAATTAAGAACTTTGTGAAATGTGCAACATTGCGTGCATTTCGCTTTACTTCGTTTTTTATTTTCGTTAGTGTTTTTTTTGTCATTACTTTTCGATGTAATTTTTGCCATATCGTCCGATTTTATCTACAGGGTGTTCATTTGAAAACTTTCCAGCCGAATATCTCGAAAAGAATGAAAGATATTAAAAAAGAGTAAAACACGCGTCGAAGGATTTCGAGGGGGAAAGAGGGGGGCAGTATCAGTTTTTTATTTGGGTGGCGTTTTCAAGGTAATTTGTAAGTCAACTTTGTTTTTTCAAATGGAAACCGATATTTTTTATTATAGCATCTTGTTGCACGTAAAAAGACCAGCAATTTTCGTAGGATACTTCTTTTTACCTGCGCACTAGTTTCAGAGATATTTAAAGAGAAGTAGAGCGAGTCATCCTTATATTGCGAGAAAGTTTGTAATTCAGTTAAAACTGTAGAAATTTTCAAAATGCTCCCCGTTGTTTTCTAAACAATAATACAGACTATTCTCAAATTCTGAACGAACATTTTTGAAGGTGTCTAAATAAAAGAAGTAGGTATCTAAATAATAATAAAACTTTCCCGTATGCAATTTAAATCAATATCAAGAATGTACAATCATGTGAACAACAGTCCTTTGGTGAGATAGAAGAAAATGGTCTTATTTTTACTTTTTATAAAGAATGTTTTTTCAAATCGTCTGAGAGATTATAAAAATATGAGAATGATCGACAGGTTTGTTTGCTTCGCCAGCAAGAATACATTCTCATTGGATTATACACATTAATTCAGAGCAGAATATTTATTTTTACGTATTTCAATCTGATTGGGAAAAGTACCGCAGTAAAACGTACGTTTTACGGGTGTACACCCGCAGTAATAGGTACGTTTTCCCTATTGACTGACAACGAGTTATACACAATTCCCGCGCGATTTTCGAGGCAATTATCGAATACGGGCAGATCGGTTCACAGAAAATCGTTTGATGGCGTCGATCGGTTCACGGTAGCTAACGCGATCGTTGCGGCACAGTAATTAATGGAATCGAATGGAAACAATTAGGACGAGAGGAGGTTCGGGACGGAGGATGAGTGATATCGATCAAGTTCTCGAAAGGCGGTCGGCGCTCAGAAAATTGCTCACAATTTCTTAGGATAAGGTTGCAGAGAGCAACACGAATATTTCGTTTTTCAAAAGCCGAGCCGAGCAGAGTTGAAGCAAGCTGAAGCATCAAGAGTCTCGAGGCCCTGAGCAGATCAACAACGAAGCTCAACGGACAGCGGATCCAGCGCTGACGCTCATTACGATGATTGGCAGATTCAATTAACGAGCAGCCGGGCTCCAGCGCGGCGGGGTCGCCCCGGCTTAACCCCGGCTAAATATTATTAATAATAATCAGCTCATTACCGGCTCCATTAATTATCCGGCTGTATATACGAGTTATACCGGGCCCCAGGAGCGCACCAGATTCCGCGGGATCGAAACGATATTCCCCGGTTGTAATCGACGCTAAACGCATACGTATGGCCGTATATCGCCGTGCCGTTTCGTATACACCGTTCCCTGATAACCGGTCATTACAATCGCGCTCGCCGATAGAAAGAAAGTCTGAGAGAGAATCTCTCGAATCGATGCAACCCATAGATAACCGTTTCCCTGACACGACACGATTTTTCTATTGTACATCGATCGCTAAATTACACGCCATTCAAACGTATAGCTTCGCTTACCGATCGTGAGACCGTGCGCTATCCCCAAAGAAAGCGTCCGTCTCATGTTTACACATTACCAACCGATTCTGGATTAATAGGTTTGTGAGATCTGTGATTGGCAACTAGATGATCGAGTAAACCATCGATTCAAGGAACTGTTCAATCTTCCGTACGTGTCAGCTAATTTTCTGAGAGCCCGAGCAACATTTAAGTCGCTCTAACACTTTGTTGGGCTATGTAATACGTAGCAGAGAAATAAGGCATTTATTATTGGTTCGCTAACACGTTAACTGCTATGTCGATCGGTACTCGTGCAAATTGGGTTTTATAAGGACTGGAAGGATCGAAAGGGAGACGTATAGAGATACTGTTGTGGCAAATGGTAATTCTTAAAATTGTTTATTTCTTTAGTAATTTATACATCATTGTTAGATCTATGCGATAGAAACTCAAACTGTTTTTTCTCAAATAAATTCAGAAGAAATTGATAGATTAATTCCAAAAATTTGTTGCTTTTTCATATCGAAAAGATTATTGAAACATTGCCGGTAAATACAGTGTTGATATCGTTTTTGGACCTTTTCTACGACGATCATGATTCGTTACCGATTGAACGGAAGGGGTAGCCTAAGCTAAGAGAAACAATGCCACACGGGTCGCCGCGCCAGGCCGGAGAGTTAAACGGCGGAACGGGGTAAAAGAGAAAGTGGAATATTAATCCATTTAACAAACTCATTATCGATGAGATATATCGAACGTTTACCGTGCGCGTCGGCGCGGCGGCGCGAACGTGCTCCTCCTATCCCGGGGGAACCCCGGTAATATTAGCGGGTTGGCACCCCTGCGGCTTGATTTACGGCCTAGCACTAACGAGCCTCGGACTGCATCGGTCGCAGAGAGGTGGTGCGCATCGGTGCAACAGCTCTCGATCGTCCGTGAGCGTTGCACCGATACGCCTTGATCACCGGCGTGGCTGAAATCTAGAATTTTGAAACAGAATGAAAACTCTTGACCCAAACGAAGATTCAAAGTGGTCACAAGGTGGTGACATGGATGATCCTCGCCTTCTATTGGGGTCCACCTGGACTGCGCCGGAGAGCAAATGAAGCCGAGAAGGCACTCGAACAAAAGATCTTGTCGAAAGACTTATATGGAGACAACTCTACTATGTGAATCGAGTTCGGTGGGATGTGTGGGAGGGGGCGTGGCCTTCCTATTCTCAGCGGACCCAGAAACCAACTAAACATTCATCAGAAAAATGTTCTTAGAGAATGAACAGCATCCTCGCGTTGGTTCTTCTATCTGATCGATAGAAACATGAGAGGAAAATCTCTCGATTTTGTTATTACTTTGCTCTGTGGGCGTAGTGTTCTAAGTCGGCATGGCCTGTCTGGTCTCAAAGGACCCAGAAACGGCCTAACCGATCGTCAGAAAAGTGTTCTTGAGAGATAAACGGCGCCTTCGTAAGAAATGAAGGAAAGCCGAGGGGAAAAATCTGTCGTAAAGTTCCGAGTGGGCGTGGCCTCTTTGCTATCGACTAACCCGAAACGAGTGTCGTGTTCGTTTCAAAGCCTATATACCCTTCAGAAAATTTCTCGCGAACGAGAAACAACTATCTGGTTGTCTGTTTAACTTGAAAAATGGAATAGCCAAGTCACGTGGCCCCTCGTGCCGACGCCAATGGCCAAGTGGCAACACGATGGATGCACCGTAGAAGCAAAGAAGGGCAGTCTCGAGTGGGCCCGGACCCGACAATATGCCGTACGGAGCGAAAGCTCGAAGCGGGCCGACAACGCCGGCCCCCGAGGGCTGATTGGACCGTATTTGGTTGTAATTAAGGCACCGGCGGCGGCCATTAGCGACCGCGAAAACGAACAACATTGTTCCGCGGGCGAAAGGCGAGCCGCGCCACACCACGCCGGGCCACGACGTTCCACGCGTATATCAAATTGCGCAAAGATCCTGTCTTACCCTTTTCCGAGCGGTTCGTAATTTCGTTTGCGTTGCCGATCGGTCGTGCCCGCCTTTTTGCTCCCGTCCCTGCCGACCCATTGGCGCGCCGGAACCAGAAACACATCGTTTAAGCACTTTGTTGCGAACTGGACAAAGCAAGAAATTCTCGAAAACGATAACGAACCCCCTTTCCCCCAGCATCGGCAAGAATATACCAACCTGAAACTACTTTCAGCTTTTTTTAATTGTCCAGCTGATCGAGTAACAGTCTCTCGTTTAATTGTTAAGTCAAGCCTGTTTCATTTTCCGAAATTTATTAAATACAAACGAGTTTAAGAGCATAAAAACTGTTTTGAATAATGGTACGATAAATTTTAATGGCCCCTGAGAGTCGCCATTCGAGTGCAAAACGTTATTACGTACATCGAATAAGTCCATCCAATATAATATACACGCGTGTACACGTGTGACAGTAGGCGTGGTAGCTAGACTCCAAGCAGTGGTGGGGGTCGCAACAGCACCAATCAGTCGTGCGACCTCTTTCCTAGACAACTTGTCACCTCCTCGCAGTGTGACAGAAGCTAGGCCAAGTAGCCTGAACCACGGTAGGAGCTACCAATCGAATTCCCACTGGCCAGCCCGTGCAACTTGTTATTCCGGTGCACGACGACAATGCCGCACGACTGTCGTAATTGGCAGACATCCTCGGGGGTTGGGGGTGGCCGCCGATACAGGATGAAGAGATTTACAATGTTCCAGGCCGTAAAATAATCAATAAAATCTGTGCAATGTAAAGAAACGGACGTGCGGCGGTGATTTAGTATGCGGAGCGGCCCGGCTCCGCTATTCGCTCCTCTTGCCCCGACAGCCCCCTCCTCGGCTATCCTTAAGGCCCGACCACGGGGCCTTGCTGGTCCAGTTCGCGGGATCGTTGATCCGGTTCGAACCCGACAACGAAACGGCGAACAACGAAACAACGAATCCACTCTCGGAATCTACCTGCGCAATTTGTAGCAGCCTTTTTAAACGTCGCCTCGGTTCCATTGTCTACGCGGCCCCCAACGGGATGCACTGAATTATGGTTGCCCAAGACATCGAAATAATTGGAGTGACAACGATCCCGAACCCGGAAATTCAGAAAATAATGAAACTTCGGAGATATATATAGTGTATGCGAATTTGGACAGCAAAAAAATCACATAATACATATACACTACACATCTCCAAAGTTTCATCGTTCTTTTAAATTCCGGATGCAGGATTACCTCTTGCGAGATGCATAGGTTCAAGCGAACGGTTTCGATCCGCATGCCTCGAATATCGGAACCGCGAATGCGACGATGGAACGCGAGGCGTGGCACTTGGGCGTCTTAGGCCTCTTAGGCGTCTTGTTTCGAGGTTTACGAGGCGCTAAGCAGCTCGTGATTGATGACGGGGGCAACCGACGAGGTTACGTCAGTGAAACGATCGAAAAACGCGAAAAAATCGACTCTCCGCGGACCTGCCCGTTTTGAAACCGACGCGACGGTAGACGATCGTTGCGAGAAACGGGAAAGCTTGTTGAGTAATCGATCGTTTACACCTCGAATGCCTCGTCTCCTGAGAATTCTCTGCATGACTTAGAATTGAATTGTAGTGTCATTTTATTAAGTCTACTAATTTATATTTCATTTGATGAATTACGTTGATCGCGCGGAGTTCTTCAGTCTGCTAAATTGCCCGTCGAAGAACCAACCCTTCTGTTGGTTTTCAGGATTTGGAATGGAGCTACCTTGGGGGGTGAGTCGAAGAAATTTTGCGTTAGGGACACCGACACAGGTTAATCAAGTCGTATGGGCGGAACGATCGTCAATGTGGGTAGAGCTTTAGGTTTCTGGTGGGAAATACATAGCGAATCGCTGCAGGGTCTTGCAGCAGGAGCCGACTATGGTGACGAATTTACGAGCTCCTTACGAGGCTGCCTTCTTCGAGCGTGGCGAGCAATAAAGTACGGGGCCAGAGGATATTCGAAACAATCGGCCCGAGAGGCCAGGACCTATCTCCACGCGAAATCCCGGGATCAAATTTAAAATTGATTTATGGCTGATCGCGAGCCGACCTTCGGCTTCTCGCCCTCCATCCTCTTCTTCGTTCCTCGTACTTCCTGTTATCGAAACTTTAAAAATATCGTGATCCATTGACGTGTTAACTACCAACTTAGTAGCCTCGACAATCCCATAAAGTCACAAGAATTTATTCAATGAAATTGCGGATCGTTATGCATTTTTATAAGGTCGACATTAAAAATTTATGAGAATCGATTCGATAGATTTCTTTATTCAAGTATATATATTATGATACTGATCGCACAAAATCTAAACAAATATACTCCTCTTATTTATATAAAACGGTACACGCTAGCCACTTGTAGAGGATGAAGGATTCTTATAAAACACATAAATAATAGAATACTATTTAAATATCTCTTATATTTTAATCAATAAATATTCCGGTTTTATTTTCTCGTGTGCTAAAATTGATCTGCTATAAAAGAATCTTCTAATCAGGAACTTGATTAGGATATTCATTGATTTTGAAAGATAACGTTGATGAAATTAGCAAAAGGATTGTAAAAACGTAATTCCTGTCGGCTGGACTTCCCACAGACAGCAATTAAGTAACATGGCGTCTCGGATGGTTCGTTTCGCGCACCTTCCGCGGCGCTACCTGCCGTGTTGCATTCCCCTCCGAATGCAACGAGACCGTTCCACCAAGAAAATGCATCGAGATCGAAATTCTCTTCCGGAGAACTATTTCCATTCCCACCTTAATTTAATCCTTCGTACATTCGTGGAACGTGGGGTTCATGAAGGTTGACGTGGCTTGCTTGTACAACGGGTTATCCCCCTAGAATCAATGCATTCATTAAGATAACTCGATGAATTCATTAGGTTAAAGTATGCAGAACGAAAAATTCGAGATATTCTTACCCGGTTCCACTTAGCTAGAGCTCTCTCGCGCTCGAATTTCGCGAATTCTCGTTTATCGTACACCGTTGTTAATATTTTCCATATTAGAAGCATAAGAAACCCGAGGAACACCGTGCTGGCTACCAATCCGACTGCAACGCCTGCGAAAAATGGTTGCCAAACATTCCTCAGAATTTTTTTACTGATTAATTTTGAGCGCAAATATATTCTTCCTAATATACTCTTATTATTGGTAGCTCTACGAAAAAATTAGAAGCTCGGCGAAAATAATAAATACTGCTTAAGCCGTCAGAATATTATGAATTTAACTCGTATAAATAGCGAATTTTATGCATTTGTGACAAGAACGAGTAGGTGTACTTTAAAATAGTAAAAATATTAGAAAAATTAAAAAATACTGTTACACGTATTATCTCCAACCTATTAAACGTAGTAAGAAAGAAAATAAATTTCTTTTTTACTCCAGTTTGCTGTAATTTATGTAGATAATTTTTATTTTGCATAAAGATCCGCTGTCTACTCGTAAACTCGTATCAGCTAAAAATACGTAAAATTCTCTATGAAACCATAATAATGTTCAAGTGTATTTCCAAAATGTATTTCCTCTTTTCATCATTCTAGTGAGTCCGAAACAATATAAAAACATCATCCGATTCGTCTATTGTTTTCACAATTACGTATCTGATTAATCGACTTTTATCATAAATGCATAAAATCCGCAGTGAAGTAATTACGATGCTGTGATTCCCTCACCAAAAACGTTAATGGGCTTGGGACACGACCTCTCCTTCTGCGCGAGGATATTGAATATCTTGATGTCTCCTCCAGTCCCATGTCTGTGCTGATGATACTTGAAAGTAAAAGTGCAACCCGCGTCACCTGGTGTGCGACAAACCCTGGCTCCAGTTTCCAGATCCTTGACAGAGTCCTCCTCGACAACGTCCACCTGCACGTCATTACAAAAATCAATATACTCGCAGCAACGCAGAAATAGTGCTCGCATAAATCATTTGAATCTCTCACGATGTCAATTTGGTGGGGACAGGTGTCGCATATCCCATTCTTGGCGTAAGGACCACTGTTGTAGGCTGTGCATTCCACGCAGTTCTTCAGCTCGTCGCACCATTGTCCTGGACATGTCTGGAAAAGGATAAAAATCAGCCAGAAAATACAGACTAAAGGAACACGTTTCGCTATCGAATAAGTTTAGCAGCAGGGTCACAGAAGCAAATTCGAATAACATCCCAGTAAGTAATCTACTCTTGATTTGGTATGAATTTGGCGCCAAATAACAAGCCATCTGTTTTTGCATAAAGCTTCGTACAGACCTGAAAATTTCGCCAAGCATTGCGTCGAACGGCGTACGGAACGAAAAATCGACATTAATTTCGGCGAACAGAACGGCGAACAGCTCGGCGACGTCTTAAAGACGTCAATTTTACATCCATTTTAGGTTTGAACGTCTTACGACTTAAATTGAACGTTATTTGAACGTCTGAAATACGACGTCTTAAAGACATGTGTTTCGAAACTAAATGACTTGACTTATTGAAAATGTTATGATAGAGACTAGTTTACTGTACAATGACTGTATTTTAAATACCGATTTTTATTTTGTTACATGTATTTATACATCGTTCGTTACTTTTTTGTAGGTCTCTGTACTGAAATCAGAATAGACGTTCTTATGAGTTATAAACGATTAAAGATCGCGAAAATCGCAGCTTTTCCACAATTTTTGACACTTTTGACTGTTAACTGCAGTTTGTTTTCAAAAATTAGAATTAGTTGGAGAAAGAATAAATGTCACTACTAAATAAGTAACAAATAAATTAAAAGAATAAAATTTTTTAAATTAATTCAAAAATTTGTTACGGATGACGAACAGATGTTCAAGATCATCTGTGGCAGGAACCGTCGTAGATAAACGCACAGAACCACCCTAGATAAATTCACATACCTGTTTAGTTTAGAACAAAAACATACACACGACCAACTGGACGTTGACAAAATACGAATGTGACTCAGGGGTACTGACAAGTACCATTCGTTAATTCCAAGGGTTCTGACAAATGCCATCCGTCATTGCAAGGGTATTGTATAAGCCCTTGCATTCCTGTTCTCGGAGGCTAGTATTTCCGTAGTCACGAACCGTGTCGCGTCGTGCTGTATCTCGTAGAGTCAATTTCCAGTATGATCGGGCTCAAGTTCTCCCTCGTATCAACGTTAACCGTATAGATCCCGCGAGTCCGGTATAAAATCTATTAGATATTTCTAAAGTCGCTACGAGACGCATTGCCAGTGCGTCAAAACCGAGCATCTTAGTTTAGGTAACAATACTTTTCTTTCAATCATTTCAGACATTTACACAAATGTAACACGTTCTTATAATTAGAATATATCTGTGTTTATTGAATATTTCGTACAGATTACTAAACCCATAATTATCGTTCCACAATCCTAATCGAGTAATTGAACGTCCCTACACGATACAATCTTACCGCTCGAATTGTATCAATCAGATTATACTTCTTACGAGGCCCACTAACAATCCAACCTAGTGGCTCCCCGATCTCGCATTGGGTTCGTCCACGAAACCTATACTATCCCAGCGGCTCCCTGACAATCGCATCAAGTTCGTCCGCATACCTAGCAGCTCTTTGACAATCGTTAAGGTTCGTCTGCGTTTTGACTCCATTCCTAAAGGCTCCCTGACAATCGCATCAGGTTCGTCCTCGCTGTCTATAATCCTAGCGGCTCCCTAATTTCGCATTGGATTCGTCCGCTTACGTCAACTAACAAATAGAGATCATACTCCCAGGGTAACAACCCTTCGCCGGTCATTCGTGCTACTCGCGGCCCTGGCTCGTAACAAATTATTACAAAATTTATATATTATAATTTTTCAATGAATTATATTTGTGTCCCGACCAAACCTACGGACAAATTCGCGCGCATTCCCTTTGATGTATGCATACGAAAAACCGACAACTGAAGGATGGACCGCGCGTACAAATGCGCGCGCGCGAACACGAACGGGTTGGACTTAGAAATCTGTTTGCACGACAGATCCTAAACATTCATGTGTTAAAAATAAATGTCATGACATAGAAAGAAATTTATAAACAAAGATATCGGTGATTTAAATTATCTGAAAAAGTACTGAACAAATAATTTTGAATATTACTTTAAGACAATAAACTTTTAAAAATTAAACAATTATTACAAAAAATATATATTTATAACGATAATTATCGGTAGATAGGAATAATTTTTAATAAATGGATGAAAAAATTGGCAACCGATGGATCGACCGCGCGCACGAATGAGCGCACAAACGCACGCAGCGGCGTGTTTGCGGTCCGTCTAAACTGGTATTCCGTTCGCCATTCGGCGCAATGTTCGTCGAAATGATCAGGTCTGTACGAAGCTTTAGGGTCGGTATTTGGCGACAAAGTTTGGTACCAAAATTCTATGTCAAATGGAGGCCAAATCGAAACAGGGTCTGTACTCGTTATACAGGGTGAGGCACTAACTATTGCCACCTCCGAAAACTCCGAAAGTATGATAGTCGTATAAAAGTTTTCGAAATAAAACTTGCATCGGACAACAGGGACCGTATTGCAGAGTTAATGTTTTGTTGCTAGGTGGAGTTGTTTTTAAAATGTGACGGTCACCTTTGTTTTTTTAAATAGAATGCTATATTTTGCTACCTGTTTTCTGATAGCGGCCATTGAGACAAATCCAACGAGGTGCAATACGAAGGTCTTTGATGGTCAGCAAAGGTCATTTATGACAAAAAAGGAGAAATAAATTCGTATTTACAGAAGGTGAAGTGATTGCTATTGGTATCGATGCAATGGTGCAATCTTCTTATCACGGATCGAGTAGTATTTCCTATCGCTTCGGCACTTATCGAATCACACACTGTAACAATTTATTGTACAAACGTATTGAATTGTACGGCGTGTAGGGTGAGAACGTTGAGGATATCTTTTAGCGTATAAATCTGTAGCTCGCACTGAATTTTGCTGGCATTCTCCGTAAATGAGAAGCATATCGGTTTGTTCTTCGAAAAAATACATCGTTTACAATCATTTGATTCGATGATACTAATCTTACCATTCTTATTAGCGATGTCCTGCGATATCGTTCAGAAGTGTTTATTTGACATTGCCAGGTTTAGTAGATACGCTGAACGAGATATCCTGAACGGTCTCACCCTATACACCGTACAATTGAATACATTTGTACAATAAATGATTACAGCATGTGATTCGATTAGTACCGAAGCGATAGGAAATACTACTCGATCCGTGATAAGATGATTGCAGCGTTGCATCGATACCAATAGAAATCACTTTGAACACCCTCTATAAATGCAAGTTTATTTCGCCTTTTTTATCATAAATGACCTTTGCTGACCTTCAAAGACCTTCGTGTTGCACCTCGTTGGATTCGTCTCAATAGCCACTATCAGAAAACAAGTAACAAAACGTTGCATTCTATTTAAAAAAACAGAGGTGACCTTCGCATCTCTGAAGCGACTCCATCTAGCAACAAAAGATTAACGCCACAATACGGTCCCTGTTGTCCGATGCAACTTTTATTTCGAAAACTTTTATACGACTATCGTACTTTTGGAGTTATTGGAGGTGGCAATAGTTAGTGCCTCACCCTGTAGAGTACACTACAGTCGGTCGCACTAATTGTAAAAGCGAACCTAACCTTGCTTCTAGAGTAAATATCGGACAAAATTGTTAGTGTCATTATTTTAAGACTTGTAAATATTTTAATTATTGAAAATGCGTGGAACTTAAAAGTATATAATTTAGAAATTTAAATAAAATTCTCGATTTTCTCTCGTACAGCAAAGTTTCCTTCGATTTTGCTCGATATTTACTCTTAGAGTGTTACGGATGGAGAACAGATTCCGTTCGACTTTCTCACGGGAATCTCTTCAAGATCGTCTCTGGCAGGGAGCGTCCGAGAAAACCTTTCGTATCATAGGCGTACCCTCTTAACGAATACCGAGCTCAGGCCCGTTTCACCCCATCCATTTTAGGGTTATAAACCCTTACATTTTTACTCTCTTCGGGTTAGTGCTAGCGTAGTCACGATCCGTGTCACGTCGTGCTGCATCTTGTAGAGTCAACTTATTAGTGAGATCGGGCTAAAATTCTCCTTCGTATCAAAGTTAAGTCAAGTATCGAAGTTAAAACCTCATAGATTCCGCATTAGTTCGGTATAAATCTATCTGGCATTATTGAAAGTTACTCCGAGATCCCGCATTGCCAGTGTGTCAACATTTTCATCTCATTTCTTTCAACTCCATCTTATACAGCCGCGACAATTCTATTTGTGAGACACTCTTATAATCAAAATATATTTGTGTTAATTGGTAAATTCGTGCAAATCACTAAACCCATAATTACCGTCCGAAAATCCTAATGATGTAATTGAACGTCCCCACATGTTAACATTTTACCGCTCGGATTGTATCGATTAAATTATACTAGATCCGAGGCCCACTAACAATCCTAGCGACTTCCTGATTTCGTATCAGGCTGGATCGCGACTTACCAATCGTCCACACAGAGATTTATCCAACATAGTGGCTCCCTAATTTCGCATTGGGTTCGTCCACGAAAACTATACCATTCTAGCGGCTCCTTGATTACGCATCAGGTTCGTCCGCATCCTAACAGCTCCCTGATTTCACATCAGGTTCGTCTGTACTTTCATCCAACCTCCCAGCGGTTCCCCAATTTCACATTGGTTTCGTCCGCGCTGTTCTACAACCTCCTAGCAGCTCCCCGGTTTCGCATCGGGTCTGTCCGCGCTTGACTCCATTTCTAGAGGCTCCCTGACTTCGCGTCAGGTTCGTCCTCGCTGTCTATAATCGTAGCGGCTCCCCAATTTCGCATTGGGGTCGTCCGCGTACCTCAGCTAATAAATTGAGACCATATTTCTAGGGTAACAACCCTTCGCCGGCCACTCGTGCTGCTCGCGGCCCTGGCTCGTAACAAGAGAAAGACTAAATCCGCTCGTAGCGCGACCTTCCTGCCCTCTGTGACGAGGCCAAGGCAGACCAAGGTTTGCTCTCAATTTGGCCTCCATTTGACATGGAATTTTGGCACCAAACTTTATAGTCAACCTATTTCCGCCGACAGGTTTTCGTCTACAGAGTCAGAGCAAATAAGGACCAAATCCAGTTCCAAACATGTCTTGACATCAACGTGACCACCTTTTGATCGCAAAGTATGATTGCAGACATTTGATCTTAACCTGCCTAAATAGATTTTGCTGACTGGCATGGAACGAAAGATGTATACTAACCGGACACTCCTCGCAATATCGTCCCGAGTACCGGATATTGTCCTTTTCGTGGCAATGGCAGCTACCACAAACACAGTCGCCCCGTCCGCTGCAAATCTCCGCGGTCTCGCCGTTGGAGGGCATGCATGTGCTGTTCGTCTGTTCGCAGTCGCAGGTTTCGCCGCCCCATCCACCCAGGCAATTGCAGGTACCGCATTCGCACTTGCCTCGGCCGCCGCAAACCTTAAACGCAAACGCGACGACAGATGGAATAATAGAATCCACACGGCGGATGCGTGTAATTTATCCGCCGCGGCGGACCAGCACGCCGCGCCGCGCCACGCAGGTTTCCTTAAAGGGCAGAATTATTCAACCCGCGGATAAACGGCTACAGAAAGACACTCAGGCTTTTCTTTAACCCTGCCCGATAGCTAGCAACAATCTTTGTTCGCTTTGCTCGTTAGCTGACATTTCTGTTGCTACGTCTGTCTGTCAAGTCGAAGTCAGACTCTATCAGCTTCTCTGCGTTGAACATTAGGTTCGATTCTACTATGTTCGTCAACGGTGTAAATAATTTAGATACTATACACTTTTAAAGTAAAAAATAATTTAGAGACTGTACACTTTTCTGTTTCTCTGTGGCCGTGTTGCAATTAAATGTATTTGTTTATTGCATATACAGGGTGAGTCTCCTAACGTTTGTACCTCAAATATCTTTGTTGTTTTCAAAAATATATTAAATGTCTTGAGGACAAACAAGTTGAATGGTAAAATGGAGCTCACATGTTACCAACAAAATTTTTGTTTTCACGTCATTTTTGTTAGACACGTCGAGATCCCCTTCATTTTTTTAAAACATTCGATAACATTGAAAGACCTTAATATGTTTACTATAAGACTCACTCGTGATAAATGTATTCTGCTTTCACATTTGAAATATTATACGTTTCCTCTGTCCGTGACCTTGAATGACCTTGAATAATTATGGTCACTGAATTTGTAATGATAGGGTCTATCGTTGTGTGCGTTTAAAAAAGGGTGGTTCCGTTTTTAAAAAATGAAGTTAACTTTGATATCTCTAAAAAAGTAACATAATAACAACAATTTTTTGGTATCATGCGAGCCCCATTTTAATCCCCCAATCAACTTTCACCTCAAGACATTTAATGTATCTTTGAAATATCACAGATATTTGAGGTACAAACGTTTGTCGACTCGCCCTGTACATACGAGGTTCATTCATGTTGCGATTAAAACGAATATGAAAATTTGCGGGTTCGTTTCGAGGAAATGTACGCACCAATCCTCCGCTGCGTTTGCAGTAGAAATTATCGCACTCGCAGTACTTCCCGTAGTAAATCTCGCGCGGGTTCGGTCGTGTGGCGCACTCGCACATGGCGCATTTGCAAACTCCACGACCGCTACAGATCTCGGTGGTTTCGTTGTTAGGCTTGCATTCGATCATGGCAGCTTCGCTATCCGTACCGACGTCGTTTCCCTTGCATTCGCAATGTTTCCCGTAGTAACCTTCGTTGCAGGCGCAAACACCGCAAGTCAGGGTACCGTTTCCTTTGCAATCTGTCGAGCCCGGCTTGTACCCCTGCGTTTTCATCGAATAATATATGTATTTCAATCAGCCTTTTCCATTTAACACTAAATCTACCACCACCGGCCAAAATGACCGGTTTCAGATTTTTTATTTTACAATTATTGAAATAATAAAAATGATTTCATAAGAAATAATGTTACAGATTGTATAGATGATTGTATAGTATTGCAATAGAAGCCGCGCAAAGTCTAAATAAAATCTATCTTGTCATTTTTGTAAGGGAACACGTACCAGTTACTTTTAAGGCTCGGTAGGTTTAGTGTTAATACTAATTTTCACGAATGTAATTAACGCTTTCGAGACCGCAAAGTATTTTACAGAAACTTGCATGATCTGGAAAGAGTTGATGAGAGTTGACAAAGGATTATTCTCACAGGATTTCCTGGTCGTTCGCAAGGACAGTCGCACACGATGTTCAAGTCGATTATCAGACTCTCGTTTAAGCCTCTAGGCTTTATCTGCATTGTCTGTTGCCATTCCCTGGCATCTGCTGGACACTCGACCGCCTTCAACAAAATATATTTGCTATTAATTAAAAAATCGTTTTCGATGAGTCCTAACAATGTATTTCTTCTTTTAATAGTTTCAATAAATGGAAAATGATGCGACAACATTCTTGAATTCTTCTGATGTCTTCATTAGTCGATAGTCAACCGATCTATTTTTGCCATAAGCGCATATTAATCGGCCGTCTAATAATCACATTTTCATTGATGTACCTTCAAAACTACTTCGAAGTGAACAACGTTTCCCACTCGCAGACCTCCGCATTCCCGTCGTTCCTTTAGCTTTCCATTGATCTCCAAACATCGAGAGAAGTATTTCACATCGATCATCTTCGGTGCGTCATCTGTTAATGCCACGGACTGCACTAATTTCTAAAAAGGACAGAAGTCATCGATTGTTAGGACATTTCTGGAAGTTCACGTATATACTGAATACAAACAACGACAAAAATCCGAATGAATATGGTCTCGTCGTTTGCATCAATATAAAATAAACACGTTTATCGCATCGCGATTATAACATTAACGATCACTTTCACCTCGTATTCTCCGCTAATAAGGGCCACCACCTTGCTCGAGTCCTCGTCGATAATTCCAGTAGATGAACCACTGATGCTCTGGCTGAGCAACTCGTAGTTCTTGCTCGTGGACTTGGTGATAGCGAAGATGATGTTGACATTGTGCTCGTGTGCCATCTTGTTGATCTGTTTGCGATGGTAAAGTCTTATAATAAGGAAAATTAAAGTGAACCGTCTGTGATTCGTTCAAGGAAATCTATACTTGAGATATCGAAGGGTAATCTTGCAGGAGCGAGTACGTGTAGAATCCTTTCTCGTCCAGGTGGCAGAGGCAGTCGTTTGGCTCGATAATCCCAGCGAGCTGGAAACAAACGTGATCACATCATCCCTAGTAGCATTTATGGTCGGCCAACGCAACGGTGGCCAACGGTTAGGAATTGGTTGGGATATGGTTGGCGGTTTTGTCTACAAATCTCGAACATAAGGCGTACGATGAAAATTTATGACAATTTGCCAACAAATATCCAACTTGGGGCCTACAATTATTATAGTTGGTTAAGTAACTGGAAGTTTACGTATGATAATACTACATTGGTCCACGCAATGTTTACCAACATTTACATATCGTGCGTCTTACAGACGTTAGAAACGTGGCTCAACTAAAAACTTGTTAATGATTATATTCCAAATAGATTTTGTTTGTTTTCTTATTTATGGATATATGTATATTCGCAATTTGTTACCGTCGCGCAGTGTGGTTGGACTACTAAAGTTTCATCGTGTGCAGCCTTGGAATTTATTTATTTCTTTAATTTTTACATTTTATAAGGGGAAGCCAAGGGGTAGTGCTCATGTATTATAGGAAAACCATTTCGGATTTCTTCAGAATGGTCCTTTTTATTCGATATTTTGATTTTAATTTGTTGACGCATCTGGTAGCCCAGATCATAGCATCTATATGCAAGACACCTCTGTAGGTTCCCTCAGAGCTTGCCTTGGCTCGTACAGATCAGCCCACTCAAATCACAAAAGACATATAAATAACGAAACAATATACAACAAAACTAACATCAGCAGAATCGATAATTTTATAATTAAATTAATAAGAAACTACTTTGCCAACTTAATATCCGTAACACAGACAATAGCCTAATTTTCCCAATAACATATCCAGATGATAATTACATAAAAAAAACACGAACATCCGACTTTATCCCACCCAAGGCATTTATATTTCTACACAAACTCGGATACATACAAAACAAAGACGCAATATCAATATTGTACTATATCCATATATTTATTATCTATACATATATCCATATATGAATTGTACTATATACACGGAACAAGAAAACGCATACTCTTCACCCCCCCCCCCCGCCCCTCCCGCAGGAGCCTGATTTATCTACAGCCGCACAAGTATACCCATACAACACAGCGATCCCACGAAGGGTTTTCCTCGAAATTCGTGATATAGCGGATTATAAAAAATTCTGGTGGTTAGACGATAGATTTAAGCCGCCGTAGCACGCGGAATTTAGCAAAATTATGTGTGTGTGTGTGTGTGTGTGTATAGTATTAAAATAACTTCCTGTAGACTAAATGAATGTAATGTAAAAGACTCAAGGCTGTAACTCAGTTGACTAATGTGCAATTACGCAACTCCGTGCAATAAACAATTTAGCACCACCTCCCCTGACCCACCTCTACCGTTCACTTCATTCTCATAAACCCTTCCCCATTTGTAAATAACATCATCGCTATCTCATTTTTACTGCATCGCAACAACCCCCCCACCGTGTATACAGGGTGTCTCATAATTCGTGTTACAAATTTGATCAGGTCGATTCTATGGCTGGAAATAAGACCAAATGAAGAATAACGAAATCGCGTGGGAGGCTTCGTTTTCAAGAAAATTAAATTTAAATATCAGTTAAATACACACGCGCGCGCGAGCGTCCTTAATAAATAACCGATGTCACTTCGATACGAGTCGGGAATAATCGTATTCTGATAGTAAACAAGCCCTGACATGCACAAACATATTCCGTGCAATACGATCGAAAATTACGAGGGGGAGGCTCACGCCACCCTTCCGGCCAAAAAACCATAATCTGTATGACTCTACTGTTCCTATATACATGAGTACCTTTAGAAATAAGCACCTCTGTTAAGAAAAACTTTTTGTTTATTTTTATAGTTATTGTAAGAACCGTTAATATTGTTGAAGCTCTCTAAATAAACGATGAATAAAAAAACACTGTAGGTTCAGCGGTAGGGTATCAACTTACTACGCAGACGGCCCGGATGCAAGCTCGATATGGGTAATTAATTTTACTCCTTTTTCCCCAATTTTTACCGTGGAAATACATTGTTTATATGTATATTACTTATGATATACTGTAAAAATAACTCTAAAAGAAAAGATCAGAATAATAAGTTATCGGGTCCAGTTGGCTGTTCGCATTATAGTGACGTTAGCCTTTTGTTGATCATGATCGTTGGCCCATCTGCGTAAAAGGGCGATATTTCTAACGGTTGGCTTCCAACATTTCAACCGTGGTCCAAAAAAATGCCACCCATAAATGCTACTAGGGATTGAATGCAATGGAATGCAATTATTGTCAGCAAAGGGATAAGTTTGACTGTTGCGAGCAAAATAGTATGGGAAGACTTACTCTACCATCTCCAGCGATATGAGATACTTCATCTGTCGAGAAGACAATGAGATGTCGAGCATTTTGCCGCCATCCGATCTCCTTGGTGCAGACTAAAGCTTGCATCATGGCGTCCAAACCACCTTCCGGTGAATCAAGATTACCGGACAGTGGAGCATCTTGCACACGGGACTGCAAAAGATAAATGATTAATCGGTATCAAAATATTGTAAACAATTAGCAATCCAGCTACTTTAAAAATTCTATCAAATCAAAGTAGTTACTTTGAAAGATTGTATGTCTTCGGTCAGCGGCATCTGATTCTTGTAACCATAAGGACACGCGCTTGGCACGGCTTTTCCTTTTCGTGTCACGGTGCATGGCTTGTCCCGTCTGTGGAAGTAAAACATTAATTAATAGGTGAGCTTCTTAATCGAAATAATTATGGAACTAATTTTATTAGTTCCCTCTCGTTCAGAACTCCTTGTTTCTTAAATTTCTAAATTATATAACATTGAATTGCATGCATTTTCAATAATTTACGTATTTACAAGTTTTAAAATAATGGCAATAACGATTTCGCCCGATATTTCCTCTGGAAGCGAGGTTAGGTTCCCTCTCATTGTGACCGACCTGCCCTCTATAACGAGGCCAGACCTTGTCCTCGATTTGACATCCATTTGGTATGGAATTTTGGCACCAAACTTTGTTGCCAAATACCGAGCCTAATGCGGAAACAGATGGGTCAGTATTTGGTGCCAAATTTTTGGTGCCAAATTCATCACGCTAAAAAATGATCACGCTACCAGTAATTCCAATGTTAAAACCACAAAGACTGAAACACAGAACGTACTTTCCCTCTTCGAAAATGGTCATAGGCAGTTCGACTTTATCAACAAAACTGCCGAATCCCAGACGAAAATTGGAAGTAAGCTTCCTCATAGCGTCCGCAATCTTATGTCCAGTTTTCGATAATTGATCCCTGTAGGTCTCCATAGATCGCGATAGATCCATGAGATAGTACAAATCGACTGGATAATCCTCTGCTTGACTGTAGCTCAAAGTCATTCGGTATTCCTCGCCTGTATGGAACATAATATGTAACCAGAATCATTTTCGCAGACAGACGATTTTATAATGATGCAAAAATGATACGTTCCTCGTCGCAAACTCAGACGAACTTTCTGCGGTCTGATCTGGACAGGGACAGTCCCTTTCGTCGAAGATAGTGGACGATCTTCGTCCACGATGAACGAGTTCCAGTTATCAATCACATTTGACAATGGACACCAGAGATCGCGATCTTTCCGATACTTTTCTCTGGTATTGCAGCGCACCAAAACGTTGCTGAACGTTTTTTTCGACTCCTGGAATTAGATCCTTTAGGTTAGCAATCTCGACAATCCCATAAAATCAAGGTGCAGTTCGTTTAGGGCGGATACGTTGAACAGTTCCCATGAGATTCCATAAAATTCCGTAAAAGCAAGGTAAACAATGTAGCGGAGAAAACATTGAACAGCGAAAAGGTACCAAGTATTTGTTCACCCTTTATACATTTAGCAAGATAATTCTATTTCTGTCTTCTGGAGATGTGGCACGCAAAGCGTTAACGCTACGACTAGGTAAACGCTAAGCGAATAAGTTGAATTACTTCGAGAAAAACTCAATAATTTTACGCAAAATCGCGTCTTCGTAGCAGACACATGTGGAATAAAATGTCTGAAACCAGACAGCTTGACTCGTCCGCTAAATCTAATGTTAATGTCAGTTCTCGCTCGCTGAACCTCGCTTGTGCACGCGACATTATCTTCAGTGTTCCATCTTCCCTGTTAATTTACTAATTAATGTACGTCCTTTTTCTACCGCTTTCTGCGCCCATAAAAATAATTCACCAAGCTTGTTAAACGTAATCATTGTCGCTTATTAGACGTAACAATTTCTAGGAATTTCATGAACATTTATGATATTAATCAGAGAAGATTCAACTTCAAGTTTAATCTCGGAATCATTTTTCCAAGAACTCTGAATAACTTTTCGTGTTTTGTTAACAATCTGAAGATGATGTAGTTGTCAGTCAACGTGTTCAACAAGGAAATCGACACATACGCGTTAAATAAATACTTCGTAAAGTGTAATTGTAAAAGATTCTTCTCAGACTCGGTTACTGTCTTGCAATTAAATCCAGTTCGTAACAAATTCGAAACGTTATGTCAATTTATTATTTTTCAACTTGCTCCGAAGAGAAAAAGCCACGCGTACGCTTCAGGGAAATGGTTAGTGCATGTCGTGTGTTATAAAGTGAATAATAAATTGAATGATCACCGTAGAGGAGCACCAAACGCATCGTGGTGTCTGCAGACAACTTGAGCAGGTCTGTTGAGACGCGCAAAGGCTCTCCGAGTCCTTGTACTCGGCGGAGATCAACGGGAAAAGATGAATCCCAAGGGTCAGAAGGATCGTCCAAGAAGTCATTGTTCTTCGTCTACCGTCACACTAATTTACTTTTGGTCAACCGAGGTGCGGCAAACTGAGGCCTCGAAAGGATATTCTAGCATTGTGCGGAAACGAGACCGAGATAAAAAGACACGTCATTAAGGAACGATTTCTGTTCGAAACGATCCACCGAACACTGGTGAAATCACTCGAGAAATATCTCTGTCCAACAGCAATGACTGTTGCGCGTTCGTCACGTATGTTTCAGACGTTGTGATCCATCGTTCAGATCGATCTGACTTGAAAATGATAATCTAATTTTAATTATTATATGTCGAATTAATGATAAAGGTTTCTTTCACTTGGATGTCAGTTCAAAATTAATTTGGTAGCGCTTTAGAAGACTGGGACTAAAATCGTATTAAAACTTTCAGCAATTTGTAGCGCACCGAATCTCGTACTTTCTAGAAAAGAAAACCGTATTGGACTGACACGATGAATAACGACAGTGCCGCGTAAACGAATACTGGGAGATTTCACGGAAATGACCGGATGATAAACTGCTGGATACGTCATTAGCACATTCGTCGCGAGGTCCGGATACTGCTCGGTAACATAATAATTACAATCTTGTAATTTCAATAGAGAGTCAAATTGGGTGAAGTAATTAGATATAAGATTCTTTGTAACTACAAATTGGAAACTGGAAAGTCATCTTTTTGTGGACCACGGTCGGTTGGAGACTAAATCATTGAAGTAGTTATTGGAGCAGTGGTTCGAAAATGTAAATCGTCTCAAAATGATCGGAATGGTACATCGCTCTATATAAAAAATTGCCATAATTATAGCTGTAATTATGATTATCAGAACTAGTCCGCTGTCTTCATTATTAAAAATACGGCATTGGACTGTGTTTGTCCATCAGCTGGGGAGCATGGTGTACATGTATACATACATACATACAGTTCGGACGCTCTAAAAAAGACGATAACTTTTTAAATATTCTACTATACAGTTTGAACTTTTTTGGGAAACTAGAACAATTAGTTTACTACAAGATGTGAAAAGAAATTTTTTCAAAAATTACAATTGATCGGAATTGTAGAAAAAATACTAAAAGTTGCATTTTACAACTTTTTTATGTGGGTCTGTATTGAAAAATTAAAAAATTAGTTTTGTAGATCTGTGTCAATCAAACGTATTCTGAAAATTTCGTCAAAATCGATCGACGTTGCAATGAGCTACAAACGTTTAAACATGGTAAAAATGGCAGATTTTCCGGATTTACGGCCTATACAGGGTATTTCGTCTAAAACATGTCACCTAAATATCTCCTCTATCTCTGAAAATACTAAATGGTTTCAAAAGACGAATCAGATGGAAGAATTTGAATTTTATGAATTGTAATTTTTTAATCGTTTTTTCATGGTCACTCGTGTTTTTTACATATATACACACATTTTTTGTTGTTGTATGTTATAGCAAACATTATTGTGCATTCATCCATGTTTAATAGCACGACCTTGAAATGACCGTGAACTCTAAAATTTGCTAATTAATGCAGAACTTACTTTCAGCGACATTTCAGATTTCAACGGTAACAGAAATTCAACCATGAACTCGAACATGTAAATAATCACATTTATTACTGCAATAAATGTTCGAAACGATGTCCTTCCGTTGCGATACATTTCGTGAGGCGAAAAACGACAGATTGTACAGCTCTTTCGATGATTTCAGGTTTCATATCAGCACGTGCAGCAATTATTCGTTCCTTCATATTTTCTGGCGTCGTGGGCTGCTCTTGATAAACCGTACCCTTTAATGTCCGCCATAAGAAAAAATCAAGTGGGGTGAGATCGGGTGAACGAGCCGGCCATGATACAGGTCCATTGGGTCCAATCCTACGATTTGGGAATTTTTCGTTGAGGACACGTGTTGCGATATGGGAATAGTGTGCTGGGCACCCATCGTGTCGATACCATAATACTAGACGGTCCCTAAATGGTACATCTTCTAATAAACCTGGTAGAATATGTTCTAAAAATTCAGCATACTTCTGCCCAGTTTGCGTGCCGTTGATAAAATACGGCCCAGTTATCCTATTATTTAGAATACCACACCAGACATTTATGGTCCGTGGTCTCTGCTCATCGAGTTGTCTAAACCAGCGTGGATTTTCAACCGACCAATAATGCATATTCTTGAGGTTCACCTGACCATGATTTGTAAAGGATGCTTCATCCGTAAACAATACTGTTTGGAAAAACATTTCATCGCTTTCATATTTCCGTATACCCCATTGAGAAAAGTGTACGCGGTTTTCAAACTCTCTTCCATGGAGCTCTTGGCGAAGAGATAAATAGAAAGGATGAAATTTTTGTGAACGAAGAATCCGGAATATGCTTGTCACACTAATACCGGTTTCACGTCCAGGCTTACGTCTCACACGAATGTTTCTGTTGACACTACCAGTCTCACAAAATGTTTTAACAATATTTGAGTATGCGGAACGCGATGGACAAGAACGTTTTGGAAATCTGTCTTTGTAAATTCTTATTGCTTCTCTTAGACACTCTCGACCTTCACCGCAAATTAAAACCATTTCAATTTTCTCCTGTTCCGAATAACGCATTATGGATCGCTTGTCGATACACTGAGAAATCTAGCAGTAAGCAAACTCTTAAATACATATCTCTCCCACTCTCTATGTACACAGAGGAACGATACAATGTGTTTATTTACAAGTTCATGGTCGAATTTCTGTTACCGTTGAAATCTGAAATGTCGCTGAAAGTAAGTTCTGCATTAATTAGCAATTTTTAGAGTTCACGGTCATTTCAAGGTCGTGCTATTAAACATGGATGAATGCACAATAATGTTTGCTATAATATACAACAACAAAAAATGTGTGTATATTTGTAAAAAACACGAGTGACCTTGAAAAAACGATTAAAAAATTACAATTTATAAAAAACGATTCTTCCATCTGATTCGTCTTTTGAAACCATTTAGATTACGTTAGAAACATTTTTTGTATTTTCAGAGATAGAGGAGATATTTAGGTGTCCTGTTTTAGACGAAACACCCTGTATATACGAGGTGTGATCAAAAAGTAAGGTGGCTTTTTATTTTTATCAAAAAATATTTATTTATTCATCAATATTTATGTTGTCCCCTTCAAAGTAATCCCCCTCAGATATAATACACTTGTGCCAGCGCTTTTACCAATCCTCGAAGCATTTCTGATAAACACTTTTTGGTATAGCTTTGAGCTCTTCCAGCGTTGCAGTCTTTATCTCCTCGATCGTTGCAAATCTCCGTCCTTTCATGGATCTCTTCAGTTTTGAGAACAGGAAAAAGTCGCAGGGAGCCAAATCCGGTGAATATGGTGGCTGAGGCATGATTGTGGTGCTGTTTCTGGCCAAAACATGACTCACAACCAACGTATCTTCTAGTCAAAATTAAGCAGTTTCGGAACAAACTTCGCTGACACACGTTTCATGCCCAAAAAATCCGTTAAAATTGCTTGGCACGAACCAAACGAGATGCCGACATCATCAGCAACTTCTCTAATGGTAATTCGACGATTCCCCAACACTATTTTCTTCGCTTCTTCAACGTTTTCATCAGTTGTTGACGTACTGGGGCGTCCAGAGCGAGCTCCGTCATTAACATCTTCTCGGCCTTCTTGGAAGAGCTTGTACCACTTATAAACATTTTTTTTACTCAGAGTACACTCACCGTTTGCCTCTGTCAATATTTCAAGTGTTTTGGAGCACTTAATTCCATTTTTTACACAAAATTTTTATGCAAATTCTTTGATCCATTTTTTTCGACAGAAAATCGCCGAACACACTTCTAACCTTTATGCTTCTCACAAACAAACAAAAAATGCTATATAGCTGAAACTGAGAACATATGTTCGGGACGAGTGTACCAGCATAAGAAAAAAAAGAAAACGAAAATCGACTGTAGGGATCCCGCGAAATTCAAAAAGTCACCTTACTTTTTAATCACACCTCGTATGTATAAAGGTAGTGTCTAATTGTTGTTATTTATCATAGTAAGAAAATTAATATAAAATCAGATTCTACTACCCAAGAAACCCTTAACTACGTCCTCTTCATAAAAAATAATATATAAACAACAACGCTATGAATTTAGATCCCGTTTGCACGGTTTCGAACCACTGTGTAGCGCCATGTAGTGGCCAAATGCTGAAACTATTAAGTAAAACTACCGACGAGATACTGTTAAACACTGCCAGGCTCATGGAACTACGTGAAAACTGAATATTTCGGTGTACTCTTGCGCCCTCTAGGCTATATTCTGACTGGAGTGAGAAACAGGCCACCGGCGACATTTCGTCGGTGCAGAAGGCCTCTGAGGAGAGATCTTCGTCGCGACGCGTCGGTAAGAAAGCGAATCATCGCGAAACCATATCGATTATCATCAAATGTTACATTCTCCGCCATATTTCAGACGATGTTTTGGTGTTGGATTTTAAGGTTTAAAATATTAAAAGCAAAACTAATATCAAAAACAAAAAATTCATAGAAATATTGTGCGTAAGAAAGTATTGAAGCATAATTTTAGGATAATGCAGAATGCCTACTTCAAAATTCATATCAGATACCTGAATTTTTAACTTAAAAATATTTCATAAATGAGCATTATTTCCTTACGCTTTTTTAAATACATAATTGTTCCATGAATCGGTCTGTGAAAAAAGAAATCTCCAGAAAAACGGAATAACTGTTATTTGACATACTGTTCCGAATAATAAATAGTTCGATAAGGAATTAGGTGGATGAATTAATATGTAGGATGTTTGGTGCGAAGACCAAAAATATTATATGATAGAATATATTGCTGAAAGTCTGAATGACTGTAGGATTAATTGTCTGATTGAAGTCGGATTGCCTGTCCTGGGTTCCATCTGGTTCCATCGACGCACAGTGTGTCTAGTATATGGGCGTTCGGGAAAAAGTCATAACTCTTAAACTATGTAATTGTCGTGTAAAGTACCTTAATACTTTCTGAAATAAAATGCAAAGACGAATCGATTCTTCTTTTTTTAATTGCGAGACCTTGTTTTTTATGACTTTTTTATTGAATAAAAAGTGGTTCACAATTTTAATGAAAATTTTTTAAAAAGTACTATACTATATACATTGTTATCTAAATCTTCACAAGGAAGAATTAAAACTTAGGAGTCCTTAAAAATTCCCAATAACATAAATACTATTACAGAGTATTATAAATCTATTGGCACCGACGAGGTACTATTAAAGACTACCAGACCCTGTGGTATTCAGCGAGACGCGGAAGTGGGCGCGGGATAACGTGGAACTTACAGTGATCTGAAATACCACATCGCTAAAAGCACAGACGAGGTATAGGAGTAGACCAATCACCAAATGCATTTTTCTGTCTCACTCTCGTAGGGTTCTAGAGCCCAGTTACCATTCCATGTCACATCCTAGCGTATCGACCAAAACTAATATTGTGGAACTTATTTGCCTACAACGGCGCTGTTACTAGGCCTGCAGGCAAGCTTGAAATGTGAATCGAATGCTTGCACGAAACGAACAATGTATACGATATACAAGAAGGTGTGGCCGGACGGGTGGTACAACCGGGCAGGGGATGATTCTACATGTAAAAATAAGTCGAAAGAACGAATACAATTTTTTCGTTTGGCGCCTCGTTTTCAAGAAAATCAATTTTGAAAATGCAGCAAATACAAGGTGAGTTGAATAATGTTATCACTTTAAATATCTTTGTTGTTTTCAAAGATACATTAAATGTCTGGAGGATAAAGTTGAATGGGAAAATGAAGCTCATACGACACCACAAAAAATTTTATTTTCATGTAATTTTTGTTAGAGATATTAAAGTCATCTTCATTTTTTAAAAATGGAACACCCTTTTCTAACCATCTACAATGGTAGTCCCTTTCATTACGAATTCAGTGACTATAATTACTCAAGGTCATTAAATGTCACGGA
>CM052202.1:16302511-16313885 GCA_028455805.1 Lasioglossum figueresi
ATCGAGCTCGATGAATGTGCAATGTCTGAGTCTGTACGTGTCGTACTATTGCGTTCGTCGTTTATGTATTTTACATCGTTTTATATTTTATTATATGTTACATCGTTTATGTATTCTACGTTCTGAGTATAAGTGCTAAAATAGGTTGACATCTCGCGATAAACGATCTACTACATAATTATTTATTAATTAATTCTGAACTCTTTCGAATTTTATTTTTTTATTAATTGATATTTTGCAAGATTTTTCTGTAGCTAAAATTTATGTTGTTCAAATGAAATGTACACGAAAATATCTTTTTTAAATTCGGTTACTAGTGTTAGAAAATTGTAGGAATGCGAGTAATATTTATATATACGTGTGGAGTAAACTTATTTACATTCAAAATTTATGAAAACTGTATTTCTATCATTGGAAAATTTCGTATCTATGTTTATTAATATTGTACTGATAAAGATAATTGTAGATATATAACATAATAAAATCAAATTAAAAATTATAATTTGAACATACACATAGTCATAACATCACGGACACAACTCGTTGGTAGTCGTTAGCCATTTAAATTTGATCGCTTTCGTGGATATAGTTCCAACATTTTTCGTGCGTCGGCGTAGAGGGCGTAAGAAAACCAATTGTTATTGTGTGAGACACGAAACGCCATATGGTGATTGGTCTACTCTTATACCTCGTCTGTGCTAAAAGTTCCATCACCGACGAGATACAGTTTGTGGTTCAGCGCTCTCTACCTAAATAGATCATTTGTTCGTGAACCACGTAAAACTCGTCAGTAGCGTAGGTAAATAGAGTTAGTACCGCAGGTAATAAATAAATGTAGAATGCTGACATTACCCATTCTGTAATTGTTTGAAAAAAATTACTTTTTACTGTATAATTTCATTACACTCTTATTGCTTTCTTATTTCCCTTATTGTTCATCATGTGTAATTATTGTTTTATAATCGACAGTGTATAGATGTAGGGAAAATGAAAGTAATTACTACGTAATATTCTAAAAAAGTATCGGAATTTAAAATTAATTTGAAAATTATTGCGATATTTATAAAATAATGATTCGTAAACGAAAAATATTCTGTAATAATCGTTACTTATTGTAATAGATATTTAATGTTATTTATAATTCAAAGAATTTTTAAATAAATACCTTTTAATAACTTGTTTCTATTAATATAATGGCAAGAATAAATACCGCGTCACATCGGTTCTGTAGTATTCAAGTATGGAGATACCGAGGGTCAAATGTTTGTTTTCAAGGCCGGGCCTCTTAGACCCAAAGGCCATGTGTTAAAGGCGCAGATATATGTCTAAGGGCCGTCAGCCCGACTAGCGTTGCACTTTTGTCTTCGTTGCAGTCCGTTAGTAAATTGCATCTGAAGAGGGTTAGAGAACGATTGCAAGAGTGAGTTTCCCAGAAAACCAACAGTTTCTATATTCATTGTTTACATTATTATTTCAATACTAATGTATTGTTAAAATAATTGTTTAAATAAATAAATTTTTATAATGTATAAAAATTTGTTAAAATAATGAATATAGAAACGAATTGTAAACATTTATTTTAACAATAAATTATTGAAATAATTATTGAAATAGTGAATATAGAAACAAATGATAAAAATTCGTTTATTTAAAAATTGTTTACATCATACATAACAATAAATAACTACTTAAATAATAAATATGTCAGGCCGAACACAGTACGGAATTCAAAATGACAGAACCGAAACCGGAACCGTAACCGTTATACAGTTATACATAACATCATCTCGGTTTTCATAACAGTTTTAAATCCCTGCTTTCAATTCGCGTTGTTTTCTTGTGCGTCAATCGATTTTGATGAAATTTTCAGTACGTGTATCATTTTAAATTTCATTCATAAATTTTCATTGCGGATTGAAATTAAAAATTTGTTAAAAGTCTTTAATTTTTCAATGTAATTCCTACCAATTGCAATTTTTATAAAATATGTTTTACACGTCATTTAGTAAATCGATGCTTCTAATTGTAAAAAAAAAGGCAAGTTGTTTGGTCTAATTTTAAAAAGAGTATCCGGACTGTACGCGGGCTGTCCGCGGATCGCAAGGAAGGACAGCGACTGTCCGCGTCTCTTTCTTTCCCATACACTGTCCTTCGTTGCGTCCGAAATTTTCATCGTCGATTAAACCACTAAATACAATTGAAATTATATCGTGTTTGGAGTCATTTTAATCAGAAAAATGCCAGAAATAAGGTAGTGAAAATCCATAAAAAAATTATTAAAAATAAACAAATCTATGATTGTCATTACATTGTGAGAACTCGCGGGACTTTAAACTTCATTCTATCCTTGTCTATGTTCGGCTTTCTATTGAAGTTCTCGGCACGGTCGGCGCGGTAGATGCAGTCATAAACAAATAGTGTTGGTACACGATTGAAGCGATTGAAGAATTACTGTATATAGATAGGAGCCGTTGTTTTATTTGAAGGATTAAAATAACTTCGAGAACGGCGCGATGTTTTCAAAAAAGCCATTCATTGTTGTTTCCTTCATAGCATCTCACCGCTGGAACCAAATCATCGTCATGAGCGCATCACGAGATATTTACTTTGCGATACCGTGCAAGCGAATGCGCACACGTGTAAAACATTTCCCGTGTGTGCTTTTTTAGTGCAGTGAAATTGTGAAATAATCAGGTATGAAGTGGGAGAATATATCCAATTTAGGATACAAAGTTGTACAAAACCATCAACAAAATGGTGAGTAAAAGAAATCATAGTACCTTCTGTATTTATAAAAATTGTGGAGCTAGAAGTAGGGACAACTTATTTAATGTCCGATTTCATCGTCTGCCTGTTCCTGATAGAGATCGGTTAATAACATGGTTAGTTAATAGTGGTTGCGATCATCTGATTGAACAACCGGACGCAGAATTGCAGAAATTTTCAATCTGCAGCAGACATTTTTCAGCAAATGTAATATTTCCAAATGGCAGATTGAAAAGAAATGCGTAACCACTTCTTTATGTTGACGTACATGATGATGAGGTTGATTTTCTGATAATGACTGCCAAAAAAAGTCTGCTGCTATGAAAACATTAGGAGATGAAACTGTTAGACTAATACGAGCAAATCGAAATAACAAGCAAATTATTTCACGTTTGCAACAAAAATTAAAAATATTGACAGAAGGTAATTTGTCGGATTTGCGTCGCAGAATTATAGAGGAATGTAGAGCTATTCCAACAGATACCTTCAAAAATGTTCGTTCAGAATTTGAGACTCATCTGTATTATTGTTTAGAAAACAACGGAGAACATTTTGAAAATTTGTTATAGTTATAAAGAAATTACAAACTTTTTCGCAGTATAAGTATGACTCGTTCTACTTCTCTTTAAATATCTTCGAAACTAGTGCGCAGATAAAAAAAATTTCCTATGAAAATTGCTGGTCTTTTTACGTACAATAACATTCCATAATAAGAAATATAGGTTTCCATTTGAAAAAACAAACTTGACCTTCAAATGACCTTGAAAACACCATCCAAATAAAAAACTGATACTGCCCTTCTCTTTCTCCCTCGAAATCCTTGGACACGTGTTTTACACTGTTTTAATATCTTTCATAGTTTTCGAGATATTCGGCTGGAAAGTTTTCAAATGAACACCCTGTATATACAGGGTGTCTTGCTGAAGTGAGATCAGCAGGATATCTCGGAAGACGTTGTCGTAATAACAGGTAGTTAGACAAATCCAAAGAAGTGCTACATAGTTTCGGAAGTGAGTCTTTAAGAGAACACTATTACCAAAAGATATAAATCGTTATACCGGTCAAATGACCGGTCGTGGTAGGTAAAACAAACTGCAAATTTTTCTCAGAAAATAAACAATAAAAATGAAATGAATATTGAAAAATGTTTTATACGTATATCTGAGGAAAAGTCATGAAGTTTAAAGGCGATTCAATTACGTTGTGTATAGGAAAATCTAATCGAAATTTAAAAAACGGTCATTTGACCGGTCGTGGGAGAAATAGTGTTTTGAGGGCCCTAATAAAAAAAGTTTTTAAAAATTCCTTTTTTATTTTTGCATGTAACCTTGTAAATTATAATTTTTGGAAATCTTTTTTGCATATCATTTCATGAAACAATGTTTCGATGATTATAGTAATAATAATTGATTATAGTAATAATGTAATTTCGTGTGAATTTCAGAGGATGAACGAAGATGCGAGGAGGGCAGTGAATAAACAAATGAGAAAACTGAAGGAACAAATGGGAAGGCGACCGGCTCCGTACTCTACCTCCCAATTTCCTGTCACTACATACCCTCCCCCGATATATCCCGTCCCCACATACCCTCCTATGGCATATCGCCCCTCCGGATACCCTCCCCCGGCATATCCTCCCCCAACCTATCATCCCTCCGGATACCCTTCCCGACATATCCCCCATCTGGATACCCTCCCCCGACATATCACTCCCCCACCTACCCTACTGGATAAAATGGGTGCAAAAATGGTGTCTCTCTGTCTTTAATCGTTGTTTAAACATATTTAAACAATCATAATGTATTAACATTGGATATCACTGTATTCGGGAAAGTCTACAGAATCTTTTGCCGTAAAGAACAATTCAATATCATTTATAATAATGTCATAATAATTGTTCAAAGTTGAAAAATGTGTCTTTTTTTTATATGTCGTGTTTCCATCATCGGTTGCTTTTTTGGCTCGAGTGCGTTTTTTCTTATCCACATTTCCAATTTCTCGAAACTTTTTTATAATGTATGCAAAGACAGAAAGCGAAGGACTATTACGATCGGTAAATCTTTCACCATACACGCGTACCGCGTTTCTCATAATTCTACGACATTCACCATAAATGATAACCATTTCCACTTTATCTGCTATCGTGTAACGCATTCTTGAAAATTGAACACTCGGATTGAATATTTCGAAGCCGTACTCTAGCCGGTAGTCAAACTACTAATAACATTTCTGGATACAGGTAAGCATACAATGCGATGGTATGTTTATTCATGTTCTGCGACCCTTACCAATACTTGGAAGAGCAGTATACCAACAACCAGAGAAGACAAAAGTATTTGAAGAGTGCTTTGAGACATTTTATTTTCTATTGCAGTTGACCTTGCGTGACCTTGAATGACCTTCGTAATAGGTCATTGTATTCGTCTTGAAATACGCTATTAGAATGTGAATAAAAAACCATACCGTTCCATTTAAAAAAACAGAGTTGACCTTCGTATCTCCTTGACGTCTCCACCTATAAAAAAATTAATGACATCAGATTACGAGCCCCTCGATATCAAGTAAGTTTGGTCTGATCCTTTTTTTTCTGTCTTCAAAAGCAAGCGATTTATTCAGGTGACCTGTTTAGGTGCCGCACCCTGTATACAGTCAGGGACAAAAATAAGTGGACAGTTAGTGGAAATAGGTAAAAATGAATTTCAATCGAATTAAAATGACTGTTATAAACTTAAGTTTTATTTATTACATATTCTTATAGTGTTGCGACGAGCTATGAAACGCCGCTTCGGCGTAGGGGGCCGAAAGTTAATTTATTATTTTGTTTTGGTTTTGTTATTGATCGAGGCTTCGGACGACCTAAGAAATCTTCCTTTTATTGTTCTTCAGCGTGTGCAAGTACTACGACAACCCATTGAGAAGTTCTCAATGCGCTGTCGTAGTTCTCGCTGAAGAACGGCATACGGTAACACTTTGTCCTAACGTTTTCTAATCTCGCAGAAACAATTTCGGTGCTCAAACTAGCACACTTAAAAATTTCTAAATCTGAAGACTTTACTGAAAGTACATAAAATAACTCTACTTTCTCAAACTGTTGAACGGTCAATTGAAAACTATTTTCGAAAGGACTAAAATTGATGAGATAAGGCAAATTGAGCCATCGCGTAATATACAACAATTGTCGCGATCATCGACCGATAGCAATATATTTCTAAATTTAATTTTTTTATAGGAAACAGCGTTACTATTGTCGCGAAATGGCATAGACGCATAGATTCCGGTTGCAGAATTGCAACCTTCCTCTCTGCTGCCATGAAGGTCGAATTCTGCCATTCGGTTGGCGAACCGTTGAAGCGGTTGATCAGGTTTTTTACAATAATTTTTAAAAATCGACATATTATTCTCGTAGAGAAACGCGGAAAATGAATCTAAGCTACCGATACGGTCCACGTCATCCGCCAAATGGAGAAGACCGTGGACGTTGTGCGAATTGAACGAGGGGCCAGAGTATTTTTGGCATAAATTAACGAAAAATTGAATAGCAGTTTTGGCAAACGCCAGATGTTTTTTTCCGAGGGAGGGAGAAATCAGTATTCGTATGGCACTGTGCAGAAGCAAGAAGTGACTGTAAACAAGGCGGTCCAGCACTTCGTACATTACTACTGGGCCAGTGTATAATAAAAATTGGCGGAACTCTGTGGCTTTAAATTTAGAAAAATCTTTAATGGGATTCGGACGGCGTGCAAAATCGGAAGGACAGTACTTGCAAATTATCTTGATTCTCGTGGTAGTTATCGTGAGCTGATCCGCGGATAATTTCACTCCTTGAGAAAATTTACCACACACCCAGGCGGACAATAGTTTCTTCACGACACCGAGACATACCAAATGCATATATTCGTATGGTACTTGGGAAACCATTCCTATGGAAAGATAATTTAATGGACTGATCGCGTTCGCGTGGTAATGTGAAAACTTAGCGGGACGTTTCGCGTATTCTTCGTCGGTTCGGAGGGTGGAGTCAATGTCGTGAAAAACCATACGACCTAAAACCGTTTCTCCGGAAACATGACATTTCGAACATGGTTGGTGGGATGTATGCGCGAGGTGATTTAAAATGAAAGCGCGGGCTGGCGCGTCAGCAATGAAGCACTTAATACAACCGGGATTCTTTTACCCTTGAAAATAATGCCTCCATTTGACACGATTGACTCAATGTCGGAGACAAATTTTTCGAGGTATTTTTCCGACTTCGCGGGCTTCCGGGAGCCTTTATATATCCCTACGACGATCGGTTTGCTATTTTTTATATTTGTAATTCGAATTTGTATGGGCCGAAGGTGTATTAAATTGGATTCGTCTAAAACGCATCCATCTACATGAAAATCTAATTTTAATTGGTCGGGAATGGTTTCCAAAGTATTACATAAATAAGTCGTGGTGTGCCAACCAGCGTTCTCACATCTTTTGGCAAATCATTAAAACATGAATGCGTTTATATTAGGCGTAATATATTATTCCCCTGAGTGTGTGTTAAATTGTTATCGAAGCACGATGCTAGACGAGCGCGAAACGATGATTCCGACACAGCGCCAGCAGATTGCTGTATCGTCGCGTGGCGGGACTAACGAAGAAGACGCGCTGGGAACTACATTTTCTAAATTAATGAAATTTAAATTGTTCGCGAGTGAAGGGGGGGGGGGGTGCAAATGTCCTGCACAGTGCCATCGTTAGAAGGAGTTGCTAATATATTACGCGAAGAACTCGAATTTGCACTTATTTCATTCCAATATCGCCGTTGCTGGCGGAGACTCAAATTCCGGTATGGCTTACGCGAGATTAACTTTTTTACGGTTCTGCGGGTCATTATGGCAAAGTGAAACCGAAAATTTAAATAAAAATACCTGGGGACACCTTCCTTCGGTCGTTCGTTTGTTGCTTCCTTCCTTCCATCCTTGAACGGGGTGTGCGTAATCCAAGTAGTCCAAGTAGTCCAAGTAGTCCAAGTAGTCCAAGTAGTCCAAGTAGTCCAAGTAGTCCAAGTAATCCAAATAGTCCAAGTAAGCGATGTACAATTTGATCCACAATTCACTAACGCACAGGGTACTCGCGAGTATCACTTCTACTACACGATGTGATATCGCGACCGAACGAAGCGAACGCGCACTGAAGACAACTGAAGAGCATTGATGCCAAAATCGTGGTACAGTGAAATCCGCATTACTGTCCTTTGTTTATACTCGGTTCACTGTCCAGTGCCGTCTCACTCCACTGGCGACCGACGCCGCGCCGCGCCGATGTATAGCATGTTAACCAAAAATTTTCTCCTCGTGTGGTGTTGGATAAACCACAATTTAACTAAACAATGTTCGCGCCGTAATGTCTCTCTCTCTCTCTCTCTCTCTCTCTCTCTATATATATATATATATATTTTGCCCATATACTCTGCAATAATTCTTGCTGTAACTTAGAAAAAAATTCATCGCTCTATCTCATTTTCATCAAGAGTTCTTTGGTTTTCACACAGAATTCATCGGTTTGTCCCACTGTGAGGCACAGCCCTCATCATTAACCCCTTGCCTGACAATATCGAGTCGGACTCGTGATGAAGTTTCTAAATAGAGTCTAATAATTTCCTTTAAATCGAAATTAAATATATGTTATGTTGATTTTGTTAATGTAGGTACAGCTGTTGGAGAACATGTAGGCATAGAATAGATATAAAGTTTTTCCTTTTTTAGTAAATGTAAGACATGCGCGTTCGTACGCGGGCGGCACGGATGGCTCCTCGATTTTTGTCATATGTAATAGGTTGTTGCCGTCGGCGGGGTGCGTGTGTGTTGTCGATCGGGGCGCATTGCCGCGACGGCTTCTCGAGCCGTTGCGGTCTTTTCGGCGTGTTGCCGATGCCGTCGCGTTCTGTGCGGCATGACACCGACGCCGCCGCGTTCTTTGCGGCATGGTGCCCTAAAGCGACATCGTTGCGATGACCAGCACCGTTCTTCAGCTATATAAAAGCGGGTCTCGAGGACCACAGCGCAGTCAACGTACAACCAGTCTAGTGTCAAACGGTGTTGACACATTTGTTCGGTAGGATGAGTGATACCAGTATGGAACGCAGCTACATAAAAAAAACTTTAAGTACACATGTAGTATAGATTTCTTTTATTCATTTCAACGAAATAATGATTTCATTGGATTCGATATATGCAAACGGGATTCAATGTTTTTCAATTTTCACACATTTCAGAAGAAAGCAGCACGTTCGGGTAGGCCAATTATAACGCCTGACCGCTACCTGACGACGTCGGAGGAGGAGGAGCGCCAGCAGCCTAAGGCGAAATACAGAAAATTTGAGAAACCCAACTAAGTCGAGGAAGAATTAATAAATATATTTTCGAACAACGCAGTCCAAGACGTAAGACGGATACTGGAGGACGATGTGGAACCACCACCCAACCACCCTTTGGTAACCCATGTAGGTGCAACCCCATCCTCTCTCCTCCTCTCCCCTGTACATAATCTCCCCTCCCCCGCTGCCATAAATGGTCCACCGAATTCGGAGTTGTGGTGGGAACTGTAAGTTTCTTATTTATTTTCAAATTTGTAACTGTAAAACAAATGGTGTAACGTTTGTATTTGTTTTAGCATTCAGAAAATGACAACAGAAATGTCGGAACTGCAGGAGACCGTGGTCCGTCAGGAGATGAAGTTGGAGTGAGTGTTACAACATCGTTCTGAGTATTTGTTTAAATATGTTTGTAATCAAAAGGATGAGTCGTTTATTAATTTCTCGTTTCTCAGGCAACAAACCAGTGAGATGGCTCAAGTACGGAAGACCGTGAACCGTTTGAAAGAGTCGCTGTACGCAGGGGAACAGCCGATGTGCCTTCCTCTGCAGTGTGTAGAGGACCTTTCAACGTTTGGTCGCGATGAAGAAGAATACAATAGCGTCGTAAGTATATCATCGCGTTACACCCATAATATAAGTAAGTGTATCAAACTTATGAATATGCAAACTAATGTTTATTTTTTTCAGGTTGGATACTTAGCCCAACTGGGAGGTCACTCGTTAAAGGATGCCGTGAATGCATCCTTTAAAGAGGCCCTCTCCCCCGATATCGTACGAAGTTGTACATGGACGGGGTGCAAGAACAGCCCCGGAATCTACAAGTCGCGCTTAATGGGCTACATTTCTGATTTAATTGATTGATTGATATGATTATTTGGTCCCCTCAGGGTTTCAAATCCATTTACCAATCTCTCTCCCTTCTTTCCACTCTCCCTGTCGCCTTTTCAGCGGGACCTACTGTTTATTACGGTGGGATCCGAACCACCTTTTACCAACAACACGTGAAAAAACACCCAGGGATCACTTCCCGGGTTTTTACCAGGCGGTCACCCTTCCAAGCCCATTCCACGTTCCACGTTGTTTAACTTCGGTGATCGAATGAGAACCGGTGCTTTCAACGGGACCACGGTCGTTGATCATTTCTGATTTAATTTAATTTCATTATTAATTCACTGTTTGTCTTGATTCATTTATTGTTAAGTAATATTTATCTCGATTTCAACGAATGTTACAGCTGTTGTCCGGCGGACGAGGACGTTCGCTGAGCCAACGAGGAAGGATTTTCGCGAGGAAGCGAAAGCGGCGCTGAAAGCCGCGAAACAGCGGTTCCGGGACCGGGACCAAGGGCCCTCGCACATCACCGCCGCTGTCGCCGACGAACAGAGAATCTGCCCCCCCCCCATCCCCCCTCTCGCCGCAATGTAACGGTGATGCCAAGGGAGTGCGTCGTAAGTATGTTATAGTAAAATTATAATAATACTGAGTATATCTAAACGATCGGTATGCAAACTAATGTTTATTTTTTTAGATTGGGCAGTTCGTTCGGTGTTGATGGCACTGCAACGATGACATGTGGAATAGGCCTACTGGGGATACCACATAAAAAAAACGCATTGTCGATAGTACCTCAAGGGTAATGCGGAAATCTATCGAAACGGTTGTAAAAGGAAAACGACAAATGTAATGTGCTGTCCAGGGATCGAGGAGGAGGATGCTGCGACAACCGGGGACGAGGAAAAGTGCCCCACCCTGTATATAGATTTAGGTCGATGTAAAGATTTTAACTTTTTTGTCATTTCCACGGCTTAATACGTCTAATACATTCGTTCTTTGCTCACTGGGAAATGTAAAAACATATATGTACAATGTATAAAGCAATGAAAATATTTACAATAGTGAAACATTGAAAAAATTATAATATTTATTAATCCTTGTGCCATTGTCTCTGTCTCTTCACCAACTCCCTGCGGCGTATACGATATAACTTAAATTAAATGGATGAGATAAAATAAATGTAGCTATGCAAAAAATATAACTTTTCTTTTCGCTTCTATCTTTCGACAATCGATGCAAACAATTTTTATTTTGCACAAAGATCCGCAGTCTAGGAAAACTAGTATAGAAAATAAAATTAAAAAAGTATATCATTCATTCAGGTTTATTATTGCGTTTTCCCTCCTTGCATGTCAAACAAGCAAAATAAGTAAAAAGTAAAGGAGTAAAAATTTTCTTTACCGACATCTGCCGTACTAGTGCGAC
>CM052202.1:16313985-16325799 GCA_028455805.1 Lasioglossum figueresi
GCGGCGCGAGTCTGAGCGAGGTCGGTAGTTCGGCTTGTCTCCCAAACCACCGACGAGATACTGTTAAAGATTGCCAGCTCCCGTGCTAACCCGCGGGACGGTAAGTGGGCGAAATGGGCGCGGGGATAACGGTGGAAATTACAGTGAACTGAAAGACCACATCGCTAAAAAGTTCCACCACCGACGAGATACAGTTTGTGGTTCAGCGCTCTCTACCTAAATAGATCATTTGTTCGTGAACCACGTAAAACTGCGACAGTAGCGTAGGTAAATAGATTTAGTACCGCAGGTAATAAATAAATGTAGAATACTGACATTACCCATTCTGTAATTGTTAGAAAACCTTACTTTTTATTGTATAATTTCATTACACTCTTATTGCTTTTTTATTTCCCTTATTGTTCACCATTGTAATTATTGTTTTAAATCGACAGTGTATAGATGTAGGGAAAATGATCTTCGTCTGATGTGCTCAAAATGTCGAAAGGTTCCAGGATTTGTGGCTCTATTTCTACATCCAGGGCTTCCTCGCTGGTGTTGATTGCCATAACGTGACATTTTCCTCTGTCATTCAGGACGGCGGCTTCTCCAATGTAGAGATGTTCGTGTGTCTTTACGCGTGGTAAATAGCTTTCTTTTATCCTTGGATTAGCTATTCTTATGGCAATCTGTTGAGATGATCGGGCATCGATACGATGTTTGGTTGGTATTTCCGAATCCTGTTGGTAATTTGAAAATCGAATAGGCCTGGTGGGTTTATTTCTTAATACCACTGTCCCATGGTAATACGAAATTTCTGCTTTCTCTTGTTCTAAAAATGGGCTTCCTATATAAGTCCATCCACTTCTATCGCAAGGTGCTTTACCACGTAGAAAAACGCAGGTGCTTCATGGATGCGAAGAATTGTGGTTCCGAGGGTGCGAATTGGAGTTGTAGTCAGTCCAGTTATTTCAATTTCCTCGTGCGAAATCATTTCTGCTCCCTTTCCTGAAACGTCAAGGACTACTAGATTTACAGATGCTCCACCGTCAATCAGAAATTCTCCCGTGCCTGATTCCAGTTCTGGGATTTTGATCTTGATTCGTGGTGCTGGTGCATCCTTGATGAGGGTTTTTCCACGAAGCGGACAGTTCTTTGGCGACCATCTTTGTTTTCGCTCATCGTGTCGCCTGTACGGTGAGCGCGATCGAAGTTTAAAGACTTTCTCGATTCCGTGGACGAATCTCGCGTATCTCGTGAATCTCGGCGGAAACGTGGGCTACGCGGTCGATTCTTACAAAATAGTATACCGTTTTTCTCCATCGTTCACAATTGATGAGTCGGAACGATTAGAAGGCGAATGGGAGGGGCTCCTGTGACGCAAGGTCCAGGCAGAAGCGCTTTTCCCTCTTCAAAACCAGATGGTCTCGTGCGTCGATCCCTGTGTCGGTCGTATCTACTTGGAGATAAAGGGTATGACACTTCGCGATCACGGTAACGAGAATCCTGATCATATGAATCTCGGCGGGTCCACCTTGATGGTGATTCGTTCCGAGGCGACTGTCGTCGATTCCTTAATCTTTTGTCTATCTGCAACACGGCGTCGTAAGCTTCTTCTAGATTCTTTATATCCTTTGCGAAAGCCGACACCTTCAGGGAAATCCGATCAGGTAGTTCATCGGTGAAGTTTTCAATGACATCTTTTTCCATCATTTTGATAAATGCTTCAGCATGGGCCTCATATTTTTCTCATATGGCTCCGCGTGTACAGTAGACCAAGTGGCTTGTCCTATCGATGTATTGTCGTAGACTTCCACTTGATAATGTGATAGGCTCTTCCCGGGAGCGAACCGTTTCTTTAGATGCTGAACTAACGATCTTACGGTAACGAACTTGTGTTCTAGCGTACATCTACGTGCTGGCCCGACGAGTTTAGTAAGAACAATTGCCAGATACTCGGCCTCCGTACCCTCCGGAATCAAAGTTAACCCGTCCTCTATAGTTTGCGCGAAACGAATCAAAGATGGGTCTTCCCCGTCAAAGGTAGGAATTGTCGAAGTAATATTCTGTAAGCATGTCTTTTGCGTCAACAGCGACATAGAATTTGCAAGTGATACCGTCAAGTTCATTATGTCAACGGAATAAGTATTTGCAGCTAAGTTCTGCATTTTTATATTTTTTTATGTAACTAGTGAAAACTAGTAATTATTAATATAAAAGCGCGACTAGGGAAACTAGTATATTGCTAATAATATTGAGACGTAACTAGCGAAAACTAGTATATTGTCAATACTCAGCTACGAGTAAGTTAAACGTAGTAAACCCAAAATTAAAGTGATCCTAAAATAATTGAAGTATCCCACCGCTGTCACCAGTTCTGTTACGAGCCAGGGCCGCGAGCAGCACGAGTGGCCGGCGAAGGGTTGTGACCCTGGGAGTATGATCTCTATTTGTTAATGAAAGGTAAGCGGACAAACCCAATGCGAGATTGGAGAGCCACTAGGATAGTATAGTTTTCGTGGACGAACCCAATGCGAGATTGGGGAGCCACTAGGTTGGATAGTTAGCGATCCTCGTAACAAGTATAATTTAATTGATTCAATCCGAGCGGTAAGATTGCATCGTGTGGGACGTTCAATTACTTGATTAGGATTGTGGAACGATAATTATGGGTTTAGTAATCTTTACGCGTATTCAATAAACACAGATATATTCTAATTATAAGAACGTGTTACATTTGTGTAAATGTCGCGATTGAAATGAAGATGAGTTGAAAGAAAGAATGAGTTGAAGTATTGTTATCTAAATTAAGATGCTCGGTGTTGACGCACTGGCAATGCGGGGGTTTCGTAGCGACTTTAGAAATGCCTAATAGATTTTATACCGAACTCGCGAAATCTATACGGTTAACGTTGATACGAAGGGGAACTTTAGCCCGATCTCACTGGTAATTGACTCTACGAGATACAGCACGACGCGACACTATTCGTGACTACGAAAGTACTAGCCCCAGAGAACAGAAATGCAAGGGCTTATTGTTGGGGACAAAAATCCAAGAAAGACAACGTGAAATCGAAGAAGTTTAATAAGAATTGATTTCACACGTCACTGACTAAGGTCGAGAAGAGAGTGAGGAAAAGGAATATAAAAAGAACTTCAAAAAAAAAATCATAGATTGGATTGGTAGTGGAGCCTATTCCGATTACACTGTTTGACAGGACAGTGAGGAAATGTGGTTTCCGGCCCAGAGTTACGTTGGTTCGTGCCTGAATGAGGCGACAGCGACTAGCCAGGTAGTTATTGTTCATCCGATGAATGCAATAATGGTTCAGAACACACCCATTCCTACGGCTCCTGAGCCTGTGGAAGCGGTACAGCTGTTGCAGAAAGAGGAAATCGTAGCGCATGTGTCTCCAACCCGATTATCCATTCGTGCGTTTCATGACTACTCGGAGAGTGGAGACGACTCAATGTATTTTCTCAGGCCAACGTTCAACCCTGACGACAAAACGCCACTAGTTGAAAGAATGATTCAATTCGATGAAAACTCGGCGCCTGAGTCGTACTTTCTGTACGAAGGGCACGACTTTCGAAAAATGTATTTGAACTTCAATAGAACTGGATCTATGAGAGGTCTAATAATTCCGGATGATTTATCTGTTGATGCAGACACGATGTTGTTGAGGTACTCCCTAGTGGGACGTCACATGCGGAAGGTGTGGAGGCGTGGAGAGGATGAGTGAAACAAAATGTTGGCTCGATCGTTTCCGAAAGAGTACGTCTCCAATCAGAACGCGTTATTCGCGTTCGCCGATAAAGTTAATACCTACTTAAACCGAAACTTGACTAGAGATGAATCAAACATCTTGTCGAGACATATCCCTCCAATGTTTGCGTATAGAACCCCAGGGCAGGGGTTGTATTTACTAAACTATACACGTCACACTCGTTATGGTAAGATGAAAAACTTCATCTTTACTTTGTGCGCCATTTTATATGGAGATTCTCCGACTGGCCTGACCCACCTGCCGAATCTGTGCACTTGGTTCTCTCGAAACACGTGTAATTCTTGTTTTGAGAAAGGACTGTTTGTGGATTTCGACGTTTCATACCAGTATTCTATGGTCAATTTTGAGTACAGCGATAGAAAGGTCACACTAGCTCAGGATGCGGACATCGCATCTTGGAACATGGTGATGAGAACGCCGATCGTTATCCTTCGAACTTTTACATACATGAGCATTCCTTTGTTTTTATAAAAAGAACATCGAAAACACATAAAACAAAAGAAAACATAAATGAGAATAGCGGGGGAGCGGCCCGCCTCTGTTGCGCACGCATCAACCATAGTCCAACTCGAACACGAGCCAACGCACAAAGTCTGTGTGACCGTACGTCACTCCAACACCCCCACTACTTGGGCATTTTGTGCACGTGTTCTAAAATGTTTATTTTTGTGTGCAATACAATGAATTTTTCATAACATAACGGTTTCGTTAATATGTCGGCGCTCTGATCGTGAGTACTGACGTATCTCGACACGCTCCGTTCCACGACCGGGTATGTTTTTATGATGAACGACGGATGTATAGCGTGGTCCTCGAAGAGACAAGCGAAAATAAAGACGTCATGAATTTCTTAGAAGCTAGAGGAATTAAACTTTCGACGTCGGCACCGTCCACGCCCGAACAGAACGGTCGCGCGGAGCGCGAAATGCGAACGATCGTCGAAAGCGCGCGCACGATGTTGTTGTCGCGAAATTTACCGACGCGTCTCTGGACTGAAGCCGTGAATACAGCCGTGTATGTTCTGAACAGAACGTTGAGCGCGCGATCGAATGCAGCTACGTCGTTTGAGCTGTGGGCTAAGAAAAAGCCCAATTTATCGCATCTACGCGTGTTCGGATGTGACGCCTGCGCACTCATCCCCGATGTATTTCGAAAAAAATAGGACGCCAAGTCACAGAAGCTCATTTTTGTAGGATACGAAATCGAGTCTGGAAATTATCGATTGTATAATCCTCAAACCGGGAGTATAACTATCTCGAGAAACGTAATTTTTAATGAAAATCTAACGAATACCGCGAGCGAAGAATACGTGCAGATTCCTATTGATTCCGACGAAACCGATCGCGAAGCACCGGTGGATAATGCACGGGAGCAGCCTGTCGAACCTCTCGATAATAATACTATTATCAATAGTATTGAAATATGTCAAAATTAATCTAATGTTCGATTATAATCGATTCGATATAATTCAATATTGGTATGTTTCAGTTTATTTAAGAAACTGTTGTTTATTTGTTCTACACATCTTTCTATTATTCTAGCCCATGATCCTCACTTGACGTATGACATTTAAACATAAAAGATCTGTTTTCTTTGTGCTCAGTAATTCATTTACTTGTGTTAATAAAGTTCAGGACAGTTAATTTCGTTTATTATATTACATAATCTAATAAATAGTAACGCGAACGCGCCTGAAGCCGGTCCACCCGAAAATGTACAAGCGAACGCTCAAAAATATAACTTACGTCCGCGTCAAGAGATAAACCCACCGCAACGATACCAAGCGTGCGCCGTCATTTATGATCCGCCAAACAACTTCAAAGAAGCTTTGAGCCGCGACGACTCCGCACTTTGGAAACGCGCGATCGACGAGGAATTAGATGCCCACGCGAGAAATAAGACTTGGAATATCGTTGAACTCCCCGAAGGAAGAAAACCAATAGGTTTCAAATGGGTTTTTAAAATAAAAGATTTAAGCGGCGAAAATATGCAACGCTATAAAACGCGACTATGTGCGCAACGTTTTTCGCAAGAAGCGGGGGTAGATTATAACGAGATTTTCTCACCCGTAGTACGGTTCGAATCGATGCGCCTTCTTCTTGCGATAGCAGCCAAAGAAAACTTGAGCGCTTTACAATTTGACGTCAGTACCGCTTATCTGAATAGCGATCTCAAGGAGACTACATAAATGCGCGTCCCGGATGGTCTAAACATTAGCGGTAAGAATTTTGTTTTAAAACTAAATAAAGCGATTTACGGCTTGAAACAATCCGGACGTTGCTGGAACGATAAATTCGATCATTTTATAAGAAGCTTGGGCTTTACGCAAAGCAGTGCCGACAAATGCATGTATGTAGGTTCTTTTGACGGCGATAAAACTTATTTAGCATTGTATGTCGACGACGGATTGTTGCTAGCCCAAAGGCCGGATACTCTGGAAAAATTAGTTCGATTAACTGCGAAAATAACTGCGAGTGATTGAAATGTTTATCATTCCCTGGTGCGCCAACCTCACCTCCAAGTTGGTAGGACCTGGACACGCTCGGGTGACTGACGAGGCTCTGGTTTCGGAAAAGAGAGAGTTCCTACGTGAGTGATAAGCTAGCAATCACCGTGGCTCTCTCTATACTCCGGAGCAGATCTTCCGACTGTCCACCAGAACTTGCACCTCGGAGCTGAGTGTATCATTCCACAAGCTGAGATGAGGATAGCAAGTAAACAAGCAATGCGTCGCTAAGAGGGAGCGCGATGGCGCACCGACACATGACGATAGGAGTGTGTCTGGTGAGTGACAACGATGCGCAATGATATGAGCGCATCGTGCCTCCAGCATGTGAGCAGGCACATGCTGCCAGGGCGACGACTCGCCGGCGCGTGAAGGAAGGCACGCAATGGCAGAAAGAAGAGGCAATTCCACGAAGACATGTATGTTGGAGTAGCGATTACACACGCTACAGTGCTTCCGACGTAACTACACCTCTGCTGTAGTCGGAGGTACAATGGCTTATTTGTAAAGTGCTGGAAGCAATACGCCGCCAGTACTTGTAGAAAAGAATTTTATTTTATTTTTATTTTATTTTGTCGCCAAGTGCTGGAAGCAATACGCCGCCAGCACTAATAATGGGAGCTCGCTTGGGCTAGAGGTAATATGCCACTAGCAACAAGCGGCTCCCTTTGCTCTTTGAGCATATTTTTCGCCCAGTGCTGGAAGCAAAACGCCGTCAGCACTGTTGGGGAGCTCGTCAGTGCTACACCGTTAGCAACTGACGGCTCCCCTTTTTACTTTGAGCACTTTTCAAGATTCCCGAAAAGATGCAGGCGAAAAAGGCGAAAAGGCCGCCGGAAGCGATGCTCTCATCGATTCCTGTAGGGGCCGAAGCAATACGCCGCTGGCACCCGCCAAAATCACTCTCTGAAGGTCTCACGACACAGGGATTTTATAAAAATCCATTCCCAGAAAATTTTTGCAGGTGGGACTTAGACAAATTCTCACTTTCCAAAAGCAATACGCCGGAGGGACTTAGAAGAATTTCTAACGTTTTCAAAGCAATACGCTTCTGGGACTTGGAGAAAATCGAGTGAAGCAAAGCTGCCGGAAGAGCCTAATCAACATACAAGCGGAGGAGTCGCTGTCACAGGACATAGCTTGAGAGCTCTGTAAAAAGAGCGAAAACAGAGGTGGACAGGAGGAGGTGATGTTCAATGGAGTGGGAAGAGGGACAAAGTCTCGGGGAAAAATACAAGGAAGGAAGAGACAGGAACCGAGCGAGAAGTGCCCTCGCTCGGAGGAAAGAAAGAAGAAGGAAAGGAAAAAGGAAAAAGACCGTCTCGGGAAAATAGTTAGAGGCTAAGAGACGGAGGCCGAGCGAGACTTGTCCACTCGCTCGGGAAGAAGTTACCAGCTAGCTAGGTAACTTCGCAACCTTCCAGCTGTCGGGCGGTCCGACCCGACATGCTGGCACCCTGCCGGAAACGAGCCACTGTCGACCGAGGCTTGGAACTCCTGCGAGAGTCATGCAGTGACCGCGGTTCCGAGCTCCTTCGCGAGTCAGGCAGAGGTTGAAATTTCTAAGTGCAGTAACCCCGCTGGCTGTTCCGGCAGGGAGAGCCCTCCGCGAACTAATGCATCTTTCCTCTTCCAACTGACCCGGGCACTGGGGGTCTATATCCAGCCGCACAAAATTACAAAACATGATGGTTTCCTCCAGTTCAAAATTCTCCGGAGGTAAACTAGCTCCCCGTTCGGATCTCCGGGTGGGAGCTGGACTGAGGGAGACTAACATGGAAGCGGTGAGAAGATCTCGGCCGGCATCAATCAGCCCGTCAGAGATCGGAGGACGTTGTGGGATACACACGGTCGCACCACCAGTCGAGACGCGGAGCCGTCCGGTAACGCGCTCGATGACTGCTGCAAGATTGGCAACTTCTCATCACCGCAATCCCGCAACCGGACGAGCTGCCCAAGAAGCCGCGCCGACGGTGATGAAGACCCAACGAGGTCTCGGCCTTCGTGCCGTTCAAGTAAGAATAGTAAGGTGCGATGAGCAAGGGATAGGCAATAGCTCCGCGAATGGCTCCGCGATCGTGTCCGTGTCGACAAGGGTTTCTGAACCCGAAAGCGTTGCGTCTCCGATCCGTAACAGCGAAATAAATATAATCACCCACTCGAGCGACTCGCAAGGAGAAAGGCTCTCGGAGCCCGCGACCGGGGCGTCCACGGGAATAAGAATAATGCAGCTGAACATGCGGCGTTCAGCTGTAGTTAGTGGAGAAGCGCGTCAGCTTGTAGCTGAAGAGCGACTTGACATCCTGCTATTGCAGGAGATATATGTCAAGAAGCAGAGCGAGAGCAGCACTATCTGTGGTTTAGGAAGCGGAATTAGGATCGCAGCAGAACGGCGGTCACATCCATGGGCTGCAGTGGCCGTTTGCAATCCTCAATTCGACTTAGTCTTCATCTCGCAGCTAAGCAACTCGCATTGTGCATGTGCGGAGGTGCTGCTAGCGCCCGGCTGCTCGTTCTTCGTCGCATCGTGTTATTTCCAACACCGCGACGAGATCGAAAAGCACCTCAAACACCTCGACATGGTGTTCCGGTCTCTGAGGGGGCAGAGATTGGTAGCTTCGCTCGATGCGAACGCGCGATCGTCTCTCTGGGGACCGCAAGCCGCCGACGAAAGGGGAGTCCAGCTGGAGGCCCTCATCGCGGCGCACAGCATGAAAGTGGTGAACGACACAACACAGTCACCAACCTACTGGACCGAGAGAGGCTCGTCGTATATCGACGTCACGCTGGCGTCACCGTCCATGTCCCGATACGTTCGGGAATGTAAAGTCAGAAGTGACTGGACGACCAGCGACCACAATGTGGTCGACATAAGACTGAGAATGCCAAGAGCCTCAGCAGAGGAAGAAGCTGAAGGACCGGCAGGGGCAGGCCGGAGGACAGGAAACGGGAGCACAAACAGGACAAACAGGTTCGACACCCGAAGAGCAGACTGGGAAAAGATTGCACAACGCTTAACCGATCTTTCACGATCGAGGCTAGAGACTCTCGAGCTGGAGTCGGCGGAGGCGGTCGAGGAGATGGCAGAGACGCTTACAGACGTCATCACTGATGCCTGTACAGCGTCGTTGCCTCGTAAACGTAAATTTAGAAAGTCCAACCCGTGGTGGACGAAAGAACTGACTAAGGCCGCTTACCAGCGGAGACGTGCCTTCCAGAAGGAGAAAGACGAGATCGCTCGCCTCCAAAAGAAGCTGGCTTACCGTGAGTCCCTGCGGAAGTACAGCAAGGAGGTGAAGAAAGCGAGGCTCGATAGCTGGAAGCAAGCCCCAGGCTAAGAAGCTCCAAGTTCAGAGTGTGCTCAGCACTCTCCGGCGCAAAACTGGCTACACGACCAGCGCGGTAGAAACAGCCAATCTACTGCTGGAAGCACACGTCACCGAAGACCGTGTAGAGGAAGACACGCCCGAGCAGCGTGAAGTTAGAGAGGGTGCACGGATTGCACCAAGCACAGAAGAGTCTCCTCCGTTCACCATGGAGGAATTCAGAGAAATTGTTAAAACTTTCGGCAACCAAAAAGCACCGGGGCTGGATCTCGTCGAGGTCCTTGCGCTGAAGGCTACGGTTGCCGCTATCCCAGAGTAATTGGTACGACTCTTCAATGGGTGCCTTCAGTGGGGCATCTTCCCTTCGGCGTGGAAGGAGGGAAATCTTTGCAAGTTCTCCTGAAAGGCGAAGGAAAAGATGTGGAGGACCCAAAATCATACAGACCGATTTGTCTGCTCTCAGTAGTAGGGAAACTTTTCGAAAAACTCCTTAAAAGGAGATTGGATCAGACGGCGATGGCGCCGGGAAAGATCTCCGAGCGACAGTTCGGTTTCATGCCCGGCAAGTCGACGGAGCTTGCGATCACGGAGCTACGCCGCTTGGTCAACACCAATGCAGAACGATACGTGATAGGGACGCTCTTCGACATCTCGGGTGCTTTTGACAATGTCTGATGACCCCTGGTGTTGCAGAGCCTAAGAGAACGAGGCTGCCCGCGGAATGTTTTCGAAGTAATTGCCAACTACTTCGACAACCGCAGGGTAAGCCTCGCAATAGGAACAAAGAGGGTCTCCAATGCGGACGAAAAAGACGAAAAGGCCGCCGGAGCGATGCTCTCATCCATTCCTGTAGGGGCCGAAGCAATACACCGCTGGCACCCGCCAAAATCACTCTCTCCGAAGGTCTCACGACACAGGGATTTTATAAAAATCCACTCCCAGAAAATTTTTGCAGGTGGAACTTAGAAAAATTCTCACTTTCCAAAAGCAATACGCCGGAGGGACTTAGAAGAATTTCTAACGTTTTCAAAGCAATACGCTTCTGGGACTGCGAGAAAATCGAGAGAAGCAAAGCTGCCGGAAGGGCCTAACCAACATACAAGCGGAGGAGTCGCTGTCACTGGAGAAAGCTTGAAATCTCTGTAAAAAAGAGTGAAAACAGAGGTGGACAGGAGGAGGAAATGCTCAATGGAGTGGGAAGAGGGAGAATGTCTCGGGAAAAATCCCAGAAATAAAGAGACAGGAGCCGAGCGAGAAGTCCCCTCGCTCGGAGGAAATAAAGAGGAAAAGGAAAGAGGAAAAAGACCGTCTCGGGAAAATACTTAAGAGACGAAGGCTAAGAGATGGAGGCCGAGCGAGACTTGTCCCCTCGCTCGGGAGGAAGTTACCAGCTAGCTAGGTAACTTCACAACCTTCACAATTCATTTTTAAGGATGTCCTTAAAAATTTTCACCCTAAACCTCAAATAACTGTAATTTCCGCGAGATTCATTCCTGGAAATTCTAAAAGTTGATATTTAAACTTAAATTGCGGCCAAGGTTGTCCTTGTCCGAATGCCCGAGATTTTTTACACAAAATTAGTTCCAATACTAGCTTTCCCCCGCCACGCGTTTCTGTGGCACAGTATTTTTTTAAAAGCATGTACGTGCTGAACGTGTTTGCGATAATCTATTTCGTTCAATTCCATTTCGCTTTTCGCGTTTCTCTGTAGTTCTCTCTCTGTCTCTCTGTCCTTGTGTGTGCCACTCTCTTGGGGGGGGGGGGGGGCACGGCCCACAGCATCACTTGGTGGGGGGACCGGCCCACGGGACTCAGTTCCCAGTTCTCACTCGCTTAGCTCGGTCGTGATACGCTCTACAGTTACACTCGTCACTGCGGTTTGTGCTGTTCCATTTACATCACGTGTTTTTTTTTGGATTACGTGACTTTTTTGGATTACCTGAGCTACTGCGAATACAACGAAGGTATTTATACATTTTTATACTATTTCATTTGTACCATTCTGCCCACATGTCTCCCAGAATATTAAAATCTTCGGTATCGCGAAAGGCATTTCGACAGTTAAGTGTTTCTCAAAAACGACGCATTTTGAACGAAGTTAGATCAAACCTGAGGCGGCACAAGGCAGCAAAACCCGCTAATGTTGGCACTGATCAGGAGATATCGACCACCCCCTGTTCATTCGCGCATAATTTAAATGCTGACTTTTCACGCG
>CM052202.1:16326299-16339510 GCA_028455805.1 Lasioglossum figueresi
CGTGGCATTTTTGCCAGCGTCCCTCCGAACCGGGAAACGGAAGACCGAGTCACCCTCTGGCAGTGAGACACTACCGAGATCGGTGCGAGCGGTCTCCCTGGGCAGGCGCGAGACCCAGAGGACGAGTGTTTCATATTTTTGAGCGTCGCGCAAATTAACGCGACGCGAAATTGCAGGACCGTAGTCCTCAAGGAGTCCTCAACAGGAGACGCAGAGAGGACTGGCTCCAGCAAACAAAGAAGAGGAAAACATCGAAAGATCAGTGCGGCTCAGGACAAGGAACCTGGAGGCTCCGACAAGGAACCACGGTGCAACGAGGGATCGTCACCGCATCCTGTCGTCGCCTCGTCCGAGAAAAAGCCTGATCAGCTGCCGGATTGGTCAACGCCGATCGGCGTAACGGGAAGCAGCCAATCAACGAGAGCAGCTAACGAAGAAACTGCGAATCGCCGGAGGCCAGGGCTCGTCGCGAGACGTCCGAAAATTAGCTCGCGATAGGCCGAAGCGTCGCGCGGGGAAAGAATTAGGAAAGTGGGGGAGGACGCTCTGCTTCCGCGTTACCGAGTCACCGCATGGGAGACCATTGCTTCGTTGGTTACCAAAACGTGTACACGTGTAGCTTAATCTAGTATAGTATTTTGCGACCACTGCCGACACAAGAGCGGCCGTTTCTGAAAGGCTGCCGACTAGCTGCCGCTGTCCGACGATCACCGTTGGTAAGCGCCGATCAGGTTTTTCCTTGTAATTTAAATTGTTCTTTGCGCGTGTGGCTCGGGAAGCGTTTTGGCGGGTCCTTTTTCGCGTCGCGAGGGTTGACGACAGGGCTTCGGGGTCACCGGTAAAGGCGCGCATATTGGTCGCGTGCGGTGCTCGAACCCCCTTGGCAACGGACAAGGATCCATTTTCGCGAATTCGTTCCTCCCGGGGAGGACGAATAATATTCCGGGTGTCGTCGTCAACCCTGGCCGACCTCGTGTCCGTCCCACGGTGGGACGCCGCGCCGCCACGTGCTCGATGCGTGTTCCGCGAACGTAGAGTCGAACGAAGCACCGATAGGATCGCGTATTCCACCGGAATTCACTTGTAAGAACGCCTCGACGGGTACACGAGCGCGTCCATCTAGCGCTGCCGAATTCGACGCGTCGGCGAACATTTCCCGCTGCAGAGTCTCCTCGGCAGCTTTGTAAATTCACCGTCGTTAAATAAACGAAGTTTGTTGCCGAAAGTATTGACTGTAGTTTCTTGCGTGAAACCTTCCTGTCGCAGGGAATGCCTCCTGTTCTCTCCGTGTTTCCCTGGGACCCTTGGATGAACTATTCAGGAGTCGCTTCGGTTATCGTAGACTCGCCGTCTCGCGGTTAAGATCGAGAGACATCGGTAACGATTTCATACGACACCTCCTGGTGTCTGGCGCCCGAAAATTAGCGTTCGCTGCCGAAGATCGCGAGGCTTCGACGACCTTTTTTTCCCGGGTGGACCCCGTGTCGTGCGGCCGACCGTGGCCCGGCATTCCGCCCGTAAATATCCGGTGTCGCTAAGGGTTTCGCCCTTCTGGCGGTTCCCGATTGCCGAGCGACGTGACAAAGGTTATTGACTGGTTTTGTGGTTTTTCGGTTTTTCGGCCGTCGAGCTCGAGGTCCGCGAGAGTCTCAATCAGGCGGCATCCTGTTTGACTCTTTTACGGGTGTGATACCATCGGCAACTAACTTATCGATCGCTGCTAACTATATCAATGTGCCACCGAATCGGCCATTCCGCGTAAAAATTCTCCGCTATCACTTTGCGATGGCCGCTAAATCGTCGAGAACCGTATTATTCGCCTATATTCGCCAACCTCTACCAATGAAGCTACGTGCGATGCAGAAGGTGGACGACTACGCTGTTCGTGCTTTGTACGCCACGATTGAGATGGGCCCCGAAGTCTACTCGGAAGCGTGCCCAACCACCATCATGGCCGCTCCGAACGCGAGTTTAAGATGGCGGTAGCCTCGGCATCTGAGAGTGTGGGTATAGGAGAGGGGGGATCGCCCTTCTAGTCACGACCTACTCTGGTCGGGCTAGTGCCCTCCCCTCCTCCACGCTCTCCCACTTTCCAAATCTCGGGAGGGAAACCCTGGGGAAAACGGTGAAGAACCTATCGTCATTTCCATTTTTCCTTTATTATGCCATTTTTCCACCACTCCCGACGACAGGAGAGGAAAGCAATGGTTTCGGACGTAGGCCAGAGTGGGAGGCCCAGCCGGCCGAGCCGCAGGAAAGTTCCACGGTTCTATTTTGACATCACTGGTTCCCAGTTCTCGTTCGCATAGGTCGGTCGTAGTCGATCGTGGTCAGTCGTAGTACGCTGTGTAGTTACCGTCGCGAGTGTGGTCTGTGTTGCTGCATTTCGGGTACGTGACTTCTTTGGGATTACTGCTGGCGACTTGGAGTACGCGAGCTACGTCATCTACTGGGATTACGAACAGAAGAAGGTATTTATACATTTTTATATCGGTAACATTTTGCCCAAATGTCTCCGAGGTTATTAAAATCTTCGGTCTCGCGAAAAGCTTTTCGGCACTTAGGTCCTGCTCAAAGACGACGCATTTTAAACGAAGTACGATCAAATGTGACGCGTAAGTCAGCAAACCAATATAATGTTGGCACTGTGCAGGGCACATCAACCACGACGTCTTCAATCGCGGATAATTTAAATTCACGGGAAAATTCAAGATCAGTTTTTGATCATTTACAAGACTTGCCCAGTACGTCCTCTTCCTTTCCGTTAAGGACTGCGTCTCCTAGGCAGACGACACTCGCGCGTGACTGCACGCAATCACCACAGTACACTCACACACCGCTAGACCACGTATACGTACGCGAGGATTGCAAGGGGCCGGGATTCCACTTCTGATTTCTCAATAATGCAAAGACGGGGTTTCTTATTAGTCAAAATCGGTAGATAAAAGATCAATCTAGGGGGCTATTTGCCTCAAAAGTCTTACTTTTACGTTTACGACGCGTAATTCTCATTATTCGGTAGCATATCGACAGCCACGATAGGCGGCAGCACCGTCGCCTCTCCATTGCTACTCGCGGCTCGCGGTAAAAGGAAGACTTTTAAGGCAAATAGCCCCCTAGATTGATCTTTTATCTACCGATTTAGACTAATAAGAAACCCCGTCTTTGCATTATTAAGATGTCAGGAGTGGAATCCCCGGACCCTTGCAATCTTTGCGTACGTATACGTGGTCTAACGGTGTGTGAGTGTACTGTGGTGACTGTGTGCAGTCACACGCGAGTGTCGTCTGTCTAGGAGACGCAGTCCTTAAGCAATGATACAGCCCGGCCTCCTGCTGGCGCTGTGTCAGAACCGTCGCGTCGTTTCGCGATCGTTTGGCGTCTTGTTTTGTGAATAATAACATATCGCACAGTCAGGGAAATAATATACTACGCCTTCTGCGTATGCACCTCTGTTTTGAAAATCTACCGAAAGATGTTAGGACGCTTATTGGCACACCTCGCGACAGTGCCATCACGTATGACGTGCTACCGGGAAAATATATTCATTTTAATGTAGAGTCAAAAATAGTTAGTTATTTATGTAATTCTTTTGTAACCATTACCGACCGGTTGGAGTTAGATTTTCACGTTGACGGATGCGCGTTAGATAATTCGAGCACAGTTCAACTTTGGCCAATTCAAATTAGTATCAGTAATATCCAAGATAGCAAACCCATTGTAGTAGGCATCTATAGAGGTGTCCATAAGCCTATCAATGCCGTGAGCTACCTTGAAAAATTTGTCTCCGACATTGATTCAATCGTGTCGAATGGAGACATTATTTTTCAAGGTAGAATAATCCCTTTAAGATTAAATTGTTTCATTGCCGATGCGCCAGCCCGAGCGTTTATTCTTAATCATTTAGGGCATAATTCTCATCGACCATGTTCAAAATGTAAAGTAAAGGGTACACGGGTACAAGATCGAATGATTTTTCTTGGTTCGAACACGATTCGCGAACCGACGAGACATGTAAAACATCACCGTACGATGACCACCACAAAAACGTACATAGCCCCCTAGACATAGCTCCCTAGCTTCCTTACCAATGGGAATGGTTACACAAGTTCCCTTTGAATATATGCATTTAGTATGCATCGGAGTAGTTAAAAAGTTAGTATTTGCTTGGGTGCGGGGTTATTACACAAAACACGCCAAATTATCTAATACACGAGTCAATATAATTTCTCAAAGATTACAGTTCATTCAGGCGTACTGCCCGTCTGATTTTGCTAGGAGTCCGAAGCCAATTACAGATTTTGTAAAATTTAAAGCCACCGAATATCGTCAGTTCCTTTTGTATACTAGCCCGGTTGCCACCTACGGAGTATTAAACAATAATATATATTTCCATTTTTTGCTGTTGCACAGTGCCATCAGAATACTGGTTTCACCCTTGTATATTAAGAACTATTTCTTGTTCGCGAAATCTTCTTTGATACACTTTGTAGAAACTTGCGAAGCGGTCTGCGGCAGGACCGTTTTGTCTTACAATGTTCATGGTCTACTGCATTTGACAGACGACGTCTCCAATTTCGGCACATTAGATTCCTTCTCAGCTTTCCCGTATGAAAGCAACATGTTGTTTTTTAGAAAATATTTCCGAAAACCGCGACAAACTATCCAACTGTTCGCCAAGAGATTGGCTGAACTAGAACGTCATGGTTGCAGAGAGAGAGTGGTGGTGATTCTTCCACCACTCTCCATGCTTCTATGCCGTTCCGCGATATTAGTGGCGCGCTTTTTCCCCGTAAAATTAGGTCGGGTAATTTGTTACTTGCAACAACGGATCGCGACAATTGTTGTATTTTACGCGACGGGTCCATTTGTATTGTTTCCAGTATTTTTCAATATGAAAATACTTTTAGATTATCCGTAAACCGGTTCGAGAACATAGATGCATTTTATGACATTCGCTTAAAGTCTCCGAAATTAGAAATTTTTAAATGTGCCACTTTGATCACCGATGTAGTTGTTATTAGTCTGGAAAACATTCGGGCAAAATGTTTCCGAATGCCGTTTATCGGCACGAGCGAATACTACGATAGCGCATTGGGATTCTCCGAATGGGTTGTCGCAGTCATTTCGCACACAGAAAAAGCATAATATTATTCAAAGTTAATATTATGCGACAAAGTGGAATAGACCTACTGGGGATACCACTTTAAAAAAACGCATTGGCAATAGTACCTCCAGGGTGATGCGGAAATCTATTGGAATACTAGAACAAATATAATGTGATGTCTCCAGGGAAGGAGGAGAAGGAAGCTGCGACAACCGGAGAAGAGGAATCCTTCTGTAATTTCTCGTGTGGTACGAATATCTAATTATGCCATTTAGTATACGTGTAGACATATATTGTACATTACTCATTGTCTTTGTGTTTTTCAGGTATCTCGCCTATGAGAAAACTTTGTATAGCGGTGCGCTCGACTTGCCACTGCCGGGGAGAAGTATACTGTGATGTCTCGAGGGAAGGAGAAGAAGGAAGCTGCGGCAACCGGAGAAGAGGGTGGGGCATTAACTATGTCCACCTTGAATATCCGTTATTTGTAATAATATGGAAAAATATCGACAAAATTTGCACGGTACAGAAGGGGGGGGGCATGTCGTGGCAAAAACATTTTCTGCGAGGGTGGAGGCATAGAGGATATTTCAAGGTCACCTTGATCTTTTTAAAGGGAAACGCCTACTTTCTGTATCATGAATCGATAGACCATCGACTTCTGAGTAAAAATGTATTGACCTCCGTATGTTCTAAATGTAATAGATAACGAGATATTATCCAATGAAGAAAGAAAATTGGTTTCGATAACTGTACCGATCGAAACCACTACGTTCTCAACAATTGACACACCTAACTGTGAACCAGACAGTGTCGAACCCGAGAAGGATGAAAAAAGGATCCAGCTCCTACAATTAGCAGAGTTCACGCAAACTCACGTGATGCAGTGCCAAGTGGAAATTGATCTAACAATCTTCTACTGTGGCATGCACTCACACAACTCAGTAGTCGCCAACGGTCACCAGGAGTATCTACTTACCACTTCCAGCGAAACTTGTTGCAACTTGCTACAAACCGGAACATTATTTATTACGCCATCGGTCCAAATAGCAGGAGTGCAACCAAATTCAACGACCTCTCGTGGTGTTACCCTAGCCGGAGAGATCAGTAATGACGGACGATGCACAGGGACTACGTATAGCGATCCATTTGGAACATGGACAAGCGTTGTCGTACAAGCGAGTGTACGAATCACGGTCCAAGATTACATGGCTACAATTAAGCTGTCGACTGGCCGAATACAACTACAATCAGGACAATCCTGTCCGCTCCAGAAAGGTAGTTGCCTGTATACCCAGGATGAACATACGTTCTGGAACGCCATTCCTACGGACTACTGTAAATTCAATAACTACGACGTCCTATACGAAGGACTAGCTACACGTATGTCATCCCAGTCGATCAGTATGAGACCGGACGAACTTCAGTATGCGGATATACAATCACCCGTACCGAACATCCCAAGTTGTTCATATTGGAAACGGGAAAATCGAGAAAGTTCAAAGAAAGAACACACACGCTGGTAAACAACCACGACATCTTCACTTATGTCAACAGTAAATTCATATACGTCGAGAAACATCTCCGTAGCCAGCTGTCGCAATTATATAAAGACGTCATCCGTCAGAAATGCGAGTTGGAGAAGCAATCCTCCAAAACGCACTGAACCAGCTGCACTCTGCCCCAGAGGAAGTCGCCACCGCGCTGATGAAGGAGCCAGGATACATAGCAATTCCCGCAGGAGAAGTTGTCCACATAATCAAATGTGTTCCGGTCAACGTACAGCTGCGGAAGACCGAAATGTTTCCATGAATTACCAATCACGTTCACAGCTCTCGACGCGCCTTCGAAAGCTTCACTTCGAAGCTATACCATGGTTGTTGCCGTACACCAGTGGTCATAGTTTATACGGTTTAGACACCGTCCTATTCTCATACGGTTTAGACACCGTCGTATTCCAATACGGTTCAGACACCGTCGTTCACAGTACCGAATACTGTTAAATATAATCACGCGATTATAATAATACTTATATTCTTATTCCATTAAATAAACTCATTGTTAATTATTAAAACAAGTGAAGTTATCCAACAATCCTGTGTATCCACTTACCTCTCGACGTGTTGCCATAGCAGCAACAGTAGAACCATAGACCTAATAACGAATTGCTCTGTTTCGCTCGAGTCGGTAACACCACCGTGAAGCGAAGCAATCGTGCCTGGGTTGTCAAACATATGCAACCGCTGACGTAAATGCGAGGTCCTGCTTGAGGACGGTACCGATTGACTTTTCTATGCTGCATAGATATCACAGACATATCTACGTTACAAATGAACAAAAAACAATATTTTTATATATTATATATCCCCGAATCTATTACATTCGTGCATCATTTTCGGAAACACTAAATGAGGACGTACAACATTTATGCGGTGAGCCACCAATACGTATTACTTATTATAAGTATACCATACATAGAACCGAACTATATCCGATACAGAACCAAAAAATATCAGTTGCAGTACTGCAAAACCGATATGAGATCGATACGGGACATATTATAGGTTCTGAAGTCTGAAGAACCGGAATCGGAACCGGAACCGAAACCAAAATCCAGAACCGAAAAATAACAGTTATAGAACCGTCATAATATCGGTTCTCAGGAACCGCAACCGTAACCGATATAAGCCAGAACCGATATTCTCATAACAGTTATAACATTTTTTCGGTTCTTCATAACTGTTTCAGTCAGAACCGATATATAAATGTTTCAAACAGTTATTTTCAGAACCGTTTCAACCCCTGGTCATAATGGTCAATTGTATTTGAATACAAGTCGTGCGATAGAAATCAAGTTTATTTAATTTCCGTTAAAATTAGTTTTGATTTTCCATCAAATTGAATTATTTATTTACTATTAATTCTGATTTAGTTTCTGACTGTTTGTGAATTGATATTAATCAATTTGTTCTTTCTGTTACAGATTCCGAGGGAAAAAGTATTCATGGATCGACAAATCATATAGATAACCAAGATCGATAATACGTTGCTTTCGATAATCGAAAGCGAAACGTAGAGTGTCATGGCGCACTTTCTTCAAGCAGGAGAGGACGTAAAGGTGAGTGCAACTTATATTTCCAATTATACTGTGTTATCGAACATCTTGCTTAATACCATTAACGAACAACTAATAAAAATTGAACTTACATTATTCATTTTGCATTAATTAGAATTTACTCCAGTATCGTTACGATCAATTGTGTTTGAATTCGTGTCGTGCGATAGAAATCAAGTTCATTTCACTTCCGTTAAAATTAATTTTGATTTTCCATTCAAATTGGATCATTTATTTATTATTATTTCTGATTTAGTTTCTGACAATTTTGTGAATTGACATTAATCAAGTTGTTCATTCTGTTACAGATTCCGAGGGAAAAAGTATTCATGGATCGACAAATCATATAGATAACCAAGGTCGATAATACGTTGCTTTCGATAATCGAATCAAAACGCGCCCTTTCTTCAAGCAGGAGAGGACGTGAAGGTGAGTGCAACTTATATTTCCAATTATACTGTGTTATCGAACATCTTGCTTAATACCATTAATGAACAACTAATAAAAATTGAAGTTACATTATTCATTTTGCATTAATTAGAATTTACTCCAGTGTCGTTACGATCAATTGTGTTTGAATTCGTGTCGTGCGATAGAAATCAAGTTTATTTCACTTCCGTTAAAATTAATTTTGATTTTCCATTCAAATTGGATCATTTATTTATTATTATTTCTGATTTAGTTTCTGACATTTTTGTGAATTGATATTAATCAATTTGTTCTTTCTGTTACAGATTCCGTGGGAAAAAGTATTTATGAATCGACATATCATATACATAACCAAGATCGATACTACGTTGCTTTCGATAATCGAAAGCGAAACGTAGAGTGTCATGGTGCACTTTCTTCAAGCAGGAGAGGACGGAATCGTGAGTACCAATTATCTTTCCAATTAAACTGTGTTAATGAATATTTTTTTCTCTAAATACTAATGATCAATTAATAAATCATTAACTTGAACTATTTATTTTCTATTAACTCGGATTTAGTCTTCGATGATCGTTGGTTTGAATTTAAATAAATTTGTTGTTTCTGTTACAGAGCCCTAAGGCTACCGAATACTTCGATGCTGTCAATCTGGATGTCTGAGACTACCTACCTTGGTGAACATACACGACATCGATACCTGAGATCGAGGGCAACGTGTCGTGCTTTCTTCAAGGGGGAGGGAATGTAAGCACCAAGATATCCTCACAATTAATTTTTAGTATTGAACATTTCCTTTCAAAGTATTAATGCGCAATTGTACGGCCTGCACTTTCTGTTTCGAAAATCATTTAAATCGAATTGAAATCTTTTTACTAACCAGTCGAATTGTCCAAATCGATTTTCGTATCTTTTTGTTTCATTTTTTGATTTCAGGACTCTAACGCAGCTTCTCCTTCTCCCAACAAGTAGTGAGCGTTTAAACAACAGTCTTTTTTATTGCTCTGTTTCTTTCGCAGATTTTTTTTTAGGAGTACAGCGACCGTGAGAACGCCAGGCGTTCCTGCGGATAGTAATCTGTTTCCTAGCTAGGTAGGGTCATTTTGTACGTCACGTTTTTTTTTATATAAGTTAACAATTTTAATAATTGAATCTCCAGCTTACGAGAAGAAAATGTCTTCCGTAATTTGGTGTATAATTAATACAGTCACTTTTTATCATCAAGATAATCGTTTGTATCTTGAAATTTTGAAATTGGAAGCGTTAGAAACCACGTACAAAAAGACGATTTCGCGACGGATAGATACTTTAGACAAAGCAATTAAGCTACATTCATTTTCCGAGTAGTATTTCGAAGGTTTCGTAAAATATTTAGATAAAGATTGACAATACATAAATCAATTAATGAATATCTTTATTAAAATCTGTTTTAGTAGCCTTTTTGCTCGACAATTAAATTATCTTTAGCCTTTACAATAAATAAATATTTGATTTCTAAATTGATATAAAATTTTTAATTGAAAGTAGTGCCATTTTGCAATAATAAAAGAACATTAGCCGGTACAAAATCTGATTCTTTTAGTTAGGATTTTCAGGATATTGAGATTCCCTGTTCGTTGCTCAAATCCTCTCGCCTGCCCAGGTGTTACTCGGGAGGGTGAGAACAACGGGGACATGGAATATTGTTTTTTTATCATATGTATGGCGACTGACAATAGTTAGTGTATCGTGCACTGTTTCTTTTTTTTTTTTTGCGCGCGCGCGTGTGTGTGTGTGTGTGTCTGTTGTTAGGAAGTGGAATTGCGTCGGTTGTGTAAACTAGATTCTGTAGCACATACTCCTGTCGATCTGTGACATGCTACATGGATCTTCGGGCAATGTGCGCGCGCGTTGCTTTCTCAGTTCATTAATAATAATGTGCAGTATTCTGAATTACTTGTAATTTAATTCATTGTCAATTGAGATGTTCTTTCGGATTATTGATTTATATCGCAATGATGGCGAAAACTGGCGCAAAACTGGTACGTAACTTAGAGTGTATTTGTGATTCGAACGTTAGGATGTCGGAGGCGCCCCGGGACGTTCTCTCTAGGTGGTAGGATGTTGCACCCTGGCGTCTGTGTGGAGATCGTGTTGCGAATGTGTTTGAGAGCTTGTGTCTTTTGCCATTTTTGAAATATAGGGCTAGGTAGGTAGGTAGCTTACCTTCTTGGCGTGATTTTTTATTCTAAGTAGGTAAGGGCCGGGGCTGGCTACCGCTTTCTCTTTCGGGTAGGCCGCGAATCGTACGGTAGTCAGTCACTGGGAGAGCTCGAAGATTCGTCTCGAAGATAGAACGAACGAGGCATGACGTTCGAATTGATGCTACGTGCTCTATTCTTCCTGCTCGTGTAGCTTTTCGCGGACGCGGACGTGGACGCGCGGGAATTAGGGCTTCGAAACGTTGCGCACCTGCTCGATCGCACCAGCGGAACGATCGGCTTCTCTCGAAACTAGTTAGTTATTCGTTTTGGGTGTCGTCGATCGTGTTCACTGCGAGCACGTTTAGGGTTTCAGATGCTTTGTGGACCGCCGAAGAAACAGAAGAGGCTATATGCCGAAGTGGCTCCGACAAACTGTCGCTCAAGAGGGCAACTATAATGGCGTCGCAATCTTCGGATGCGAAGTCATTTCATTCGTTACTACCTTCTCACTGTACTCGTCTGTAGAAATAGTAGTAGTAGAAGTAGTTAGTTGTACACACGGACAGGCCTCGCCGCCCCAACGATAAGCGGAGATGGGCACATCCGCGATTGAAATAGCGTTGCGAAAAAACCACGAGTATTGCATATTATTTGATTTTGAACAGGCATCGAAGTTAGTGTTGCGGAAGTACTCGCGATTTCCATAAATTTCAATATATCATAGATTGTTTAATTTTTATTGCTGCTTGCAGCAATATTTAAAATACATCAATTTTATAGAAGTTTAAAGTTTGTGAACAGTTGTCTTTCACAAAATATAAAGTATTCTTTTGGATCCTCTGTTCGTTGAATTGGCGTTGCGCAGCAAAAGGATCGCGTTTGCGTTCGAGTCTTTCGGCATTTCAGGCGCCCATGCTCCAGCTGCAACGGACCACTGAATAAGTGGTCGCAGTCGAAACGACTGCTCGGTGTGGTGTAGGCATTCGCGATTTCGATTAGAGTTGCGAGAGAGAATAATAACGGTTTGAAATAGCGTAGGATTTGTGGAAATCGAAATTGAAGTAGAGAATATCTGGGGCGAAATTTGTAGAGGTTCGCACCTACTCTTCAAGTAGGGGAGACCTCGCAGCACATGACCGCGTGGCACCATCTCTGGCTGATAAAGCCAGCGTTACTAGGCTTCGGTCTATACTCAAAGCGGCCAGCTCGTGGAGTGTATACTCGGGAGTTGGAATAACGTTTTGAGCGGAGGGGCGCATCTGTCCTGGCGTTACGACGTCCAGGCAGGTGGATGGTGTCATAGCGTTTGGATCCGGGGTTGATCCTATGGGCCTGGAAACGCTAGCTGTCTCGTCTCGTCGCTGCTTCATTTCGATTAGAATAGGATTCGCTTAACTACCGCTTTTGACAATGGCAAAGAGAGATTCCCATTCTTACCGCATGCCGCGAATAAATGAATAGACCGCGAAACACCACATCTGCGCGAGGAATTAGCGTTGCGAGAATTTGTTGCCGCGATTGCCTTAGTGTGGCGAAAAGTACCAACGCGTCGTCTTAAGGCGGGATTGAAGTACACGCATATTGGAAAACGCACCTAAAATATCAATTTCAATTATAAAATTCGCGACTTCGTATTAGAGTAGTGAGTAGAGGACTGGCATTGCAGGACCAGTAGCGCAAGGAGCATACGAACATTAAATTTCAGAGACACTTTATGGATATCCAAATGGATATTACTTTAGTTTTTGCTACCGTAAAAATGTGGAGCACAGGCCCATCGGACCACTACGTAGAGAAGAAACGTATTGGTACGTTCTCGGGCCAAGTTGCCGTAAACACTTCGCGCAAAACCACGGTACACGTTACTACGTTCAACCCCCGCGGTGTGCCATAACACACAACTCGTTTGCCGTTCCAGCAATGGAACAAGTGTTTCCGCTGTCGTTCGACGATACCGTACGCAAAAAGGAGACGTATCAAGTTAAGTCACCTGTGGCGGTATGCACGACAATGTCATGGTGACCATTGTATTAGCATCTAATGCGGTGCAAACCATGGCGTCGAGGCGTGAATTACGATGGCGGAAAACACTGTAGTTTACCTGAACGTAGCGACGCGCGCCTTTAACCATTTGATGGTGTGTGAGCGCAAAATGCAGGAAACGTACCACTGGGAACCAGAGGGTTCTGGGGTCCTCCAACGATGACCCTAATTCGTTGGAGGATATGGCCACAGCGGTGGCGGTCCAGAACCTAAATCCCTCTTGCTCCACCTCCCCGTGGTGGTTCCTGGGGTACGCTACGGCGTGTGCTAACGGAGCAAGGGGTACCATACGTCCCGTGCAACAAGTTGTTTGCACGGGGCCCCATACCGTAAACCG
>CM052202.1:16339610-16385681 GCA_028455805.1 Lasioglossum figueresi
AAAAGTATTGTTCGTTGGTGTACGTAACAAATATTGTGTTGTCTGCGAAAAAGCAGCAAATATTAACACAACACCAAAAGAACATGTACGTTATAAGAATTGGGGAGTCAATCAGAGCTCGAAGGCTTCCGTTGTAGTATAGATATGCATGGATTAATATATAATAAATACATTGGAGATGGTGACAGTAATGTATTGAAAAAATTGAGGGATTTCCCACCATACCCGGACGTTGTTGTGGAGAAGATTGAATGTGTAAATCATCTTCTCCGCAAATTGTCAAACAGAATACGAGAAGCGGGTAATATTAGTGGTCGAAATTACTCAAAATTAAAAAAAGCCGTTACGACCAGCGTTATGAAAATTCGAAACGCTGTTGTAAAGGCTACTACGTTTCGCCGCAACAGTACAGTACCATGGAAAGACAAAATTGCTGGTTTAATTCAATATTTAGACAATATATCCAGCCATGTATTTGGCGAACATAAAGATTGCGCCTCGTTACAATATTTTTGTGACGGAATTTCAAAAGAAAACGAAGCAAATCTTGTTCCCAAATTGCAAGAGGCAAGGATATATGAAAAACTAGAAAATGCAATGCATCGCATGAAACAAAATGCGGAAAGTTTGCTATATAATTATAACAGCAATTCTGTTGAAAGTTGCAAACTGATTGGCGGCAAACATACGCATTTAGCGCAAAGAGGCTCTTACCAAACGCGTGTACAAGCATCAGTCGAGCAATGTAACAGTTTCGCACCGATGAGTCGTGCTTGTCGCGCATTACGTACAGAGACCCCAGCACGTGCAACACTGGTGGAAAAAAGAAATATTGCCGAACGGGCAAAACGCCATGAACGTTTCGCGCGTAGCAAAAGAATCGGATTTAGCAGTTCGTAAATCGAAATATTCTCGCCGGATGTGTAGACCTGATCAAGATTAGTAAAATCCGATCATTACCGAAAGCTACGGAGCGAACAGCAGAATAGGAAAGCATTGGAGCATGCTACGCGGGATCAGCATGAAAACCCGGAGTGGTATCTCCATCGTCGGAAACTGCTGGCTGCTTCAAATTTCGGAAAAGTTTGTATCGGGAGAGATGCAACTTCGTGTGACAGTCTGGTTAGACATATTCGTTACCCTCCTGAGCTAAAAGGTGCCGCTGTTCGGTGGGGTAAAGAAAAAGAGATATTAGCACGAAAACAATTAGAGCAGATTATGCACATAGAAATCCATGATTGTGGGTTATTCGTTGATGCGGAATTCCCATATTTTGGCGCGACGCCTGATGGCATTGTTGAAGATGATACTATCGTTGAAATTAAATGCCCTTATGCGGCGCACCAGACGACATGCAAGATGCAATTCTGAAAAAGTTGCAGACGTCCATTGTTTCTTCGACAAACACGATAACAATCGTCTAAACGTAAAACACATACACTATTTTCAAGTACAAGGGAATTGCATGTGACGCAAAGAAAATATTGCAATTTTGCTGTCTGGACGCCTCTTGGAATTAAGTACACGACTGTTGAGCGTGACTATTTTTTTTGGATGGACAAAATGTTACAACCGCTCCGACGATTTTATGAAGACTGTTTGGTTCCCGAAATAATTGATCTCAGATCTTCCAGACTGATGCCTCTGCGGGAACCGCAGTACATAATTGAAGCACAGGAAGCGGTTAAAAGAAGAAAAGTTTCATCGAACGGTTAAATAAATAGATTCCTATTTAGATTATACATGACATATACCGTTCAATAAACTTTTTGAGTAGAGGGGCACTCCATTGAGTGTCCCGGGAGAAGAAGGTTTTTTAGTGGGTGGTGGGAGATCCGTCCATCTTGATCTCCCGAGTCCCACACAACCCCCTTTTGGGGTGTACTTAAATGTACGTTCCCCCATCATCCTTAAAAAAAAGAAAAAATAAGAAAATTCGGTAATGTGTTCTTTTTATTTAAATATGTTGTAGTCTTTAGTGACCTATGGACGAATCTCTCCCTCTCTCTCCCCCCTCTCCCCCTAAATTAATTATGCAGTTGGATATTAGACCAGGATTATGTAATAGTGTTTTCGAAGCTATGCAGAAAAACATTAAATCCTTCACAGTTAAAGAAAAATACTGCATATTAATTTTTGACGAAATGCAATTATCTGCGGGGATTCACTACAATGCTACTGCAGATAACGTAGAAGGAGTATATATTGATAGGCAGGGAAATTTACAATTTGCGGACCATGCAACAGTCTGGATGCTGAAAGTCGTATACGGTGCAAGGCCGTGGAAACAGACTGTCGCATTTACATATTGTAATAGCAGTAGTACTTATTTAGATGTAACGGACACGTTCCAACGAATTATAACAGCAGCAGATAATATTGGCCTTCGTGTCATTGCCTGTGTTTGCGATCAAAGTACAATCAATGTCAAAGCCATAAATTCATTGGTAGAAAATTCGTCAAACCTGACTATTTCAATTAATAATCGGGAAATAATTACTTTGTATAATATCCCTCGCTTAATGAAGTGCATAAGAAACAATTTATTGTAAGGTTGGTAGCAGCGTGAGGTCAGGAGCGACCACGCTGTTGGCAACGGGGACCGATCGTCACTTGTCTAAAACGAAAGAGCGACGACGGCGGAGGCGCTATCGGCACTTTTTGTCGGACGCTCGAAGCGAATACACGTTTTCCTATTTTATTCCGGGAGTATTCTTTTATTCCCTTATTATATATAGTATTCCCGTAGAGCTCTTATACTATTAAGAAAAGTGACGTGCTGTACACAAGTTTTTAGTTCGACGTTTGCAAAAGTTATTCATTTATATGCGAACTATAAACCCATTCAGGGGGATCACATTATCACCAGATCCAACCCATACCGCCAATTTATTGCGTTTTTTTAACAATTTATTTGATAGTTTAAATCAATTTCATAATGAAAGTTTCAACAGCAATATATATTCCCGTAATGTGAATATTTGGAATGAAGGAATTAGGATAATTTCACCCCTGAAGTACGTGAAACGGAAAAATGTTATTAAATTGAATACTAAATTAAAGCTTTTAGGTATCATTTTTGCTGGCAGAAACTTTAATCAAGATGCAGTAGAAAACTTTTTTAGTTTAGTTCGCAGCCATGGAGGCAGAAATGCGAATCCTACATGCACATCATTTGTACATTATTATAAAAGCATTTTTATAAATAATTTTGGTAGACGGATATTATCGTACAAAGGGAATTGTGAAGACGATCGTTCCGGTTATTTTATATACACAAAGCATATTATTAATATGAAAAGGCAAGATGTAGAAATAATTAATAATTTGGCTAATTTAAATATATTTTTAAACAGTGTAAACGACGCACAGATAAAAAATATTTTGGTTGCTGTTACAAAAAAATATCAAATCAGAATGCGAAAATTGTAAAATATTATACAAAGTTTCGGAGGTAGAAAAATTAATCGACAGTAGTTTGCTGGTCGACATTTGTCACTCTATCGTTAGGAATAACATATGTGAAAATAATATAAGTAAAATCACTATGCGATACTTGGAAGAAAATATAATTTTCAATACAGCCCATGCAGAACATGAGGAAAAATTAAAATACAATATTTTCCACAAAATTTTTCACTACATTTTAAATATGTATATAAAACATACAAATCAAATATTAAGTGGAAAATTAAAAAATGTTGAAGCACAAGTACTGTTGAGTCGTGAGCCTCAACGGTATTTCCGCGCGATCATAAGGCGACCGTGCGATCAAGACGTAACGATACGTTAATTCTGCGACATCTGGGGTACAAGCGCGCCGACCCTCGAACCTACGAAATCCTTTATTTTAGTTTTTTAAGGGTGCGCCGGAGCCAGAAAAGGCCAGAAACTGGCGCCTCTATCGCCGTAGAGGTGAATTGCATGTGGTAAAGTGGCACCTCTATCGGCGTGAAGGTGAACTACGAATGAAGTAGAAGAAGGATTGAGAAATCATCGCCTCTCCTGCCGTGCTACGACGGAGAGGGAAATATGTCGCTCGCAGGAGAGACAAAAACAGAGATTACGAAACAGCTGGATTTTTCGATGAACTTACAATGACTTTCTGAAGTGAAGAAACAATATTTTTTTATGCTCTTTGTGTTGAAGTATTCTCTGAATTATTGCGGGGTCCCGTACAGAGCCCTTTTTTTGGAAAAAGTGTACAGAAAAAAATGTACACTATTATTATTAATAAACTGTCAAGAGACAAATTCCAAAAAAAGGCTCTGTACGATACCCCGTGATAATCCAGAGAATATTTCAGTACCAAAATTATCCAAAAACATTGCTTTTCCGCTAAATGCGGCTGTAGTAGGTGATCGTTATAAAACTGAACGGATCGTATTCCAATATGGCTGCTTCGTTATCGCGCTTTCTGCTTTCTGGCGCCTCGCTATCTATGGCCTGCGAATGGAGTAAGACAAGGATATCGAGACCCTTCAGAGACAAAAACAGAGATTACGAAGCAGCTTGAGAGAGAGAGAGAGAGAGAAAGAGAAAGAGAGAGAGAGAGAGAGAGAGAGAGAGAGAGAGCAGAGAGAGCAGAGAGAGAGAGAGAGAGAGAGAGAGAGAGAGCAGAGAACGAGACAATTTTTTTTTTACGGATGAAGGGGAAAAATACATTTACGCTGAACGTAGAGAAGGATAGACAAGATGAAAATAGCTTCTTTATTTTTCATTATTTTTCTATGGAACTTTCATGAACATATTCGTGGCATTTTTCTAATGCAAATGATACCAAATATTTTATAATTCCAATGATAGTTACTTGTGTAATAGACAATTAGTTTATGGCGCAAGGAAGCATAGCGTATGGGAAAGAAAGAGGCGCGGAGAGTCGCAGTCGCCGGCACAATTTAAAGGCTCGCGCGTCCTTACAATGTAATACCAAGATATAAATTTTTTTAGTCGATGCATTGAAAGTATACCCTAGTAGCACAAAAATATTGGATAAATATTTTTTTCAAATATTGTAAAAATAATTTTTTAAGCCACACTTTTTCATATGAGATAAATATTGGATCTGAATTTTGTATACATGTACAGGAAATGTAAATTGAATGTACGACAATGAATAACGAAATTTTTAATGATACAGTTCAATCATGTAGCGTAAGACGTAAGAGTTTAAACATATTTAAACAATCATAATGTATTAATATGGGATATCACTGTATTCGGGAAAGTCTATAAAATCTTTTGCCGTAAAGAACAATTCAATATCTTTTATAATAACATCACAATAATTTTGAAATTAGACTTAATCGTACACAGGCGTGTAATTCCAAATGACAATATGATTGTCTTGTCTGATGGATAAATGTTACGCGTCGTTGCCAACGGGTTGCGTTGCTGCCGTCATGTCCCGACATATATATATATGTGTATATATATCATCTTGTTCTCAGGACCGATATTGGTGATTTCAGAAACGATGATTAGTGAAAATATTGTTCGTAAAAGAGAAACTTGTTTCTATGTTTTTAATCATTGTTTATATTACTGTTATTCATATGATTTTCAATAAGTATTGAAATACAATCGCCATTACATTACTCCCCCATTCTTCCCCTATACGCTGCGTTTTGAATTTTTTAAATATCATTCTTAGTTTGGTTTTTATCAGTTATCTTCGCATAGACACCCGTTTTTCGTTCGGCACTAAAAGGGTTAATCTATTCTATACAGTAATTTATTAATTTAAGGTATGATTTCTCATCGTTGAAGAATGCTATTTATCGAGAAATAAACGTCGAATAAAAATATTACATGGAATCGCCAAGGTTCTTAGAAGAAGAAAGGCAATTTCATTGGAGAAAAAACATAATTTCTAGAATGCTTGACTTTGAGACTCGTTTTCTCTAAAACTTTTTGATTATTTTATTTTTTAAATACATGGACATTTAGAAACAAGAATCCGTTCAGTAAAAGTCGATATCTGAAAATCGATTTTTGGCTAAAATTTGAACCCGGTTCATGTATGCCATACATTGTATGGGGTCCACTCGTGGGCCAGTTCCTCGAAATCAGCTTAGCAGAGGTACCGTTCGTGTGTCCCTCACCGACGCAATGTCCCTCGTCAAGAGGTCCATTGACCTCGCGTCGGTGGGGATAACCGACCTTCGGGTGAAGAGGGCGGTGACCGGGGGCTTGCTCCTTGAGATCCCCGGTCCCGAGGGGACTGCCAGGGCTGATGCCCTGGCCTCCCGCATGACGGCAGTTCTCGCCGACTCGGGGGTGAAGATAGCCAGACCCATGAAGACTGCGGATCTTCGTCTGAGGGGCCTGGACGATAGCGTCACCCCCGAGGAAGTCAAGGCAGCTGTGGCCGCAGGCACTGGGTGCTCACCCAGCCTAATCAAGACCGGGGAAATCAAGTTCCCGGCCAACGGGCTGGGCACCCTGTGGCTGCAATGCCCAGCCACAGCCGCCCGCCAGCTCGCAAAAGATGGGAAGATCCAGGTGGGCTGGTCTGCCGCCCGGATCGAAGTCCTGGCAGCAAAACCGCTGCAGTGCTTCCGCTGCCTGGCCATCGGCCACGTTAGGCAGCGGTGCACAAGCACAATCGACCACAGCGGTCAGTGCTACCGGTGCGGCAGGACCAGCCACCGAGCCAGCGAGTGCTCAGCGGCCCCCCGGTGCCCCTTATGCACCGAGTTGCGGCGCCCAGCCGGGCACAAAGCGGGGAGCAGCGCTTGCTCCCCGCCACCGAGGAAGACCCGAAGAACTGGGGGGGAGGGGCCCCCCCAGCAACACGGCAACAGACGCTGCAGCAGAGCCACTGGAGGAAGAGGATGACGTCACCCCGACACCCATCTTGCCCTCCCACTCTGCAAAGATATCCGTGATGGAGGTGGAGGACGTTCCACCTCCATCGGCACCCACCGAAGTGGAGGCAGAGCCGGGAACGTCAACGGCCCCATAATGCCCCAGACGTTCCCGGTAGTACTGGCCAACGTGAACCGCTCGCGCCGGGCCCAGGACCTCTTCACACAGGGTCTGGCCGAGCGGCAGGTCGGGTTGGCCATCATCACGGAGCCCTTCGTGGTCCCCGATTTCCCCCCTTGGATAGGGGACGCGGAGGGCGACGTGGTGATCTGGAGCCGGCAGGGGACAGATTGTCCCCCGTGCGCCGTGCTCCAGAGGGGGCAAGGCTTCGCCCTTGTTAAGTGGGGAAGGTGTCTGGTCGCGGGATGCTACATTTCGCCCAATTGCGGCCTCGCGGAGTTTGAGGGTTTTCTGGACCGGCTGGGGGCTGCTTTGGCCCCCTATTTGTCCGGTCCTCCTTTGGTCCTGGGGGACTTCAATTCGAAGTCCACCATGTGGGGTAACCCCGGGACCACCCATCGTGGCGAGGCCCTCGAAGACTGGGCCGGGGGCAGGTAAGTTAATTAACCGGGGCTCCGAACCTACGTGCGTGCGGCCAAACGGGTGGTCCATCATTGATCTGATGTGGGCCACCCCCTCCGCCGCACGCCGTATATCCGCTTGGAGAGTGGCAACAGACTGGGAGAGTCTGTCGGACCACCTCCACGTCAGCATGTTGGTGGCGGCCGGTTCGGCAGCAGACACGCCCCCAGAGATTGGCATCCACCCAGCGCCCAAGCGATGGGCGCTGAAGCGACTAGACAAGGACGTCCTGAGAGCCGGAGCTCTCGCCTACTCCTGGCTGGAGGCCAGATTCGGAATCAGCGCGAAAAACTATATAAGAATCGCATAGTGGGAATTGAAATAACCAAAAACAGTTGAAATTTGTTGGACAGTGTTATATACATGCCTGCACACATATACTGAACATTTCAGCGGTAAAAGCAACGTCAAAGTTCAGCTTGTATTACTATTATAATTAGTATTATTGTAGTCAGCTCGCTGATGTGGTTTCTGGTAATTCAACATATTCAGAAATACAGCAATGTAGTTGTTACTGGAATAAAGAAACTGTCAGGTATGGGCTCGGCAAGGGTCGCGCAGCCCGTAATGCCTAACGGTTCGCATCTGAAATTTTTGAGCGAGAACAACCGTAGAGGTGCTGTGTTCATAAAAAGACCCAAGGCCTAACTGCACTAGTAATAAAAAAACATCTGGAATTGCAGTTGTGCCTTTCCGTTAAAAATGTAGGAACTCAAGCATCCCACGATTTCTGAAATACAAAACTTGACCCGTCCTTGACGTAGACGAAAACCAGAGGTAAGACATCAATACTGGCGACCATCCCTTGTTTCTCTACCTGCCTTCAATTTTCCTCCCCTACAATTCCCCTTTTCCTAAGTCAGCCTTCGTTTCCTTTTTTTCTGACCATCCTAGCATCAGAATTCATCCGATCGTCATACCGTGAAGATCGTAAGTATGAGAATCCGCGACAATGTTTATAAACGTGTGTGATTAGTGTAGTTCAGTAGTAATATTTGAAGTTTTTACATTTCCTTGGTTGAAGTGAAAGTTTGTAGACTAATAAAAATTGTTGTGTAATGTTATTGAATGGAATAGCCGTCGACGATCAACGATTTCTCGAAGATCTTTCAATATGGTTGTCGAGTTGAAGATTTCGAACAACTTTTTTGTGGCAGATACTGGAGAAATATGGAAATTCGTGAATTTATGATTATCCGCAAGTAAATTCTAGAATATGCTCTTGTAGAATCAGTAAATAATAATAATGTTGAAAGCGTACGTTCGGTGTCGTCTGAGTACAAAATTGGTTATTGCTGTCGAGTTTAGTTATAGAATGAAAAATGCAACTCTTTCGCACGTCTAGGTAAATTACATTTCTTTTTACGTGCACATGTAGCTAAATAACATTTCTGTTTACGTGCACATGTAGGTAAATTACATTTCTTTTTACGTGCACATGTAGGTAAATTACATTTCTTTTTACGTGCGCGTGCGGTACAATCGGTATAAATTTCGACGGCATTTGTTCTCTGATCGGACTGCTCTTGGAACGTGCATCGATGGTACCGCACGCTTACGAAAAGAAAAATGTAATTTCTTTAGACGTGGAAAAGAGTTGAAATTTTTTCTTTCTTAGGCATTAGAATTACATAAATTCTCGACATTTTGCAAAACAGAATTGTCCCGTATTTACTGAAATCTATTTATCTATTCTTCATTTTATAACTAAACTCGGTAGCAACGACAAATTTTGCACTCGGACGGCACCGAACGTAAGCTTTCAACATCATTATTATTTACTGATTCTAAAAGAGCATGTTCTAGAATTTACTTGCGGATAATCATAAATTCACGAATTTCCATATTTCTCCAGTTTCTGCAACAAAAAAGTTGTTCGAAATCTTCAACCCGACAAACATACTCAAAAATCTTCGAGAAGGCGTTGATCGTCGCAGTTTATCGATAAAACATGTATTCATACATTTATTCCTTATCGTATTTTCGAATCTGTTCCATAACTTTTTGCCATTTTTGTAAATACCAATTCTAGTTTCAAGTAGAATTAGTATTCAACTCTAGTATTCAATTCTAATTTCAATTCGCGAACACAGAATTACAGAAAATGGAACCGCAGGCAGGAAGGACCCCACCACCGGCGGCGGCAGAAGATGAGACGGCAACAACGGCGGCAGCGACGCCGCAGGAATTGGCGACTGCCGTCGCCAATTTGTCCTTGTGACCCAGGACGGTACCAGTGAGTATACAATAAATTAGTGTCTATTGAGTAATAATAATTAAGTAACAATAATTTTGTATGTTACATATAATATTGATTGTTATTTTGCATGTTACAGCAAGCAGATCAACCTGAAAGACCAAATGCATTGTCTGAAGAACAACTCGTAAGTTATCAAATTGAATCTTTTTTACATGTACGTTACTGTTAGCCTTCGTTGTACTAAATGGTATATTTTGATGTTTCAGAAAAGAATAATTAAAGAATTGCGGAAGCAATTCTACAAGCGTCGGGGCCGCGGCGGACGCGCCGGACACGGCGGACGCGGCGGACGCGGGGTGGTGGTGAACCACCACCAACACCACTACTATTGAAAAAAAAAAAAAATAAATTTAAAACAAACATTTTTTCCTTCATTAACCCCTTGCAAATACCATACCTCGTAGATTTCCAAGTAGTACTTTTCAGCCAATTAGCCCCCTAGACTGATGTTACATCTAGCGATTTTGACTACTGAAAAAATTTTATCGTTGCCTTATCGAGGTACCAGAAGTGGAATCCAGCGCGATCCATCCGACTCTCGTAGGCACACGGACACGGCGGCCGAGCGGTGTGTGGGAACGCGAGACACAGTCTCACGCGAACACACTGGCGGTGCAGCATTGGCAGCCATATTGAACGTCACGCTTGCTTACGATGCCTAACATACCGGCAACATATTTTCTGCTTTCTCTAGTTTATCGATACAGTAACTGCTGTCACCGTCAACTGTAGAAAGTGTACCCAGCTCCTCTACTGGACCGAAATGTTATTTATTTAGCTTCTTCTACCAGCCGCTCTCTCGTTTATAGCGCGACAATCAGATCCTCAAGGTCACTGAGGTGGAGCAGTCCTTAACATAAACCAAAACAGATGCGAACCATAGGTGTGCTCGGGCGCTGTGTCGAAGTCCCGTTACTTTACGATGTTGAATTTTCCGCTAGGACTCTGAAAGGGGACTCGGAAAGGAGACTCGGAAAGGAGACTCGGAAAGGAGACTCGGAAAGGAGACTCGGAAAGGGACCTTCTACCTCCACGTCAAGGGGTGGTCCCGAAAGAGTTTCTCCCCCAAGTCTCATTAGCCAATAATCTTAACTCTGCCATCCCCATCAAGTTTTCCCTGAAGAGAGGGGGTGGAACGAGCGAACTGCAAGGCAGCGGACAGAGGAACATCAGAATCAACGCGACATCAACAGGAACAACTGTTTCGAACACGATATCTTTAACATAGTATTGCTAATCGTCAGTTGTTAGTTAGTTAATAATTTCGTTGCCTCAAATAAACTGTTTTACCGAACAACGGTGTACTATTTTATCTCGACGAGATCAAACTTCGTTAAGATCGAATTTGACCGGTTGAGCATCGACAAACCCTTGGCGATCTCAACAAGCACCTTTATTATTCGACGTAGCATATACAGTACTGAACAAAATAAAGTACGCACCTCGAATATTTTTACAATTACGTTTATAACTTCGTAGTTTTTACAGATATAATAATTATGTATTTGCACAAAAAGTAGGTTTCTTAGTCTACTTTTAAACTCAATGAGAAATAATTCCAAAAACATGAAACATCGTACATTAGTCAAGCCCGTTACGTCTGTGTCATATTTTCCTCCGACAAAATAAAGTACGTACTAGAGTGTTTATTTACTTTCAGCAATAATGGCATGTAGGATACCTTTTCTTGCGGTTGAAAATAAAAGAATGTTTACAATTAAACGTATTAATAAAGTTTCAGTTAGCCATCAGTGCTCTTAAAAGCAAGATTGTATCATTCCATTGCGAATAACATGGAAACAAATTTTCGTACAAATTAGAAAATTAGTAGTTAACGACCGGTAAAAGGGGCTCTCCTATAGGAAAATCGGTGAAAAGTACAATGTTAGCGAAGCAGCGATCAGAAAGATCTACAAAAAATTTGTAGAGCTTGACACAGTAGCCGATAAAATCGGTCGCGGACGGAAGAGGAAGACAAATTCAGTTGAGGATCGTAGAATTATCCGGGAAACGAAGAAAAATCCGACTGTTACTAGTCGTGTAATCAGGGAAAATGTGCAATGCAACATTTCTGAACGAACCGTGCGCAGGAGACTTCGGGAAGCTGGGCTGCGGAGCAGTTTTGCCCAGCGTCGCCCTTCGAAAAGTTAATAAATTGAAACGTCTCCAATTTGCAAAAAAATACGCCGACAAGCCAGTGGACTTCTGGAAAAAGGTTATTTGGAGTGATGAGAGTAAGTATGATCTGTTTGGTCATAAACAACGAACACGGGTTTGGTTGAAGTCCGGCGAAAAGCTTCTGGATAAAAATGTCCAAACAACAACCAAACAACAAAGCATGGAGGAGGCAGTATTATGGTGTGGGGGTGTTTTGCGTGGTCGGGTGTGGGAAATTTCGTCAAGATCGATGGTATTACGACAGCAGACAAATACATTGACATCCTCAACGAGAATTTAGAGGAGTCTCTGCTAAAGATTGGTCTGGAAGATGACTTTATCTTCCAACAAGATAACGATCCTGAAAATACCGCGCATAAAACTGCTGCTTTCTTTCGCGCTTCGAGGATCAAAGTGCTAGATTGGCCAGCACAATCGCCGGATTTAAATCCAATTGAAAATCTGTGGTCCATTTTGGACCAGAAGATTGACAAGGGTGACGTAACGAATAAATTCAAGTTATTCGAAGCTTTGGAAAAGGCGTGGGGAAATATCGACGAACAGCACATCCGGAATCTCGTCGAGAGCATTCCTCGGCGTTTGCAAGAGGTCGTACGAGCAAAGGGCGGCCATACAAAATACTAGTTCTCAATTAGAACTTAATTTTCATTCTTATTATCACATGCGTACTTTATTTTGTCCAAAGAAAATATCCTTATAAATGTAACGGACCTGTCAATTGAAAAATTTTAAATGTTTTTGAAATTATTTTTGTTAAAACTTAAAAGTAGACTAAAAAACCTTCTTCTTGTGCAAATACATAATTATTATATCTGTAAAAACTACGAAGTTATAAACGTAATTGTAAAAATATTCGAGGTGCGTACTTTATTTTGTGCAGTAGTGTATATATATACTGTCATTAGTTTGTACAGCATGTTTCCTGCACCACGCAAGACCACAGGCCGGCGAACATCGGTTCCCTCCCCTGAACGGTGAGTTTTGGGTTCGAGCCCCTCTCCCCCGGTTCGTCCCTAACCAAGGTACCTCTTCTTCTTTCTTGTTCTCTTTTGTCTCTTGTACGGATACTTCTGCGTGTGTTTCTTTAGCTGACTGGATTAGGTGAGCTCTACCCAGCTTTTCTTGACTCTATATTCTTTTCTCTTCTTTCCACAGGTTTCGCAGTCTTCACCTTCTTCTGGATCCCCGAGCGTCACCTTATCTCGGGAGCGGATGCGCAACCTGGTGCATTTTACATACACTGCTGGGATTCCTGCCCGTGCTGCCCTGAAGCGGCTTACTCTCACCTATGGGACCATCATCTCCCGCTCTCGACTATATATGGTTTATATAGTCAATTTCGAGCAGGGCGGACTCGTATGGAGAACCTGCCGAATCTCGGCCGCCCCCGTTCCCGCGACATAGATGATTCTCTCGTTGCCCTGGTTCAGCAGACTCCCTATTTGGGCATCCGGACCTTGGCCCAACTCCTGCGCGTCAGCACCATGACCGTTTCGCGCCGTTTGCGGGCCCTGTCATATCGCCGACGAAGACCCTCCGGCTATGTCCACATCCCGACGGCTCTCACTCGTGAAGCAAGGGTGGAGGCGTCGATTCACCTTATGCTGCGGAATCTCGCCTCCCCCTTTCTTAACCAAATAATCACCTGCGATGAGCGTTGGATCGTTTACGATCCTCGAAACACCCCCACCAAGTGGATTTTATTCTCCCCCTTCGCCTCGTCCTACTCCTCGACGACACCTAGTTAGTATTTGGTGGTGTAGCGGAGGGAGGGGCTATTACTATGTCATTTTTTTCCACCCGACACCTTCTTAAGCGGTTCGCGTCACGCCCTCTTGTTTGAGGATGCCCTACATGCCAGCAGCTTCTATATCCGGACCGCGGGCCCCCCTGTATTGTTACAGGACGGTGCTACGCCTCGCACCTCCGTTCCCGCCAAAGCAAAGTACCGGGAGAACGGGGTGGGAGTCTTGACTCACCCCCTCACTCCCCCCCGACCATTCCCCTACCGATTACCATCTCTTTGAGATTTCATGACCATCTCTTTGAGATCTCATGACCTCCCCCGGCGATGGGAGGCTTGTACCTCCGCCGACGGAGACTCGCTTAGGTTAGAATCGGACGGATTGAGCCTAGTTCACATGTGCTACGTCTTTGACCGGATAAAGGAGATAAGCAGGCATTCGTCAAAGTACCGATGTGCAATCGAGAACCTACAAATAAAGAATATGATGAGATCGGTCTTGAAGACAACTCTGGTTCTGAAATACACGATGCGCGAGTATACAGCAGAAGTCCGTAACCAACGTGGTGATACTACAGCGATGAACATCAACCGAAGCGGATACGCACAATTGAAAGAATTGTTGGCAGCCATGAACGTTCCCGTGATGTCCAAGAAAAAATATCAGAGATGTCATGACGACATCGTCAACAAATTAATCGCTGCTGCGGAAAAGGAAATGATAGCAGCGATCGAAGAGGAGAAGAGGCTAGCCGTTGGAAGAGACGATGTCATAAACGGAATTCCATATATTCCTGTCGTGGCTGACGGAAGCTGGATGAAGAGATCGTACCGATCCGGAAAATACGATTCCATATTTGGTGTCGGCGTGATAATTGGCTATCGCACGAAGAAAACTTTATTCGTCGGAGCCAAGAATAAAGTGTGCAGCATTTGTCGAACAGCGGCGAAGAGGAATCAAGAACCGCGGGAACACGAATGTTTCAAGAATTGGAGCAGCAACGAAACGTTCACCAAAATGGAGAGCAACGCCATCGCAGTAGGTTTCAGCACCAGTATCGAAAAGCGAGGACTAATCTATTCGACGCTGATTGCTGACGGCGACAGCAGCGTCTACAAGAAAATTTTTGATTGTAATCCATATGAGACGTTGATTCGCGTGAAGAAGATAGAATGCACGAATCATTTGTTGCGCAACTTCTGCAACAAAATTAAAGATGTTGCGAAGAAGACTCCGACCGAATACTACAGGTGAGCCGTAGAAGCAAGTATTCGGCGGATGCGAACGGGAATCGTGAAAGCTGCAGAACACAGATCGAACGAGAATTTTCCGCTAACAGAGAAGATAAAGAAGTTACATCAAGACATAACGAATGTACCCAGCCATGCTTTTGGAGGGCACAAACAGTACAAGGAAATCAGATACTTCTGCGATGGGAGTAGGAAGGAAGATGAAGACGACCTTGTTGCAGATTTGTTGAACGTGGGAGCGTATCAACAGATCGAAGAGATCATTGGACGCCTGTCGACGAATGCGGATTGCCTCCTCTACCGCAGCAACAACAACGCGGTGGAGAGCTTCAATGCCGTAATCGCGAAATACACTGGCGGAAAGAGAATAAATTTCGGCTAAAGAGGCTCATACACTGCAAGATGTAACGCAGCTGTTATTCGATACAACACGATTTACAACACGTTTACAGATAGAGTTCCAAAACGAGCCGCCAGAAGTTTTGAAAAAGATGGAGAAACGACGCAGAAAGGCAGCCTTGGCAAAAGCCCGAAAGGAGAAGACTACGAAGAGAATACGCAAGCAGTTCCAGGCAAAGAAAGATGAAGATTACGGACCAAACGCACAGAAGCCAGACATGTACACAGCGATGCTTGATCTGCAAACAGAAATCATATGGAAATGCTCAGCGATTGGCAGAAGGATAGAGTCAACATTGAGCAGGACACGATTGGACAGTGGAGAAACATCAACTGGCTGGAGAAAAAGTCACAATTTTTGACAACGTTCAACTTCGGCAGAGTGTGCAAACGACGCAAAGGATTGCTGTGCAAAAAGCTAGTGGAGAATTTGCTGACCCCCCCGTGCTGGACGTTCCTGCTGTGATGTATGGACAGCAGAACGAAGAGATTGTACGGAAAGAATTGTCAAGAAAGGAAAACATCGTCGTAAGAGAATATGGCCTATTCATCGCTGCATCGATCCCATATTTGGGAGCATCGCCGGATGGTCTCATCGATGACGACGGCATCGTGGAAATAAAATGCCCAAAGAGCGCTGAAGATATGACGCCAGAAGAGGCAATTTTAACATTACCGAATATAAAGGCGAGATAGTACCGGTAGTGCAATGAGCACAGTGCACAATTACTTTTACCAAGTGCAAGGACAGCTACGCATAACGGGCAGAAAGCACTGCGTCTTTTGCGTATGGACGAGAAAAGGTATAAAATCAATTCGAGTTGATAAAGACGACGAATTTTGGCAACGTCAAACGAAGCCAAAATTGTCGCGCTTTTATCTAAATTGTATGCTGCCAGAGCTAGTCGACAGCAGACGCGATAGAAACATGCCCATTCGGGAGCCTCAATATCTTCTTGACGAACGAGAAGAATTGAAAGAACAAAAAGTTGCAACTGCCCGACGTCGAGTTGCACGTACCAGTGCAATACCACTGGTTCAACCAGCTGGTCGCAAAAAAATTGTAAAGTAATTACAATCCGACGTCGAGATGTACACTTTCAGTGTGCAGACTCGCTGATCCATTTCAATGATTGCAAACAGTTGCATCTTTCCGACGTCGAGTTGCACTTGCTGGTGCAACGCCACTGACTCGATCAGCTGGTGACAAAAAATTGTAAACTTATTACAATCCGACGTCGAGCTGCACACTAGCAAACAAGTGTACAGAATCGCTGATTCGTTTCAGTGATTCAAATTGTTCGATAACTGCAGTTCCGCAAAAATATCGATATTAATTAAAATATGTTTTTCAGAGTACAGATTCCCGTATGGTGACGATGACCGAAACGAGAATGGAGTGCAAGATTCCGAGGCAACAGCAGATCCAGCAACAGCTGACAATGTAAGCAGAGAAATTAAATTTTACTTTCCATACTTTGAAGTTTATTAAGCATTGTTTTGTTTCTCGTTTATTTGTGTGTCGTTTCTGTTCTAGTCACGAATCATCTGGACTGTTTGCCACGAATGTGCTACAGATGTAGTACCCGGAGACGTGGCGATCGTCCAGATGTTGAAGAACGACGCGGAGAATGAGCATCAGCTGAGGCAGAAAGGTGCCGGTATGTATACGATATATTATTAACAATTATGTTTTGGTTTATTGTTTCATGGTATAATTGGTTCCGGTTTTTTCTTTTCGTTTCATGATTTATTAATTCTCTTTATTTTGTGTTTACAGACGCAATGTTACTTGATTCTCTTGAAAATGATCTAAATGTAGATCGAAACGTTGAGAAATAATATTGTGCTAATTTGCAAATAGTGTTTTAGTAACATGTGATCGAACCTATGCGCCGATATCATTTAAAAAAATTTTTCTTTTGCATATTATTAACTGTTTGGTATTAACATTAACCCTCCGATGCCCGACAAGGTCCCTGGGGACCACCTATGACGTTTTGAACGATGCGGCATTTCAATACGGTTCGTCAGAACAGCCACAGCCTACGTGACTTCTATAAATGGGATGTCTGGAAGCGATTACAATCGTCATCGATACGATTCCGTGAAATTTTTCACGACTTTCATGTAATTTATTCTTGGTTTTTAGTCGTGCTGGTATTTTCGTGTAATTTGTTCGTGTTTTATGGTTTGGACGATTGTCGATGAAGCGGTGTACTGCCAAAAATATGAGCGACGTGCACGATCGGCACAGCGCAGCGCGGCGGTGACGCGCCGCCTCACGTAGTTGCCACCTAAGGACAGCGACAGCCACCAAGGTGCCGAAAATGTCCTTTGGTATTTTTCCGATAAGAGTGCTGGAACGCCCGTTCGAATTCAGTCTGAATCTTGCCGTCGAACACGCGCTGTCAGAATAGTTAATTATACCATCCGCTTGTCGAGGTTTCTTCTTGTACAGAGATCAAATTAGCATGGAATCGAATCACCGTACGCGCTTTCAACAACTGAATGTAAGTGAACAAGAAGCAGTAAGGCAGAATTTGGTCAGATATCTGGAGGACGATGAAGAAGCTGATCCATTTGACGAGGACGACAACGATAAAGATTATGTGCCAAATGACGAAGCCTCTGATGCCGAAGTCGAATTGAATATCGAAATGGTTGATGAATCAGACTCCGATGATGAAGATCAAATTGGTGAAGACAATTTTGCTTGTGTTGCTGCTTTTCCATCCGCTACAACCGACGATGGACCACACTTTATTTCGAAAAGTGGCCACAAATGGTGTGCGAACCCACCATACAGTAGTCGCATTCGGGCAAACGTTGTTGATTACACTCATCGTCGTCCAAGGCCATCACCCGGAACTGTTGTTGATCCGTTGGCAATATTCAAAACAATTATGAGCGATGAAATTGCTTACGTCATTATCCGCGAGACCAACAGAAAAGGCAATGAATGCGCTGCAGCTTGGAATAGGAGTAAATCCAAGAGCAACATCAAGGCAAAGGAGTCCTTTGTCGCTGAAAGAGTTTGATGCGTATCTCGGCATATTGTTACATTCTGGTAGTTATTATATCCGATAAGCAGCCCGGAGTCTTCCTTATGGGATTAGCACCCACCATAAATCAGTTCTAACGTAGCACTCAACGGAGCAACAAGCCTCCTCTTAAGCCTACACCCTGGTAGCTGCCGTGCACCAGAGGTGATAGCCGCGGTTAAAATAAGTTCTAACGTAGCACTCAACGGAGCAACAAGCCTCCTCTTAAGCCTACACCCTGGTAGCTGCCGTGCACCAGAGGTGATAGCCGCGGTTTCCATACCGTCTATTAAACACGGTTTCCATACCGTCTATTCCATACGGTTGCCATACCGGTCTATTCAATACGGTTTAGACACCGTTCTATTCTACAAAGAAATCGTAACACGGTTTAGACACCGTTCTATTCTACAAAGAATATTATAATAATAATCGGTCCAACTCTGAGCCAGTAAAGGAATTGTGGAGTGACACGCATTTGCCTCTGTATAAAGCAGCAATGAGTAAAAATCGTTTTCGCGCCATCAACAGAACTATTCGATTTGATAATCGCAATACCCGCGCAGCAAGGCTACTTGAAAGTAAGACTGCTGCTATAGATGACATATGGACAATGATGATGGCTAATTTGGAAAGAGCGTATATACCACATGAATCGATGACTGTTGACGAACAATTGTTCCCCTATCGCGGCCGAACTCGCTTCAACCCAATACATGTAATCAAAGCCTGCAAAATATGGGATAAAAGTGTGGTGGCTCTACGATTTCCAATCATATTACCCATTGAAGGGTGTGATCCATGGCGGAAAGCAGCCTGGTGAGGAGCGTGAAGCGAATCAAGGACAACGAGTTGTCTTGAATTTGGTGCAGCGGTATGAGAAAACCGGACGTACCATTTATGCTGATAATTTTTTTACAACCTTGGAATTGGCATTGTATTTGACGTCAAAAGAGTTGGCTTTTGTTGGCACCGTACGCAGCAACAAAACATTCGTGCCACCTGATTTCAAAAAACACAAATCACGAGAAGTATACAGCACACTGTTCGGATTCTATGAGGGAGATGTTTCACTGTGCTCCTACGTTCCAAAAAAGAACAAGGCTGTCTTGTTGTTGTCAACTCAGCACTATACAACCAGAGTTCAGGATATCAACCCGAAGAAAAAACCAGAAGTTATTCTCGACTACAATGCCAATAAATGCGGTGTCGACACGATGGACCAAATGTTGGGTACATATTCGTGTAAACGTGCAACAAAGCGATGGCCACTAGCCATGTTTTACAATATGGTTGACATTGCTGCAATCGCATCATTCGTTATCCATAATGAATTAATCGCCACTCCTCGGTCAGACAAACGACGTTTATTTCTGAAGATATTGAGTAAGCAACTAGTTACGCCTAATATTGAAGAGAACGGGGAGACATTCGCATGTTACTTGCTATCCGAAGATACGTGCGGCTGTGGAAGCATTCCGAGTAATCGTAAGTTGCCATAAAACAACACAAACTAATACATTAGCCCATTTGTTTTCTTATCTTTTTCTTTATTACCGGAACAGATAATACCGCCGATCACAGATATCGCACCACCATTGGCACAAAGTACGTTGTAATCGTCCATCTTGTCGTTTATGTCGTCAAGAGTCGAATAAGCAAAGCAAGACTGCTTATATCGGTTTTGTTTGCCGAAATCCTGTGTGTGTTGAACATTCCACTGTTATAAAAAAATGTGATACTTGTAGAACTACAGGCGCAGTAGCCACCGAAGCAGCACCAAGAAATTAAATATAATATTGTTATTGGGTCTATAACTTAAAAACCGGAATTTGACCCTAGATGTCAACGCTTGTGTATGCGCTGTAGCAAATCATTGACATACACGTCATTCTGAAGCTCTATTCATAACCTGCAGAATCAGTCAACAGTGTTTGATTTGCTTGTGCGCATCATATTTTTTTTCAATCATGGAAAATTTTGAAAATTGGCGAAAGAAACAGCATTGGGATTCATCCAAAAGCAAAGTTATTGGGTGCCACGCGAGTTGAACCCGAGAGACGTGGAAAGGCGATTTTGCATATCTGAAATACTGCTCGAGCGTCATAAAAAGAAGTCGTTTTTGCATCGAATTGTTACCGGCGACGAAAAATGGATTCATTACGACAACCCGAAGTGCAAGAAATCGAATGTGAAGCCCGGCCAACCAGCCAAGTCGACACCGAAGATGAATATTCACGCTGCCAAGGTACTGCTACGCTCAGTCAAAAAAGTCCCCGTACAGTACCATATTTGAACTTAAACTATGTGTAACTAAAAAAGTATACTGGATATCAAAATTTTTAATGTATTATTTAAAAGTGCGTGTTTCCATTATCTCATATACATGCACTTATATAAATCCTAAAATTAGTTTTGCTATACTCAAATGTTGAATACAAAGTGAACGGATATAGCGTCAAATAAGTTTCCGTACACTATCAGGAAAATTCGTGTTGTCAATAAACATATTGAGAAACTCGAGTCATACAAGTATGCGTCATGGAGGTCATACCTTCCTTCGGTTTGCTATTATCAAGCAGAAAGTACAGAACAAATTCCTAATAACGTACAGAAATGGAGATACCGGTTCTAATTCGCGAAATGATTATAAAACTGCGAAAGGATGGAAAATCCTTAAGAGTAATTGCAGGAATAGTGAATAAATCTCGTTCCACGGTGCAATACATTACTAATAAATATCAGGAAACAAATTCTGTTGAAAATCGCAAACGTACCGGTCGTCCAACAAAATTAGAGCACCATCATGAGCGTGCAATTTTGAAAGTTATACGCAGTGAACCGAAAACAAGTGCTCCCAAACTTGCGAATATGATTGACAATGATTATGGGGTTAAGGTTGTTCCTCAAACTATACGCAATGTGTTGAAAAAGTCAGGGTATAATGGTCGTACAGCAAGAAGAAAGCCATTTATCAGCAGAATAAATAAGCAGAAGCGTATGGAGTTTGCTAAAGCCCACATGTATAAGCCAAAGAAATTTTGGAATTCAGTAATATTTAGTGCTGAATGCAAATTTAACGTGTTTGGGTCTGATGGACGTGCAAAAGTTTGGAGGAAGAAAAATACAGAAATGGAATGTAAAAATCTGCGTGCAACCGTAAAACACGGCGGAGGGAGCATAATGGTATGGGGTTGTACGAATGCTGCAGGTACAGGAAACTTGGTATTCATCGACGGTATTATGGACCAAGATGTGTATTTAAATATTTTAAAGGATAATTTGGACCATAGTGCAAGAAAATTGGGACTGAATAGGAGATTTATCTTTCAGCAGGATAATGATCCGAAGCATACCGCACGACGAGTTAAAGAATGGCTTCTGTATATGTAATACGCCAAAACAGTTGCACACACCACCTCAATCGCCGGATACTAACCCGATAGAACACTTATGGGACGAAATAAAAAGGCGTTTACACACACATAATATTAAAAACAAAACAGAACTGAAAAATACGATATTACTAGAATGGAATAGTATTACGAGTGATGTGACAGAAGAATTAATTAATAGTATGAAAAAACGAATGTTTGCCATACATAAAGCTAAAGGCGGTCCAACTACTTATTAATGTTGCGAAAAAAAAGAAAACATTCTATTATTCTAATTTCTGTCATTTTTTATATTCCTGTATAGAGACTTTTTTTGTTCTGAACTGGTTATGTTTGCATATATGTATAATTTTCTTGTTAAATAATAATCGTATAACAATAGCTTTCGCCACACGAATAAAAAAAAAAGACAATTAGAAAAATAATTGCAGAAGAATTGTTCATTTACTACCACGTAAAGTAAAATTATTAACCATTTGAATAGTGTTCGGGATTCAAACGAGGGCATTCCCGGTCGCGATACCAACCGTCTCGTGATGCTCGTCCGAGTTGGTTTTTCTGACATGTTTAGAATCGCGTAGCGATCACCTGTTACCGTTGCGCCAGGTCGCAAGGCCGCGTCGGTAGCATTCGATCACGAGAGCCCGACCACCTCCTACTTAGCTCAGTGAGGTCACCGTAGGTATAGGTTAGTGGGTATGTCTGACCCTTCTGGTCAGAAGAGCCCCACATAACCTCGAACTCTCCCAGGAGTTCGGGGTATGCGTAATAGCATTGGATCCTACGTTAAAAAAAAAAAAAAAAGGAGGAGACCTGGAGAACCACTGCCATTCATGCGGCGTCCAGCTATGCAGTACACAACCTGCGATAGAGTGCGTGGAATGCTTGATCGAAGTCGCCATCGACAAGGAATCGTGGCAGGAGAACCAACGTCAAGAGGAACAAGACAACAGCCAAACGGACGGGAATCCATTGGAACGCTAACGCGCCACCCTTCCCCTACACCATTCTGGAGAATGGTTAATAAGACAGCGCGAGACGTACCACCTCCTCATCAGTCGACATCCGCAGCCGACACCACGAGGACCTCGGTCCTCTTCATCCTCGCTCTCCTGCGTCCATCTTCAAGCCTCGTGGGGTACGACTGCGTAGGCAGCACATTGAATATAACAACGTTTTCAGCGGTAGACAAACCGAAATGTGATTACGCTCACAACCAGCCGACAAACCAAGATGTCGAAATTCAACTTTTACAAATGGTCGACTACGATGATACACACGTACAACAATGTCGAGTGGAGATCGACAGCACGGTTTACTACTGCGGCATGCATTCACATACCTCGGTGGTACACAATGGACGACAACAATAATTCTCTCCACGTCACGAGGCGCTTGCCAGACGATGCACGAATCGGGCGCGCTCTTCTTACCTCCGTCGACGCAAATCTTTGGACTGGTTCCGAATTCAACGAATTCGCGAAGCATCGCTCTAGCAGGTTCCATCCAACAGGACGACACTTGCAGCGGTTCAACCTACAGCGATCCATTCGGAACTTGGAACAATGTGGTGGTCCAGACAGTCGTTAGGGTCACGATAAAAGATCGACAAGCAGTGGTCAAATTGCCAACGAACGAAATTATCCTGCCTTCTGGTCAGCACTGCCCGCATAGTAGGGAGAGATGTATGGACACCGAGGATGGACATACATTTTGGACAGCAATGCCTGGCACGCAATGCAAGTTCGACGAGTTCAGCATCTTGTACGAAGGAAAAGCGGTAAGGACTACGTCAACGAACGGGTCATCGCCATTGTATACGGTCACGTCCGGAGACACAGCCTTCGCGCTGACCGGCGCAGGCCACACTGCCGTTTGCGGATACACATTAATAAAAACAGAGCATCCGAAGCTCTTGATTATCGAGACGGCAAAGGAAGGAAGGAGGTTCGAGGCAAATCGAAAGCTAAAAACTTCCAATATAGATATTTTCTCGTACATGAACACTAAATTCGTATATACGGAGAAACATATTAAGGCACAGATCGGTAGTATGTACCAGGACATCATGCGTCAAAAATGTAAGTTAGAGGGACAAATCCTCAAGAATGCCATCGCCTTTATCAATTCAGCGCCTGCGGAGGTAGCGATTACCCTGGTAAAGGAACCAGGATACACAGCCATTCAATCCGGAGAAGCCATCCACGTAATCAAATGCGTCCCCGTGCAGGTGACGGTAACGAAGACTACAGATCGCTATGACGAACTTCCAGTGAGCTACAGAAACAATTCCTATTTCATTACGCCTCGTCACCGAATCCTGACTCGTATCGGGACGAAAAGAGATTGCAACGAATTAATTGCACCCATGTATGGAATACACGGGACGTGGTATCGAATGACACCACGAGCAGTCGAAACAATTCCGCCATCACCTCTTCAGCCTCTCACGGAAGTCGCATGGCAGTACACCAATCCTGCCAACTTGGCGAATGGTGGAATCTATTCGCCGGACGAGATCCACCGACTTACGGAGCATATAATGTTCCCGGTCGAAAAGACAGCCGTAATCAACACAATCGCCCAAGGAGCGTCAGGACGAACCCACGCAGGCGAATCGGTCAACATGTTTAACCTCATGGACAAATATGTACACTGTCAAAAATCGCTGTGGGATGGATTTGTGGAATTTGGTTCGACCATGGCCGCGATCATCGGGGTATATACGGCGTGGAAAATCATCAAGGTCGTTATCAACACGATCCTCAACGGACTCACTCTCCACAACGCCTACGGATGCGGCGTCCAGCTTCTGGCAGCATCGTAGAGTGCGCTCGCCCATTTTTGCTTATTTTTAAAAGACAGAAGTGCCGCGAGTGAATCCCCAGTGCCCCCCTCGTGAGTGCGTTCTTGGTTCCGCTACGGACACACGAGTGAATAGCGAACCTGAGAAGGGACTGAGCGAAGCGACGATCGACGGACAAAGGCAATTTATTAGTTATAAGAGAAGGAATGCGTTTAACGACGAGGAAAAATTATTTTTCTAACGATAAATTATTTTTCTTCCGTGGGTGGGAGGTGTTACGTCTGGTGACGTATAGCGTAGTGTAAGATATTATATCGTAAAATTAATATATTATTAAGATACCGTTAGCTTAAGTACACAGCATGTAACACGAACACGATAGTTGATAAGGACATTCCCTATGACATTTAGCGATCCGAGCCGTTCTATCCTTTCCGATTTTATCTCTATCTCCCGATCTTATCCGAATTCCAGCCCCATCAATCGTCCACCCTGCCGCATGACGCTCGGTAGTACGTTATCGCGTCCAGCGATCCCTACTCCACGCGTTAGCATCTCCTAATCAGCCACCCACTCCCACTCCTAATTACCCCACTCCCTCATACATCCCAAACCTAAGAAGCTCAATGGAGCCATTATGCATTTCGCAAACTTCGATTTCTTCTACTTCCGAACTCTGTAGAGAGACGTCGTCGTCTTCCGGACTCCCGCGCGTTCAGCCCAGAGGCCTTACCTCTTGGGACCATTGTAAACGCTGTATTTTTATCATCGTACCATTAAAGTACCATTTAAACTAAACGCAGTGTTCTCGTTATTTGCAAGTTCCTTTACGTCGTGTGGAGTGTTTCCATTATAAATCTTCTCCGTAGCATCTTAGGGTGTTCACTCGTATGTCCAGAAGCCTATCAGCGGCTCTATACGTTCGTGAATACTCAGACGCGTCGATTGTTCTTGAAACGCACTCGTTGCATTCACCGAAATAGTCCATGCCACGTCGCGCCGGTCGCAAGTATCGGCTGCGGAAGCTCGCGCGTGAATTCGCGTCCGAAACGTCTCCCAAAGACGAATACAGACGATTGCTCGGTGTTCGCGCTCTTCCTACGGTCACCCGCGACACCGTCATCACGGAACGAGATCGGCTACAAGCAGAGTTGAGCAGAGGAAAGCAGCCTGCCGATCCCACGTCAACGCCAGACGTTAGCCGTCTCAACAAACAAGACTAACGTCCCAGCAAGGAAGAAAGAAGGCAGAGTACGCCGCGTTTTCCGGACGAGCGAGGCCAGGAGAAGTAGCTGCCGGGGAGAGCGGCTAATACTACTGTCCGGGAACATCGGCCGACACCACTGCGTGACACCGGCGACCGATACTACTGTCTAGGCTAGTGCCAGTGAGTGCTACTCGTAAATCGTTAGCGAACCGTTGCGTCGTGACCCGAATTAGACAAGGTTATACTCGCCGTGTGGACTCTAAAGCTGGTTTAATTATTGGCGTCTTGATCCGCGAGCTCGCGATTGCCTTAAATTGCGAAGGCTGTTACGTTTCGCCGAAATAGTAAAGCGCAATGGGAAGACAAAATTACTGGTTTATTAAACGATTTAGAAAATATTCCCCTAGCCATGTATTTGGTGAATATAAAGATTGCGCCTCGTTAGAATATTTTTGTAACAGAATTTCAAAAGAAAACAAGGTAAAACTTGTTCCCAAATTACAAATAACGGGAATATATGTAAAAATAGAATATGCAATGCAGCGCATGAAAGACAATGCGGGAAGTTTTGCTATATCAATATACCAACAATTCTGTAGAAAGCTGTGTCACGCCGACTGACGTGTTGCCTTAGTTCATAAGCATAGTCAGCAGGAATATAATACCCACACATGTATGTAATCGCTAGCATTTAGTGTTACAGTCACTTTCATCTCGTTATCATCTTTATTATTATTCTGCGATCTCATTCTTCTCTTTATCTTATTTTTATTCTGCGTAACCGATAATCTCATTCTTATCTTTATCTTAATGTATTCTGCGTAACCGATAAGCTCATTCTCATTCCTATCTGAATGTATTCTACGTAGCCTCGCTTATCATCATCCGCGAAACGTTGGGAGCGACACCGCGACGCGTTCCCATCGCGATAAGATAACAATCGCGTCTTCACGCCATAAAAGTTCGAGCGGAACCAAGCACCAGTAGTTCAAGTTCAGACGTCGAAATGAGCAGACCGTGTCTGCCTTCGAGTCGAACGGCGTTTCCATCTCCTTTTTTTTCTTTATAGACATGCGGAACTGTAAGAGTAACCAAACAAAAACCGGACCTCTTCCTCCCTATCCTTGCCCGGGATGTTGACAAGGCCCCGTGTCAGCAAATCACTTGTCAACACATCCATCTTCCTGGATTAACCACTCATGTTCTTGAAAAAATTCATGAACAATAACTATAACAATATATCGGTACTGTAAAAATGTAAATGGTGTCACTCAAGAACTTCCATGTAAAATCTGTATTTTTACGATTTTTTACAAGCAGAATTTTCAATACCAATTGCAAAGTATGCATTGGTGTTCTTGACAGGTGTCAGATTTTTCTCAGAATTTGTAAACATCGTTAACTAGGGAAAATAACCCAAAACCTGATTTTTCGATTTTACCCCATAACTACCCTCCCGATCGAGATACAGGATTGAAATTTGATGTGTATAACCAACATACATCTACAAAACGCATATTTTAAATTTTCATTACGGGCTCTAATAGAAAAGTTATAATTGGAGCCTCTTTTACTTACACATGTAATTCTTAGCAACTGCAATTTTTTCAAAATCTTTTTTGCTAATATTGGATATCACTGTATTCGTGAAAGTCTACAGAATCTTTTGCGGTAAAGAACAATTCAATATCTTTCATAATAACATCACAATATTTGTTCAAAGTTGAAAAATGTGTCTTTCTTTTAACTCCATTTTTTCAAAAACTCTATGTATAGGAGAAAAATTAAGGACAGATTCGGAATCAGCGCGAGAAACTCTATAAGAATTGCATAGTGGGAATCGAAATAACCAAAAAAAAGTTGAAATTTGTTGGACCGTGTTATAAATTTAACACTTTCACAACCGCTGACACCAATGTGGTGTCATGGGCAGGCCAGTCGTTGTATGCCGGTGACACTCATGTGGTGTCATTGGTAGGCCAGTCGTTATTTGCCGGTGACACTCACGTGGTACCATTGATAGGCCAGTCGCTATTTGCCGGTGACTCCCACGTGGTACCAGTGGCAACCCACTCGCAATACTTTTCTTAGCACGTCATATGCTTAAATGATGCAAAATTTTATTACGCAAAACCTTTTAACTACTAAAGAATCTATCACGAAGCGCTTTGAAGGGTCTGAATATTATCGCTAAGGACTGAATACTTTTTTACGAAATAAATTTCAATTTTGATTATTGATAAGCAACAAGGTATGTTGTTTCTGAGAATTTAGCACGAATACGATAAAATAATTTCTGGACGAAGGCTTGTTTTCAGAACGTCACATTGTAATTCGGTATATAATTTCAGTAACATTGTGAAAATATTCCCTAATAATAATGGATTACGACGAAAACAATAGTTCAGAAGATTATTATGCTGATGTGCTTTCTGATGTTCCTGCCGATTGTGATTTAGAAGAAACAAGTGAAGAAGGAAGTGATGCAGAATCTGTCGATTCAGACATTATTACTGGAGTGCGAAAAAAACGACGGGTCCTGCCGTTACCGAGTTCTTCTGACGAAAGCGACGAAGAAATGCATTTAGACTGGACAGAATTGGATAAAACTACGAATAATAATGAAGCTTTTAGGGGCACTCCGGGTCCTACTGTGTTTCCAACAAATACAAGTATGGTTGATGAATTCATAGATATGTTTATTGGAAACGATTTATTTGAATTTATTGCCACGGAAACAAACAGATACCACGCACAGAATTGTGGAAAGTATAAAGAGCAAAAAAAAAGTGCCAAATGGTTCGATGTAACGGTGGCAGAGCTGAAAAAGTGGTTTGGACTAATAATTATAATGGGACTTGTAAAAAAACCAAGAATGGAGGATTACTAGTCCACAAATCCACTGATAGAGACTCCAATATTTTCCAAGACAACGAGCCGCAATAGATTCAGGCAAATATTGACATATATTCATTTTGCAAACAATGCTAACACGCCTACCAATGGTAACCGACTCTTCAAAGTACAACACCTAATCGAATGTTTCTCTAAAAAATTTGAAGAAAATTTCAATCTTTCGCAAAACATTTGTATTGACGAAGGTATGATACCGTGGCGTGGAAGGCTTAACTTTAAAACTTATAATCCATCCAAAATTACCAAATACGGTATGCTTATTCGAATGCTATGCGATTCTGCTACTGGATATATTTCGAGTTTTAAACTTTATTGTGGCGTTGGGCAAAGTTTAAACACCACGATAATGGAATTATTGAGACGTTCCTTTGGAAAATGGCACCATCTCTATATGGACAATCTGTACAATAGTGTTGCCCTCGCAAAAGAACTACTTTTGAAACAAATCCGAGTGTGTGCAACAATAAGGCGTGACCGAGGACTACCAGATTCTTTAAAAAATGCGAAATTGAAAAGATCGGAATCTTTGTTTAGTCGACAAGGAGAAATACTTTTGCAGTTGTGGCAAACCTTGAAAAACAGAGCTGTCCGAATGATATCTACAATTCACAATGCCGAATTTGTGGACACTGGAAAGATTTGCAGAAAAACTAGCCGGTCGATTCAAAAACCCCGATGTATTTTTTATTATAATCAGCATACGAAAGGAGTGGATCGAGCTGATCAATATCTAAGTTATTACCCTATATTCGGAAAGACTCAAAAGTGGTCTAAAAAGGTTCCATTGTATCTTTTTAACTGCGGTTTGTTCAATGCGTTTAAAGTATATAAACATATGAACGGAAGTTGTGGTAAAACTATGGCATTTCGTGACTTCCTGCTGCGTGTAGCAAGATATTGGATACAAAACAGAGACATCGAAGGGAATTTTACAAATCCTACAACATCGACTCATCGTCATCAGGATCCACTTCACAGACTTTCTGGAAATTTAAAACACCACCAATTGATTCCAATTAGTCCAACTAACAAACGTAAAAGATGAAGATGTCACGTATGCTATTCACATCGTCAGAGAAAAACCACAAGATTCATGTGTAAAACTTGCAAAGTTGCATTACACTTGGGGAACTGTTTTGCCACCTTTCATCAAAAAGAGAAATATTAAATAAATGCGGAATTTAGTTAAATGGAGTTATTTTATAAAAAGCAGTTGATTTCATTATGTTGTCATGAATTTTGTTTTATATTTGTACGTTTCAATAATTATCACACAAAGGGAAAATATTGTTGTATAATAATGTTGATTATTGATTTATAATAATAATGTTAATTGTTTCATGAATTTACTTAAAGTTTTTTCTTCCAAAATATTGTGCCGGCCACTGGCGACGTTTCACTGCGCAAACATGCGGTTGTGAAAGTGTTAACGTATGATTTCTCACCGTCGAAGAATGCGATAAATAAACATCGAATCATAATATTAAATGACATCGCCTAGGTTCTTAGAAGTAGAAAGACAATTTCATTGGAGAAAAAACATCATTTCTAAAATGCCCGACTTTGAGACTCGTTTTCTCTAAAACTTTTTATTCAATATCATTAATATTTTATTTTTGAGATATATAAACATTTAGAAACAAGAATCCGTGCAGTAGAAGTCGATATCTAAAAGTTGAGTTTTGGCCAAATAGGTCACGATTTTCCATAATCCGGACCACTGTGTGACGCGGCGCGGATGCGTCCTTTTATCGGTTCCTCGATCGAACGTTCTAGAATTCTAGATCTAGTTCGTTTGAATTTTCGTACGTTGAGGTAAATGGCCTAACGCTCGCGTTTGTTTTTTATTTGCCGCGGTCACGATACTGTCGGTGCTCACGCATACACACACGTTTGATCGCACGAATGCGCGCACAAGTACTTGTTATTTTAAATTTGTTTTTTTGTGATACACACTGTACCACTTGTAATTACTAATTTTTTACGTGCAGGCAAAAGCTGAAGATTGTAGAGTACCTCATAACTATCTCATTGTCGAGCGAGTTAGAGAAATTTAGTGAAAATGATTTTCCCACCGTCGATCACGAAAAAATTAGAATAAGTAGGACAAACTGTCGGAGGGCCGTTGAAGAAGCAGGTTTCTATGCTAACCAAGTCCACATGAGAGACGTCATCGAGGAGATGAATGAAGATGAATACAGTACAGATGAAGAAAACGTGGAATGCGTAGAAGAGTGGTTAGAAGAAGCAAATTGCTATGCAGACGAACTCCAGATGACAGACATCATCGAAGAGAAGCATAATGAAGATGTTTCCAACGACACCATGGTGGTAGAAACGGACACACCACAACCGGAGAAAGGACCAGTTTGCCACGGACTGGACTTCGTCGATTTTTCATGTTTTCAAACAGATGAAAAAGCTGGGAAAACATTCGTCAAAGGATTGTGGTAACCAAGATTTCGAAATAATTGGATATCAACAGAACGGTTTAGAGAAAACCTATCGGGTACAATGCCAGAAGTGCGAATACATAGAACGCATACGATGTCTTCCACAAAATGACGACGTTGTGGATATCAACCGCAGCGCAGTTGCCGCAACAATGCTGACAGGAGGCGGTTACAATCAACTAGAAGACATGATATGTGGCATGAACGTGTCATGCATGTCGTCGAATAAGCTGTACCAAATATGTCAAGACGACATAGTCGATGCCTTCGTAGAGGTTGGGAAACGAGAGATGGAAGCTGCTGGAAAAGAAGAAAGAGATTAGCAATTGCAAGAGGCGACATTCATCCGACCTTTAATCTGCCGACGATTGCAGTAGTCGCAGATGGCAGCTGGATGTCGTTTTTCACTGAGAGAAACCAACACGCATTTCTGAGCAGCCCATAGACATGGAGCGTCATACCGGGAAACAGCGTGCACAGTTCCGGGGAAGACCCCGAGTAAACGTTCGACGCCGAGTCGACAGTCGCACAATAAGAACAGATCCGATAAGTGGAAAGATGCTGGATCAAAAAGATCACAGCCAACAAAGGAAAGTGCGCCGAAGGAAGAACGTCGCGGGTTCGCGGCGAAGAAGGAGGACTCTGACGCCAACGATAGTCTGTATGAAATAACGTCCGCAGGGTCGATGGTGCCGATCACCCAAACCTACGGACACAACGTTGATTTGTCATTTCCGATGTTAGTTGAAAGGACATTTCGTGACCTACTGACAGTCGACGAGAGATTGACTAGGAAGATGCCGTTCTGCGGCTTCCTGCATTATTGTACCACCTTACTTAATGCAATTATACTTGACGTAACGCAAAATGAGAAAAAGGAAGAACGCTCTATAACGAGGGAGACGTTCGTGGATTCCTTAATTACACAGTACCACTTCCCATCGCTGAGGGCTTCTCATTAATCACCGCCACCACCAGCATGGCGGGTGACCATATCCGCGTAAATATTCCGGAGCTTGCAGTTCCGAGGAAAGGGACGAATGGCGGATCATTTGGTGCCGTAACTATGGCTAACCATAATGTATACGAGTGTTACACTTGTCCCCTTACAACATGTCGCCGGATACAGGCAACCCTGGAAAAGGATAGAAATTGGCGACCGCTGCCGGAGGGGCTGATCCCGGCTGGATTGGTACCAACACCCAACTTTTTGGGATTTGGACCAATCGATGACCTCAATCCTGAGGGGCGTAATGCCTTGTCAGGACTGTACTTTCCGCTCGATGGCGATGAGTCCTTAGAAGGACGACTCCAGTTCTCGCGTGAACTAATGACTAGAGTTAGCCGTACGCTTAAGAACATGGAGAACCGATATAAGATGGCCGTTGCGCTGCCCAAACAGAAAGAGGTGCCCGGATATGTGGGTTACCTAGAGGTAACACAGCCGTCAGACAGCATCGAGTCGTTATCGACCGTAAATGCCATTATTATGTCAAGCAACAATGTTGGCACATCAGTGGTGAATATGATGCTGATTCACGGAAAAGATCCTTAAACGCGCCTGGATTATGCGTTTTGAACCTGAACCAAACAATACGATGGGGGCGGAGAATAAAATTCCCTGTCTGGAGTAGAAACGATCGTTGGATATCACACCAAGAAGGTCCTGTATATCGATGTGAAGAACAAGTTTTGCATCATTTGCCAAACAGCGGCTAAGAAGAACGAAGAGGCACGCGATCATCGTTGTTTTAAAAACTGAAGTCGTCACCAGAGTTCGACAGGCATGGAAAGCGTCGCTATCGTCGAAGGATTTAAATGCAGCGTAGAAATGCACGGCCTAATTTATTCCATTTTAGTAGCAGATGGCGATAGCAGCGTATATAAAAGAATGCTGGACAATGATCCGTATGCAGAGTATATGGTGCGTGTGCGGAAAATTGAATGCACGAACCATCTGTCGCGAAATTTCCACAGGAAAATCAAGGAAATAGTTACAAAAGGCCGCTTCAGGGATCTGAAAGATATTGTGAAAAAAATTCCCTCCGTTTGCGCACCGGAATAAAGAAAGCCGCAGAATACAAATTTTAGGAAAATCTGAGCTTATGCATACTTTTGCAATAAATATTCCGACCCCGAAAAGATTGACTATGTCCTGCAATTGAGAGAAAGGGGCATATATGAAACCATCGGAGAAGCAATGCAGCCGCTTTTCCATCATGCCGAAAGTCTACCGTACACGTTCAATAACAACGCTGTAGAATGTCTCAACGGCGTAATAGGAAAATTCATCGGTGGGAAACGAATAAACTTTGGACGTAAAGGCTCGTAAGAACGAAGAGTCAAAGCTGCTGCCGACCAATTTAATGCAAAGGAAATGCTTAGTCGATTGAACGCTGCAATGAATAAAGAACCGACAGCCATCGTAAAAAGGATGAAACGGAAACGGAGATATACAACGGAAATGACAAAGACATTCTTCAGTATCCAGACTTCAATAAACAATTCATTGTCACTACAGATGCTTCAAATCGCGCCATCGGAGGCATTCTGAGCCAAGGAGAAATCGGAAAAGACCTCCCGATCGCTTACGCGTCTCGTTCATTAAATCACGCGGAAACAAATTACTGTATAATAGAAAAGGAACTCCTCGCCATCGTATACTGTACGCAACATTTTCGCCCTTACCTATACGGAAAGGAATTTCTATTAGTAACAGATCACCAACCTCTAGTCTGGTTACATAGGGTGAAGGATCCCACATCCCGACTCGTTTGCTGGCGACTCAAACTTGCCGAGTTTGAGTATCAGATCAAGTACAAACTAGAGCTCGGATTTTTACCCAGGTATATGAGATACCCGGGTACCCGAGTACCCATGAGATAGCCGAGTAACCGGGTACCCGGGCATCTCATAAGACAGCCGTGTCCCCGGGTATCCGAGTATCTCATGAGGTCTCGCAACTGCTTACGAGAGCTATTATTACCTGTGCCACAGCGCCATATGCTTTACTTGATTTTATATTCAATTAGTTTATATTTTACAAAAATTATATACACGACTAAGTATTTTTCAAGAATTGTCTTTATTAATTTCGTAAGACTTCAGAACCCCCCCCCCCCCCCCTTTCGACATGTGACATACGTCATTCTATTCGTTTTGACATGCTGAACACAAAATGTAGGTGTCATTTTTGGCTGAAATGAATAGTTTTCGAGATATTCGAACCTCGAAAGAAATGAAGTAACCGAAAATGAAAATGTCAATTACGCATCAAATAGTGCTTTAGATTTTATATTTCATAATTCGCAAGTTTCTATTAGTGATAGTAGATCAGAATTAAACATGTATGTTCAAGATACTGAGATAAATCATAATTTATCTCCGCTAGAGTGGTGGAAAACAAAAGAAGGAAAATATCCAAGGTTAGCAAAGATCGCTAAAAAATATTTATGTATACCGGCAACATTAGCCAGCTCTGAGAGAGTATTTCCCACAGCTGGCAATATCGTTACTTCGAAACGTACGTGTCTATTACCGGAAAATGTAGACCTGTTGGTATTTTTACATGAGAATAAAAATGCTAAAATAATTAAATAAAAAAATAATTAAATAATTTCCGATTTTATCTCAGTTTAAGGAATTTAAAGCCATTAAACTCGGTTTTGGGCGATTAAACTCGAGTTTTACAACTCATTTGGGCTCACCTGAATTTTACGTGTTAGCTAAAGGGTATTCAAAATGAATGGAATATGGTGTGGCTCTTTTGAAGTCTTGCATTCGATAATTAAATAATTTACTTTTTAATTATTCCCCCTAAAAACGCACGAATTGCTTTGTAAACGTTAAGAAAATCTAATATAAATTATTTCATATAATAATAATAAAAACTATCTCGTATACTCTGGTATCTCATGAGTATACTTGATATTTTATGCATTTATGGCATAAATGATTTTGTGCAATTTAAAACAATAAAGAAATTAAAAGAACGTTGATATATTAATTTAAATTTATTAAAATCGTTCAAGAAAATAAGTAATCGTAATATATCGTCTTCTTCTTGCTATCGATGCAAACGATTTTTATTTTGCATAAAGATCCGCAGTCTATTCATGAGATACCCGGGTACTCGGGTAATTTTTGTTTACCCGAATACCCGGGTATCCGGGTAATGCTGTTTACCCGAGTATCCGGGTACCCGAGTAATTTTTGTTTACCCGGGTATCTCATAAGTCACAGCTCACATACGAGGTGTGATCAAAAAGTAAGGTCACTTTTTGAATTTTGCGGGATACCTACAGTCCATTTTCGTTTTCTTTTTTTTTCTTATGCTGGTACACTCGTCCCGAACATATGTTCACGGTTTCAGATATAGAGCATTTTTAGTTTGTTTGTGGCAAGCATAAAGGTTAGAAGTGTTTTTTGCTTGGTCGGCGATTTTCTGCTTTCGAAAAAAATGTATCGAAGAATTTGCATCAAATTTTGTGTCAAAAATGGAATTAAGTTCTCCAAAACACTTGAAATGTTGACAGTGGCATACGGTGAGTGTACTCTGAGTAAAAAGTGTTTATAAGTGGTACAAGCTCTTCGAAGAAGGCCGAGAAGATGTTAATGACGAAGCTCGCCCTGGACGCCCCAGCACGTCAACAATTGATGAAAATGTTGAAGAAGCGAAGAAAATAGTGTTGAGGAATCGTCGAATTACCATTAGAGAAGTTTCTGATGATGTCGGCATCTCGTTTGATTCGTGCCAAGCAATTTTAACGGAATTTTGCCCTGCTCACGCATCGTTGCTTGCGAGTAATTTTTTGGCCAGAAACAACACCACAATTATGCCTGAGCCACCATATTCACCGGATTTGGCCCCGTGCGACTTTTTCCTGTTTCCATAACTGAAGAGACCCAAGAAAGGACGGAGATTTGCAACGATCGAGGAGATAAAGACTGCATCGCTGGAAGAGCTCAAAGCTATACCAAAAAGTGCTTATCAGAAGTGTATAATAAATATTTTTTGATAAAAATAAAAAGTCACCTCACTTTTTGATCACACCTCGTATGTGGTTGTCTCATCTGATTAGCTGATCGTACCGACGTTCTGTCTGTATGCGGTGCTACCACATCACACATTCTGGTCGGTACTAGAGACAGACGTGACTCAGCCGTTGCGTCGACGCATGAGGAGGTGCTTCCACCACGCGAGGCAATATACTCGAACAGTATATCTCATCGAAAATTAAAAAACAAAGAATGTAATAATTTTCCTTTGCATCTGTGAGAAGCAATTTCAAAAAATATATTTGACTATTTACCATGATAGGTCATATTTTTTGAGTACTTGACCAAAACACGTTGAGCAGTTAGCCCAGTATTGTATAGTAACAGGTAACAGGTAACAGGAGCCAACATTTTGCATTCTCCTCCATCAAGTTTAATGACAATTATTTGAAGGCCAAGGAAATCAAAATTTTACGAGAAGTTTCTCAAAATTTAGAAGCAGAAGACTGTAATCACGTTTTTGTGTTTGCAATGCAAAATGACACATACTATTAAACGTTTCGAAGATTCAAGGTTTTTCTGTGCATATAGTAAGTAGTTAGCTGTTCGTATACACATCCTTGTATTTTTCATGCGTATTATTGGGAGCTGAAAAAAAGTCTCCTAAGACTATTTTGCTGACTTTACAACTCTCAATAATAGTTGGTCCATTGATGAGAAATAACAATTATTGCTTATCTTTATATGAAAATGTGTGATCGAAATCCAAACGCGATCCACAGACCATTTTAAGGCGTTAATCGCCAAGCATATTTTGCTTGTCTATGCATTTACGCCACACTCTACGAGTTAATAATTAATAAATGTAAAGAAAATTATAACACATTATGCTCCAAAAATTCAAGTAACTGTCATTTGGAGTTAAATACCCCGCCGTACGGCGCGGCGCGGTGTGCCGTCCAACGTGTTAACCGAAATGTTAGTTGCACCGTATAAAATACTGTTTGAAAGCAAGAAAAGTTGTTTCCACCAACCAGTTCAGCGAACTACATAGTCGCCAAAGTGTAACAGGTGAACATTATTGGTGACAATACACATTTTATGAGAATTATTATCTTATAATAAATGATACTACGAAAGAAATAATAATTGTAGTATACATTAAAATTTTGAAGCAATTTGAATGCGATTTACATATGGTTTTCAGATATTAGCGTCGTATCTTGTTCTCTGCTGATGCTTTTCTTTGATGTCCGATTTATTTGCAGTCGTATAGTAAGTGTTGTATGGTATATTAGTCGTAGTTGATTGGTTTTCTCAAAACGTCCAATAAAGTCGGGCTATTTTATCGAACATGCTACCGTGAATGATGATTGTATCGAATGCGTTTGCTCTCTTGGTTAAATCACAATCTTACTCCATGACTCCATTCATCTTCTTCGGTATCGACGGCTGCTTGTTCCTTGCGGGCTACGCTTTACAGTGGTGGATTCGACATATCAACATTGTTGTTAGAATTTGTATGTTTCGAAGAATTTTTTATGTAGTTTCTTGTATTCCTTGTTAACATTACAGACTGTTAAGGCTTCCGAGTACACGACTAGGATGCGAATCTTATTCGGGTATACAAATTTCATACCAGTCAAAACTGCGTGTGCTCCAATTCAAAAGATTGACGTTCATGTTGGAAGTTGTATCTTTATCGATTGCTCCTTCGTGATGACGACGCATCCTGTACCTGAGAATCTGCCGTCTCAGCGTTAGGTTAGGACTGGACATTAGGTTAGGAGAACTGACATCGCGCAGTTACAACTAAGCCTTTCTTATTCGAACTACAGGCACAACGTCGTAGTTATAGTTACACGAACGCAGGCTCGTAGAGGCTATATTTCCATAAACGGCTGAATGGTTGAGTCGGAATAGTTTCATCAACCTCATTTTCCTGAACATCGCCCACTATTATTGAAACTGATGAAAACAGATTTGTTGGATCTGATCTGAAGGTGGTTGACACGTACCTCTACGTGATCATTATAATGTCGAATTCCGATGCGTGCAATTGTTGGGTCATAAGCAAAGAAGTATACTTTAACTTGATACTCTTTAGATTTTTTCATTCCGATGATAGGTACCGAGCGCAGATCTTGGATCTAACTTGCATAGGTTTATTTGTGAGGAGTTAGTCGTAAATTTGGTGTTTGTGTTTGAAATAATTGGCAATTTTTGGCTTCCACGTTGCATCGTATACTTTTTCATTTCTTTGTTCTTAGAAACCATCCGCATCTTCTGTAACTTTCAATTGTAACTTTTCGATTTATTAGTAGAACAGAATTCACCAAATTGTTGGATTAGACGTTTGAATATGTTGTCTCAACATGACGCGGAATCACTCATTGTTTAGAAAGTACCTCTGATTTCTTCTATGAATGTTGTTTTCATTTAAACGCTTTATGGTTTAGTGGGAGACAAAGGATGGATTCTCTCCTAATCCTTTTTTCGCCGCCAGGTGCTACCCGTTGCATGCAACAAGATTTTATTGCAAACGAAAAACGTTTCTGGAACGGACGAGTAAAATCGCAATGCAATTGAAATTTCTCAAAAACATTGGGTGATGGAGAGAAACGAGTTTCGCATTCGTGCTCGACACATCGAGGGTCTTCGATAATCGCTTGTCGGTTATCTGTTCGAAACTCGAAATTGGTAGTGAACGATCAAGTTAATATTTTGATTTATAATTGCGTTAGCGGTGTAGATTCGTCTCACTCTACAGGTCCATTTGATTCTGCTTCTGCTTCGACGGTTTTCCTTGAAGATCTTTCATATGCAGTGGAGATTGTGGATGTAGTCGGTACCGCCAATAGCCACAACACGCGTGACTCGAGACGGGCCAGGTAATATAATTGGTAGGCTTCTTACTTTCCTAAACCCTTCTTTGGAATTTCTCTCCTCATTTTGGAATCCTACCATGGTTTTGGTAGTTGGATTCTTTTTGGTTGCGTTGAACGCACGATTGATATCTTTTACACCAATTTGGCAGTTACATCACCTTGATCGAATGATGGACTACCGTGTAGTCTCCCGATACCATTGGCTTTGGTTAGTTCGAAAGATTTCGGCATCTTTTGCTGCAACATCAATGATCATTTCCAGTTCGCTTCTTACCTCGTTGATTACGTATGAATTTATTTCGTAGCCTGTTTCTTGTTTATTCGGGCTATGTGTTGTTTTTCTGGTAGTGGGACCAGCCAATGTATTTTATAGATGTTCCATTTAGGTAGTTATGTTAGTGGAGAAACGACCACTACCGTGTAAATTAGTCAAAGCTTCCCATTTCACGTGTTCAACTGATTAGTTTGTGCCACACGCCGATACTTGCATATTGCTTACGTTTCAGTGAGTTGATGATCCAAGGTATAGGAATCTCGAGATTGAATCTGTGAGTAGTTTCAGGTCAGCCATAATACAGTGAAATCAGCATTACTGTCCTTTGTTTATACACAGTTCACTGTCCAGTGCCTTCTCGCTCCACTGGCGGCCGACGCCGCGCCGCGCCGAAGGCGGCGATGATTGATCTCGGCTCGGGTATATCGGTGTAAATACCACACATTGACTCGAATGAATCGAAATTTTCAACTTTCTTAATTTTCATTATTTTTTTAATGAAATTTCACTATCGTATTTCTGACACTTTTCTTATTAATATAAGACCAAACACGATATAATTCCAATTGTATTTAGTGGTTAAATCGACGATTCAAGTTTCGGTCACATGGAACGACAGCGTATTGGAAAGAAAGAGACTTCGGAGACTTCGGCTTCTCCTTTGAATTTCATTCTTCCTTCTCTATGTTCGACTTCTCCTTTGAATGTCATTCTATCCTACTCTATGTTCGGTTTCACCTTTGAATTTCAATCAATCCTTCTCTATGTTCGGAATCGCCTTCAAAGTAACAAAAATACGATCATACGTGTACACACCAATCTTACTGTCCACCATAAATACGGCTGTTGGACAGTAAGGTGGACATTACTGTATACTACAACATATTTCCAGAATGCTTCTGCAATTTAGAGAACAACAAAAGTAGAGAAACAGCTTAATAATCATCGGAGAACTACGTATGTCTAAACAGTTCTGATAAAATGGTATGTCAGCTTCTTGTATGTTCACCGATTCAATCGTCAGTATCAGCAATACAAGTATACTGCAACACGTGGTCAGCGTCTTCGAAACGCTTTTAAAGATTCATTTGATAATTTAAATGATGTATGCATTTTTGCATTGCAATTATATTGCAGAACATGTAGTAAAGTAAGTTACCAAAATGAATAATTAATTCAGTTAAATTAAATCTTCAAACAGTTGCAAAGGACATCCATATTCTTTGAAATAATGATAATCTGTAAATGCCACCGATGCCGTTGCAGAACAACTTCAGGGAAGAAGCTGTAAAGTTCTTATAACATTACATTATATAACATAATACAATAACACTATGTTTGATTACGGTTTGTCTGAAAAGTTCTTTTTCGTTCTTCGAAAGCGCGATGGTAGGTACTGGTCGTCGATCAGGAGGTGACAGTGATTTGCGAGACCTCTTGACGACAGACTGTGGACCCCACTCTTAGATTGGAGCTCAGTGTCATCACATCGGACTGTTCCTATTATCACACTATGACGCGCATTTGTCGTCTTCGTCAAGCGATCCGGCAAATAGCGGAAAACGTGTTGCGCGGAATAGGGATATCGCGCAGTTCCTACAAGTTTCTCTGAAATGTTTCTCGAAATGCTCTTTTTGGAATGTACCGATAATGACTGAATACGATAGCGCACTGCACAATAAATCAACCGCGTCGAACTCTGAAGCTTTATTGTTTGTTGCATTCAAGAAAACACGGAGGTTGTTATACTTCCATATTTTAACGACAGCGTATTCGTTAAAATTGTGAGCACGGGAATAATTTGCACGATGTACTGCTATGTAACGAAAGCGGTAATTACATATTTGAAACATGGAGAATCTAAAAAATGTTCTTGTTCTGAACAACATTTTCAGATACATGCTATTGCCGCGCTTGGCTTCAGATATTCATAAAAATATATACATTCATATAGAATTTATACCAACGTGCAATGAGATATTGGGTCCAAAAAAACATTACAAAAAGTCAATTTTAATTCAAAAATATTTTCTAACGAAAATTTGATTCAATTAGAAATTAACCCCGATTTCTTGAATACACGGGCAGGGACAGACGTGATGAGTACGTAGACGCGTTAATAAAGAATTTGTGCTTAGGAGAACAAAATGTTCTGTCGGTAAAATGTGCAGTGCATACATTGCAACTTGCAGTAAACGATTTTTCTGCCGTAAATAAAAATAAAATTATAACTCGTTTAATTTATTTTTTAACTGTATTCATTAATTTGGGTATATTAATGTAGCTTCGTTTATTATTACGCTGCCGCTTTATTGATCTTAAATGTTACGCGGCAAGGAGTTAATAATATATAGCCTGCGGATCTTCATGCAAAATCAAAATTATCCAAGTGAAAATGTATTTTCTATTTTAATCATCTTATAAATTCGAAAACAATTCCTTCGATTCCTCTAGAGTCTTTCCTGTTTTCTCATAAATGCACAAAATTCGCAGCATTTAGCTGTCGCAGCTTTATGAAAATAGCACCTTTACGCTGCCGAATAATACAAATTACGCCTCGTAGACGTAAAAATAGGACTTTTGAGGGCAACTGCGGCTTAGATTGATCTTTTATCTAGCAGTTTTGACTACTGATAACCCCATCTTTGCATTATCGAGAAATGAGAAGGCGCATCCCATACCCTTGCAATCCTGAATCAAGACTACCCCCTTAATTATACTTTAACACTAGATTTACCAGACCAGTAAGTTTGGCTGCTCGTGCAATTTCAATTCAAAATTTCTACTGCACGTAACATTTGCTTTCCGAAATGATGTTATGACTTTTGTAGCTATAAGTAGAGAATACATTTTATGAACTTAATGTTACTTTATATATATTCGTAACAAATATATTTTTTGTTATTGACACTTATACCAGTACCAGTCAAAATGACTGGTGCATGTTTCTATGAAGAAATTCTGTGATGAAATGACATTGGGGCAGCTATAACAATTGATGGGTACTGCAATGTTTTATCGGCACAGAAATATGATTTCGGAAGAATCATGAGACCGATGCAGTACATATAGCGGCCCATGCGTCTTCCGTTCGTTCCGTTGTCGGCATTGAACCGATTACGATGATTACGCAAAGTATTTATTTAGGATACGGGCCCAGCGTTGCGGGCCACCGCGAGATACAATGCATTTTTCCGAGATTTTTACGAGACATGTTTTTACGTGCACGAGGCACGAACAGTCTTGTTTCGAGCTTCATTCAACACACACGAAATAAAATCTTAGTCCAAACGATCTCCAAGCGTAATCATTCACCTGTATCCCCACAGTGACACAGGTAAGAAACATTTATGTGGATATTGAAATATTCAAAAATAGATTCTTCGGTAAGAAGCCTAAATACTGAGAGAGTTACTTAGCTTCTACTTATTTTTATAGCGATCGTCAGGCCCGGAAAATGGCAAAACGAATAAAAGTTTCTACATATTTGAAAAATGCAACCAGCATACCTCTGGAATGTTCAGATGTAGAAAGTAATGGATTATATGATAGCGACGGCGAATTATTGGAGAGACAAGCTGATCCACAAGGCAGTGACGATAACAGTGCTATTATCGAGAGTAGTGATGAGGAAATTCCTGATAAAGATAATATAGATCAGTCAAGCGACAGTGATCGCGAAAATATTCCAAACAAACGTACGAGGCGATGCATGCGATTCCCTTTCAGTTCTGAAGACGAAGGTGGAAGTAACGTACCAAATCAGCAAACTGAAATTGCTTCAGACGGAACTATTTGGAAAAGAATTGAAGAAGGAGGTGTTTCTGGTAGATTACCAGTTCAGAGTGTTTTCAAAGATGTACACGGGCCAACAGCACATGCTAAAAGAAACATTATGAAGGGAAATCTAAGTTAGTGCGTTCCTATTACTGATTGACAACCATATTTTGGAACATGTACGAATTTGTACAGAGTTAGAAGCCTCTCGAGATTTCGGGAAAAACTGGACAATTACGCAAGCAAAATTGAAGGCGTTTCTCGCAATATCGTACGCACGTGGGGCGTAGGCCTGGATAGGAATCGGGACCCCCCAAATTGGAAACTATTCGGATCTTTACTGTATCCGGCATCCAAACGATGCATATACAAGGGCAATCTGCAGTCTATAATTTGTTTTTTTTTTCGTTATCAACAGAACATTTTCGTTGATGTTATTGACATATTGGATTATAGATCACTTCTTAAAATTACTCATTGTTGAGACAACGTTTTACGCAACCTGTTTGAAACATATAAAGTTTATATTATAAACGATCGTATACTGTTTCACGTTAAAAATCTAGACGTATATTCGTTGACAGTGAAAGGATATTTCATATACGATTCTTACAAAAATTTGAATAGATGAGCTTGAGGTATGATTGTCATCTGTAGAAAAATAGGAATAGCAGGTTAGAATTTTGTTTGAAAATGTACTTTCAGAAACAGTTTACACCCTTGCAAAATGTATGCAAGAAATAAAAAAAAATATAATGTTTGAAAATGGACTAACTGATACTGAAGAAAATGAAAATAATTTTAACTTGCCTAAAAGACGGCGAAGGAACATATGCAGCGCGTCAAATTCGAAATCCGAGTCAATCGAAAATGATGCCGAGAACACCAAGCGCAATACAACATGGACCTCTAAAAATTTCATGCCACAAATACATACATTTTCCACGAGGAATTCAGGAATAAAGAAGAAATTACCCAGATCGTCATCAATTTTAGACAATTTTGAACTATTTATTTCTGAGGAGCTCGTACAATATATTGCAGATGAAACTAACGACTATCGGGCTCAGAAGAATAATAACAATTTCGACACCCCGACGACAGTAGACGAACTCTACTGTTTTTTTGCGATATCTTTATCGATGACACGCAACAAAAAGCTAACAATACAAGAGTATTGGTCGAAGGATAAATATTTACAATCCAGCATTTTTGCTGAAATTATGACGAGATATCGCTATCTTTCATTACTAAGCACAATCCACTTTACACACGAATTTGGGCGCACTGATGATCGTTTAGTCAAAATTAGAGATGTAGTCAATATGTTTCGAAAATCCTTCGATGATACATTACATCCGTTTCTAGATCTTTGTATCGATGAAAGCCTTATGTTGTACAAAGGCCGCTTGTCATTCAAGCAGTATATTCCTTAAAAAAATAGATTTGGCATCAAATCTTATATGCTTCGCGATTGTAAAACCGGTTACGTGCAAAACATTATAGTTTATTGCGGACGTTCAACAACTATTGAAAATGCAGCCACGGGGATTAGAAAATCGGGTGCGATAGTTTTGTCGCTTTTACGACCTTTCTTACGAAAAGGTCACACAATCTACCTAGATAATTTTTATTCGAGTCCAGAATTATTTAATTCGTTGCATAATAATAGTACCAATGCGTGCGGGACTGTTAGTAAAAGAAGGCAAGGAATGCCGAAGTTTGAGAAACGTCTGAAAAAAGGAGAGGCATGTTTTCGTTCATCAAACAGTTTGTTAGCGATGAAGTGGTTAGACAAAAAAGAAGTATATATGATTACAACTATGCATACGGCAGATTTTGCAGCCGTGTCTAAATATAGAGGACTACAGAGTGTTGCTAAGCCCGTATGTGTTATTGATTATAATAAATCAATGGGCATAATAGACAAAGTCGATATGGTTATAAGTACTGTAAATACAACGCGAAAATCGTTGAAGCGGTTCCGCAAATTTTTTTTCCACATGATAGACATTCGTGTGTGGAATTCATATTGCCTTTATAAGTGGTGTTCTTCCACTAGAGCGCGGTCGTACGATGGAATACGGCGCGGCAAACGCACATTCTAGTGGTGAGCACCACTTGCGGCAACTCATTCGGGCGAAGATATTTTGCTTTCTGGATCGAAAAAAACGTCGACGTTGGAAATTTGAAAGAGTGGTTTCTCAATATGAAAGTCTGCTCTATTCCGTGATATATTTAGATTTTCCGCTGAAGCCTTATTTTTTTATTTAAATTGAGAAATATCCTCAAAAATGGGTGAGGAAGTGGTGCCTCTTCGTCTTTAATCATTGTTTAAACATGTTTAAACAATCATAATCTATTGATATTGCATATCACTGTATTCGGGAAAGTCTACAGAATATTTTTCCGTAAAGAACAATTCAATATCTTTTATAATAACATCACAATATTTGTTCAAAGTTGAAAAATGTCTTTTTTTTTAACACAATTTTCTCAAAAACTCTACGTATATGAGAAAAATTAAGGACAGATTCGGAATCAGCGCGAAGAACTCTTTAAGAATCGCATAGTGGGAATCGAAATAATTTTTGACTGTTGGACAATGTAATATGGCCTTTTACCTTACGAGTTGATAAAAAGAGGAGGCGCGTAATACAATTAAATTTGAATATCTTTTAAACATGTATTCCCTTACGTTCTCAAGTCGACTTACTCCAAACATGTTGGTGACACCTCCCGTCGAGGTTGTTGACGGGAAGGGAGCGTCCTATTTAAAACGAACTTTTCTTCTATCACAATTTCGCAATCGTAATCTCTTGACATACTAATTTAATTTTAAAATCAATTAAATTTTCCACACTCCTGATGGTAAGGTTTCATTTTTAAACTATGATCCGAAGGTATAAATAAAGGTAGAAAATCTCGCATCATACATATAAAAAAATTGATTGAAAGCAAATAAATTATTTGGAAATATAAATCATATTTAAAAAAGACTAATAATTTCTGATTTTTAAATCTTCATA
>CM052202.1:16388789-16439118 GCA_028455805.1 Lasioglossum figueresi
GGTAGCTTGTCTTTAATAGGTGGAAATAAAGATTTCAGATAGCGAGGATTTTTCGAAGAGTAGGAATGCATACAATTTTCAAAATACCTCGCTATCTGAAATCTTTATTTCCACCTATTAAAGACAAGCTACCGCGTTTAAAAAAATGCAACGTTGTTTATTCAATTCCTTGTTTTGGATGTGGTTTGGTACATATTGGACAAACATCTAGAAATTTAGAAACGCGTATTACAGAACATAAACAAAGTGTTTTACCACCGGTACAACACACAGCGTTGACGACGAAACATTCGCTAGATTTGGATCATAGATTTGATTTCGAGAACATCAAAATAATTGATGAAGAGGCTAATTTACATCAAAGGTTATTATTGGAAACAATTCATACGATTAAACATCATAGCGTAAATCTTAGGTATGAAACTCCTAAGATAAATGAATACTAAGCAACGTTACCGAATCGGTAACGTTTAACGATGAAATTCTTTCCAACCTCGATAGCTTGTTAGTTATTTTCTCGAATCAATAAACACAATCGTATATTACATACAATTATGTGTATAAAATTCTTCCAATAAAAGTTGAATGTCAATAATTGAATTTACCGTTTTTGGTATATTCACATTAATGGTCTAAAAGACATTATGTTTTTCAAATTTACCGCCTAATATTGATCCGGATAACCTAGATCGTTTCGTTTGTATTCGGTGTCTTGACAACATGCATCGATGACACACGTGTGTCACGATGTCCATTTTAAAGTATTAAATCACATAAAAAACACGTAAGTTGGTTTTATGAACAATATTGCAAACAAGTTTTTGTTATTACATTCAAGCAGTTTAATATTGCATTTTGAAAATTGTACAATAAATTTATACTTTTACAGACGCGAGGCAAATAATTACATCTTGAAAATGATTCAAACTAGAATCGAAACGTCGATGATTATTTGATAATCTGCAAAATTGTTTTTTGCTTTATCAGTAGAAATTGATCGAAATCGTAGCGCCGAGAACATCAACATTTATTTTCTATTTTGTTCGAATATTTTCTATTTCTTTCGTTTATTTCGAGTATTTTCTATTTTTTTCGTGTATTTCAAATATTTTCTATTTTTTTCGTTTAATTCGAATATTTTCTATTTTTTTCGGAGAAAAATAAAATTCGTCGCAATTCGGACATCACCGCGACAAGCAGGCTCGACACGTTTCGCCTCAGGAAACTTCTGCCTTTCGGAATCCAGAGGTGCTTCAATATACGTTCTGTAGCATTTGAAGCTATTTGAAGATTAGAAGAGAAAGCCTGTTCCAGTTGCGTGGAACACCCTGTATACATTGAACATATCCAACCTTCTAAAATTATTGAAAAAAGAAAGAGATTCGTAAGCGGCTCCTATTTCCTACAATTGATGCGTAGAATTTTGCAGAAAAATTCGCAGTCGAGTAAGATCAGCATTCGGTAGATTTTTAATTAGCACAAAGCAACCAGTAGCGCCGTAGCCGTATCTCTATCAGGAAAAGTGAAACTTTGTAAGTAATTGTGCGCCATACGCGTCGTGTCCGGTAACGAGTAGCGCCGTCGTATAGATAAGCAAATGAAATAAATACCGCAAGATACAGTAATCCCTTGATTCTTGGGCAGGGTAGTTCACCGGAGTGGTAAGGAATCGTGATCTTCCTTGCTTTTCTATAATTTATGGATGCGTCTACCACTCCGCTCGGACTGAGCGAGACTACAATAGGGCAACGGTGTCGCCGACACAGTTTAAAGGCTCTCGTGTTCTCACAATGTAATGCCAATTCAAAATGCTTTATTTTTCATTATTTTTTTATGAGACTTTCACTGACTTGTTTCTGGCATTGTTCTGATTAAAACAAGACCAAAGACGATATAAGTTGGCCCATATTTACTCTACATGCGAAGCATGATGACGAAACTTTCACAGTCAATTAAACCACTAAATACAATTCAAATTATATCGTGTTTGGTCTTGTTTTAATCGGAGGAATTCCAGAGATACGTTTTTTAAAGGTCCCATGAAAAAATAATGAAAATTAAGATGTTTGAACATTCGATTCGTTGCGTCCGTATAGTGGTGTTTACACCGATATACCCGAGCCGACAACAATAGTCGCCGTCTTGCGGCGCGACCAGGCACGGCACAGCGTTGACAGGGAGTGGAGTGAGTAGGCCTGGATAGGAACCGGGACCCCCCCAAATTGGACACTAGTCGGAGCTTTACTGTACAACGTAATTGAATCGCCTTTAAACTTCATGACTTTTCCTCAGATATACGTATAATACATTTTTCAATATTCGTTTCTTTTTTTATTGTTTATTTTTTGAGAAAAATTTGCAGTTTTACTTTGCAGTTTTACTTTGCAGCTTTACTGTATTTCTGCCGGTTCCCGGGTCGACCCGACCCCGCCATAAAGCGCTCGCGAATATCTTAGATAATTCACTTAACAAACGTATTAACGTCACACTCCGTTCCTTTTTAAATGTCGTCGCACACACTTTCTCCGCGATAGCGGTTCGATTTATCGTGTCCGCTATAAAGGAAACAGCATAAAGTAGCGGGAGTTGAACCGCGCGATCATTAGTTACACCCTGCGTGTAATATTTGCCACTCAAATCCTTACGTAACCTCCAGATTTACGAGCCGTGAATCGTCGTTTTTTCTCATCCGATCGAATTAACATTTAGTCTGGAATCGTCGAGAAGTTTGATCGGACGATACGTGTACAATAGAAAAATATTTTTTAAAGAAACAACAGAAGAATCAAAGCAAATACAGAAATTGAGAAATTGAAAATTCTGAGAAAACAAAGGTGGCCGAATAAGATGGTCAAAACTGCCCTCAGAGGTTTTTCAATGGTTGTTGAACCATTCGAAAGCTGACCAAGAAAAACCCCTCTGAGCAAAATTTCAGCCCTCTAGCTTGCCCGTGAGGGTAGTTACAGGGTAAATTAGATTTTGCGCTTTTCTGCGCATTTTCCGATCTTAAAGGCGTTCTAAAATTCTGAAAAAAATGTGACATAGTTCGGATCCTAAGGTGCATTTTTCAGAATTTTTTCAGATTTTTGTGTTGCAAACTGTGGTCGTAAAAAATGAAAACCCCCCAAAAAAAATTGGAAATATAATTTTTTCTAAAACATATTAAAACATGCTATTTAGCTGTTTGGTTCCACGATATAGTACTATAACAGGCAGTGTTGCTCAGAGGAGTTTTTCTTGATCAGCTTTCGAATGGTTCAACAACCATTGAAAAACCTCTAAGGGCAGTTTTGACCATCTTATTCGGCTATGCCCTTTTCTCAAGCAGTCAAATTATCCGCGAATCAGCTCGAGATAAACACCGCGAGAATTAACATAATTTGCATGTACTGTCTATCAGATTTTGCACGGCGCGGCGTCCCAATCCGATTAAAGATTTTTCGAAATTCAAAGCCACCGAGTTCCGTCAATTTCTATTATATACTGGCCCAGTAGTCATGTACGAAGTGCTGGACCGTCTCGTGTACAGTATTCAAAAGGTGCTTTCTTCTCAATGTTGCCAGTCCATTGCCCATTTGCATATTTGAATTCTAATAACTGTTCAGGATATATGTTCTTCTCAAAAGTTTGTAAATGCTGTTTTTACCCTCCATCACATTATTTGAAGAAACTTGATGATCTTTTACATGTTCTTCTGTACGAGTAGAAATACTCTTACTTTTTTGCGGTTTTAGGATTAAACGGCACTAGCGATGCTTCGAATCCACTTTGAATAATGCTTTTTTCATCCTTCATATTATCTAGTGCCATTTTCAACACTAGTGGAAAATCTCCTTTTTTTATTTGCATTAAATTATTTTGGATTTTCCACTTTGGTACAGTTTGTCTCCATATTTGTTTGAAAGGGTGGAAAAGGGTAATATCCAGAGGTTGCAGTATGTGTGTTGAATTTGGATGTGGTCCTATAATTTCAATTTTCTTGTCTCTGCAGAAGGATACTACTGGTATGACTACATGTGAAGCATGGTTATCTAATTGTAAGTACAATATTACTGGAAACTGTATATTTTCTTTCATCAGCCATGGATAAAAAACATTTGTTATATATTCATAAAAAGTTTCGATGGTCATCCCCATCCACTCTCTGATATGCCAATATCCCAGCCTTTTAGCCAATATTTTCTATAATTTTCTTTGGTATTTGTTCAACATAGGGAAACATTAACATAGGCGGGGCACGAGTACCTGCTGCACTGTACATAAAAAGAACAGTGAGATTTTCTTTTCCTGTATCTGCAATTTTGTAGGTCGAGCGACACCCTTTTTTTTTTGTTAAAACTATCAGAGTCAGGAAATAATGAAATACTAGTTTCGTCACAGTTAAATACTCTATTTGGGAGAATGTCCAGCAAATTTTTAGTATTTAAATAGATTTCTTGCTCGGTAAACCATTCTTTTAAATCTTGCCTTGTTACAGCGGCTCTACTCAAACTTAAGTGCTGTACAGTCCTAATTGATAAATTTTTATGGCGTCTTCGTTTCGATGGTTTCTTAAATTTCCATTCCATTCGAAAACGATAATATTAATTAAAGGTATTCAAAACTTTCGTTACAATAAGCGTTCAAAGATCAAACTTTTTCATATACCGTTTATCACCGAAAAAATTCCTTTCTTTCGTAACGATGCCCTGGAAAACCTAGCGAACATTCAGAGCCCATTTTTTCTGGATATATACACGTCTATATTTACAACGCATTTGGAATTCAAAATTTTTGTTAATAACTTAAAAAAAAAAAATTCCTCTGTGAACTTAAGAGATCCGTTAAAATTTGTCATCTTTGACAAGGGATAAGTTAAAAAGTTCATAAAAGTGCAGTCTCTAACAAAGTGGAACATTTTCAGCAACGTCTCCTCTAAAAAAAAACCCTGCAAATTTCTCGTCCACTATCGTCCATTTTTGGAAATTATGATGGTTTAACCCACCGTTAGTTAGGTGGGGTCTCACAGACCCCAGATATTATAGATTGATTGTAACATTGTAACAACGCGTGACAGGGAGCGGGAAGAGGATCTTCCTGAACAGTCCTTTCCGGTGGAGGAGGAAGTCTCCACTTCAAGTCGATTTAGGTGATTTTCCAAAATGTGTTTTTTTTTATGGGACCCCGAGGAAGCGCGAGTGCTTTGGCCCATGTGGCCTGCAAATGTTTTAGAGTCCGACGACGAAGGCCAAGGGATGCGAAAACTTCCAACCTGATGGTCCGCACATGCGACTCCGGGATCCTCGCGTACCTGGTCGATGGTACACGGAGCGAGGATCGCACGGATTGACTTCATGGCGACCTTTCCGATGCCGTTAGCGTGAATCCTCTAGTGGTAACTCAATGATTAACATTCTTCTAATTGTTCGAAGAACGGCTAAAAATCGGGAAGGGGCCTTACATAATAAATTATTTTTGACGGCAAGGAGATATGCGTGCATGCCTGCTAGGAATCGAACAATCAGCATCGCAGCATAGCATCGCAGTAGTTTTTCTATATTGAAAACCTGTATTTTATTTTATATATAGGGTGAGGCACTAACTATTGCCACCTACAATAACTCCGAAAGTACGATAGTAGTATAAAAGTTTTTGAAATCAAAGTTGCATCGGACAACAAGGGCCGTATTGTGGCGTTAATCTTTTGTTGCTAGTTGGAGTCGTTTCAGAGATGTCAAGGTCACCTTTGTTTTTTTAAATAGAATGCAACATTTTGTTACCTGTTTTCTGATAGTGGCTATTGAGACAATTCCAACGAGATGCAACACGAAGGTCTTTGAAGGTCAGCAAAGATAATTTATGATAAAAAAGAGCGAAATAAACTTGCATTTACAGAAGGTGTTCAAAGTGATTTCCACTGGTATCGATGCAACGCTGCAATCTTCTTATCACGGATCGAGTAATATTTCCTATCGCTTCGGCACTAATCGAATCACATGCTGTAATAATTTATTGTAGAAATGTATTCAATTGTACGGCGTGTAGGGTGAGACCGTTCAGGATAGCTCGTTCAGCGTGTATCTACTAAACCTGGTAATGTCAAATAAACACTTCTGGACGATATCGCAGGACATCGCTAATAAGAGTGGTAAGATTAGTATCATCGAATCAAGCGATTGTAAACGATGTACCTTTTCGAAGAACAAACCGATATGCTTCTCATTTACGGAGAATGCCAGCAAAATTCAGTGCGAGCTCCAGATTTATACGCTGAAAGATATCCTCAATGTTCTCACCCTACACGCCGTACAATTCAATTCGTTTCTACAATAAATTGTTACGGTATGTGATTCGATAAGTGCCGAAACGATAGGAAATACTACTCGATCCGTGATAAGAAGATTGCACCATTGCATCGATACCAATAGCAATCACTTCACCTTCTGTAAATACGAATTTATTTCGCCTTTTTTGTCATAAATGACCTTTGCTGACCATCAAAGACCTTCATGTTGCACCTCGTTGGATTTGTCTCAATGGCCGCTATCAGAAAACAGGTAGCAAAATATAGCATTCTATTTAAAAAAACAAAGGTGACCTTCACATTTTAAAAACAACTCCACCCAGCAACAAAAGATTAACTCTACAATTTTCTACTGCTATCATACTTTCGGAGTTATTGGAGGTGGCAATAGTTAGTGCCTCACCCTGTATATATGGTTAAAACACATGCAATGGTAGAAGAAATGACCACCCCAAATTAACAGTCACTCGCAGGTAAGTTGTATCTTACAATGACGTACGGCGAAAATCCGCGTGTCCCAAGGAATGACCGTAGCAGGAAATAAATCGGATGCATCGATGGCTCGACTAACAATAAGATTCGACTTCTGGCAACCAAATTTCGAATTTTCTTATACAGAACCAGGCATGATTACAAAATTATTTTAAATATCCAAATGCAGTTTTAGCACATATATATACAAGGTTCAAGTTCGACTAATATTAGTTCACAAAGATCATCCGGTAAAAAATTCAACGATCTTTCCGTAAGTTCTTTCACATGTCTGGAACACATGTAAAATCTTAAAAAACAAATGGACTAGTAACAAAACAAACAAAAATAATTCCTCAGATCATATTATCAAAATTCAAAACGCTATCAGCAAGATTAGTTCCGGTTCTTCCAATCACTTCTCAGCCTTTTCCGCTTGATAATGCAAACAGTCGGTTTCCTACCTCTGCATTCAATCTACGTGAATTCAATCTAGCCCTTAATGGTTGTAGTCTTAAGGCATCTCCAGGGCCTGATAAAATTGAATACAAATTTATTATCGTGTTACCTCTTAAGATTAAGCTTATCCTTCTCGATCTCACGAATGAAATCTTTTTTAATAGTTCTTTCCCTCCTTCTTGGAAGGATAGAAGGACATTTTATTATTGATAAAAAAGATGGCAATGTTCGTCCTATATCTCTTACGTCTTGTTTATGTAAAATTCTGGAAAAAATGGTTAAACTCAGATTTCAATGGTGGGTGGAGTCTTCTGGAATCCTACCACTGTCTCAATCTGGATTCAGAGCCGGAAGGATCCTGTCCCGACAACCTAGCAGCGTTAACTTTGACCATCGAGGAGGCCTTCAGTATGAATAAAGATGTTCTGTCATGCTTCCTTGATGTCAAGGGAGCTTTCGACAATGTTAACAGTAATATTCTCCTTCGTGAGCTATATGATATGGGCTGTCCCAATAACATTATTGATCTTGTAGGATTTTTAACACGTGAACGCAATGTTACATTTATTATAAGCCCAGCAAGTACAGTAACTAGGAAGGTATTTAAGGGCTTGCCCCAAGGTGGAGTACTTAGCCCCTTTCGCTATGATATTTATGTCAGGAACATAGACGATATTGCGATCTCCTGTCAGGTCTCTACTCCGAATATTGGGAAAAGGGTCTTGGAAGATGCAGTCTCTGTCATTAATGTAAATCTCGCTCTCCTAGGACTTTCCTTGTCGCCTGAAAAGACAGTCTTAATTCACTTTAACAAAAGGTGAATCTATCCGGGTGTTTGCTCCATTAAAATCGATAATTATATAATTAAATCTAGTGCTCGGGTTCGCTTTTTAGGCATTCTCTTTGATTATCAACTTAAGTTCATCAATCATATTGATTACATACGCAATAAATGTTTTGACAGACTTAACATTTTAAAATTTATATGTGGCACTTATGCTGGGGAGCCGTCCATCTACTTTTCTTACACTATATAAAAGTCTTATTCGTTCTATCATTGACTACAGTTCCTATATTTATTATCCTAAAAATGAGTATCTTGGGTTGAGACTAAAGAGAATTCAATTTGCAGCTCTTCGCGTTGCCATGGGTTACAGGTGTAGCACACCGACTAATGTTTTGCTGGGGGAGTCTAAGCTTTGTTTGCTTCGACACAGATCTATTTTTCTATGTAACAACCTTCCCATAAAAAACCTTTCGAATAAAGGCACATTTCTTTATAATCTAATACATAAACTCATAGAATCCTCCAGATGGGTCAATCTAGTAAGCAAGGCTCGGTCACTACTTCCACGACAGATTGAGGATCTACTTCAATATAGAGCTTGGCTTAGGACTGAAAATAACATTCCTCCATACATCTGTGAATACATTTCCCTCAATCCAGCGGTTGAGATAAATACTGAGCTTGGACCCCTTCTGAAGAAAGCAGTAGATCCTAATTGCATCTTTCTGGACCATATTGCTGATAGACCTACCAATTCCATTTCCATCTTTACCGATGGAAGTAAAAACGAGGAGTTGGGAGTTGTTGGTGCTGCATGTTTTTCACCTGAGTTGGATGAATCCCGCTTACCGAGCTTACACAAGGATATGACTGTTTTTTCCGCCGGATGCATTGCAATCAAAACTGCCCTTGAGCTTGCTTCTAACTATTCACATCGATACGTGTACATCTATTCTGACTGTTTGAGTGCTTTAACAGCACTAAGTAACTACTCTGGCTTTCTACTTGATATTCATAATTTGATAAATTCCTACTTTCTGGAACCGAGAAAATTGCTTCTTTTCTGGATCCCTTCTGTTAAAAATCAGTCAATAACGGCGAACACGAACTCAATTCAAATCGGTTCGTTGTTACCGATAGTGGCGCCACCGCTACTACGCGTCTCCTTTCGAGACGACCAATCGGAGACTCGCTCTCTCGCTCTCTCTCGACTGAATAGGATACGCGAAGAGTAAAAAGACGTTCCATCAAAGAGTAAACGCATATCTTATATATTACCATTTGTATCGTTTATCAAATAATAAAGTATTGTACTGAATAAGTGCCTATACGTCCGTGGGACAATTCAATCCATAACCCAACACCTTCGCATATTGGAATCACACACAATGAAAAGGTTGACGTACTAGCTAAGGAAGCATCCTTGTTGGCTTCTTCTACTAATATCCTCGTTCCCTACTCTGATTTTTCCAATAGTTTTAGAAAACAAGCTAAAAAGCTAACCAAAAATTATATTCTTCAAGAAGCAGAGTTGAAGGGCGTAAAATTTTTCAGTTCCTTTTATCAATCCGGGTCCAAACCTTGGTTTGCTCACCAGAGGCTTCCTAGAGAATTCATTTGCTGGGTTAATAGACTTCGTTCTGGACACTATCAACTGATGACACAAGTTGTCCATATGGTTGTCTGGTACAGGATCCTAATCATGTGTAATGGCAATGTCCGATCTACGATAATAATAGAGATACTCTGATTCGCAAACTTTGCAACCAGGGTCACTTTCCACCCTATACGGTAAATTCCTTTCTGTACGGACCCTCTCTTTGTCCCCTGTTTTCTATACATACATTTCTTAAATCTTACAGTTTATTTCTTTAATGTTAATATTGTATACGAAAATGTTCTACATATTCCATAGTTCTACGTAGTTCATAAGCTATCCTTGTAATGTTAGCATGCACAGCCATGTGTAACTTCAAATAATTTTCATGTCGCTAATTGTGAGGCATCCGTATTTAAAAAAACGGGTCCATAAAGAGGACACTTGGGGCTATATTACCATTATTTTTTAAATTTTCGGGTGCTACGATAGCAATGCACCTGTTTAAAAAACAATTGCAAAATAAACAATGAAAACAAATATTTTTTCAACTAAAATAATTTTTATTAAATACTCTTATGGATTCACGATGAGCACCCAACACTCATTTTCATCGTTTTGTTACAGTTTGACCGCTGTAATTTAATGAAAAACTTGTGACACCTCATATTTTACGTCCGTAAAACCATCAATTTTCAAGATTTCAAAGAATTCTAACGCTCCGTTCTAGCCCGGCTATTCCATTCGCACAAGAAACAGCAATGTTTTGTATAACCAGCTTGTAGTCCAGAACAATTGCAATCACTTTTAAATCTGCGCATGCCAATTGTAGCTAGTATAATTTATTTTGTTCGCATCTCAATTCCATCCCATTGAATTACAACGCCGCGCTCCTTGATTGTTCGAGCGATCGAACGAGCGATCGAACGAGCGATCGAACGAGCGATCGAACGAGCGATCGAACGAGCGATCACGGCGTTGTATTTAAATGGGGGTGGAATTAAATTGCGGCATGTTTGATGGTACATAACGAATGACATTTAATGAAGCCTCGCGGATTCCTCGAGTTCAGTTTTGTGAGAGTAATTGTGACGTGGATTTCGAAATTGTGGTTTTCTGAGAACATATTTAGCCTAGACTATATATTGCATTTTTGAGGTAGAGCAGAGAGTTATATGTAGTTTGTGTTATTCTTATTTCATTACTGTTATTTTAGTTTGTTGTTTGTCAATTTGTGTGTTTTATTAGTGTAAATATTTTAATCGTTGTTCGGTCTCAAGTAGGCCGAACGTGAGATTTCGATTTATTTAGACACGGTCGGCTGCAATAGCTCAAGACATTCGACGCGACGCGACGGTCCCAGAATCATTTGGGTGTCATCGGACACCACTTCGAGACTCCTCGTGAGCGAACCTATTGACAGGGCAGTCTTATACAAACAAATAGTTTATGGTCGGTATCGTCTTTCCATATCTTTCGCACCCAATTGATTGCATACCCTAAACATAGTTTTACCAAAGCGTCCATACTCCGACGACCAAAATAGCACCACCCACTTACCAATATAAATCATTTAGTCAACCCATACATTTTAAAAATAGCCTATAAGAAAAGATCCGAGCTGACATTATACACGACGCGACACCGAGAATCAGATCTCGAAAGTTACTCGAACCTCGTAATCTCGTCAAAGCCCCGAGTATCTTCGCGAGCAAGCGCAACGGAACATACGACTCCGCAAGGTGCGGCATACGGACATGTGCGATATTCGGACGCTTCAATCGTGTTGTTATATAGTTATATAGTAAAGTATTTTTAGAATTGTAGAGTTAATTTAATTTCTATACCTTGCATTGTCGCGTAATTGCCTAAACAATCCAAATTCGTTTTGTTACGTGTGCGGTGGCATAGTTCTTAAGCAAACGCGACGAAATATAACGGAAAAAATTAAAATAGCTTATGAACAATATTTTTGATGCAACCTTGGTGATCAAGACTGTATTGAGCCTCCCATGTGTGCTGCAGAAGTCGTGCGACATCGTTACTGGTACACGTAAACAGTGGGAAAAAGAAAATACCTTTCACTGTTCCGATGATATGGAGACAGCCATCCATTACTCAACGGATTGTTACTTTTGTTTAACGAAAATTTTTGGAAGTAGGAAGAAAGATAAGAAGAACATTACATATCCGAATGTTTTATCAGCTATAAGGCCTGTTCGGGAAGACGAAACGCATGTATCGCTTGTGTCTATTGCATCTCCAAACACATCTGATTCGGACAACGCAGTTTTAGACGATCATGTAGATACAGAGATGCATTTGATCACTCAAGCAGAACTAAACGATTTAGCGCGGGACTTAAATTTGACCAAGGAGAAGGCAGAAATTTTAGGTTCCAGACTTCAACAGTGAAATCTCCTTGAACAGAGCACGACTATTTCACATTTCCGAAAATGAAATAACGAATTACAGAAATATTTTTCGGTAAATAACAATCCGACACACAGAATTAAAATTTCAACATCGACCTGAAGAATGAAGGTTATTTATTGACTCATCGAAAAGAAGTTTGCAAGCAGTATTGCTTCATATTGGAAATATTTATCCATCGATCCCCATTGCATACGGGGCCAAATTGAAGGAATCGTACGATATTTTTAAAATGTTATTTGAAAAAATAAATTATTCTAACCACAATTGGCATGTATGCATATCAGAATTAGCACATAAGGGTTACGTTTACGGATTAGACGACAGGATGACAAATCCTGACTATGTAAAAGGCACCATGTAAAAGGCTCCGTGAAAAGTAGTCTTCAAGAACGTTGGATTTCATTCATTCGGACGTTTGCGAACGTACACGTTTGCGTAGGTGACGTCGAATGGAGGTTCGACATATTTTTTAACCATAATAGATGATTGTTCACGTAAAATAGAGGTAACATTTTTAAAATCGAAAGATGAAGTGGTGAACAAAGTAAAGGGGCATATAGTAAAAATCGAAACTCAAAAAGGTCGGAAAGTCAAACGTTTCCGATCGGATAACGGTTTAAAATATTGCAACAAAGGGCTTTGAGAATTTTTTGCAGAAAGAGGGATTACGCACAAAAGGACATGTGTCGAGGCTCCTCGGATGAACGGGGTAGCGGAAAGGGATAACCTCGCTCTACCAGATATGGTTAGATCAATGTTACTTTCAGCGAGGTTACCTCAAACCTTTTGGGCTGAAGCTGTAGCCACAGCTGCATATGTGCGCAACAGAATGATACACAGCCAACGTGTAAGATAGTGTACCGGAAAGAATTTGGCTAGAAAAACGACCAAGTGTTAAGCACTTAAAGGTATTCAGATGCCTGGCGTATGCTCATCTTCCTAGTCAAGACAGAAGAAAATTAGATCCACGTGCACGGACTTGCATATTCGTCGGATATTCAAACAGGACAATGGGATATGGACTATGGGATCCAAAGATAAAGAACATTGTGGTGTCGAATCGATCCCGAAACTGGGATGCGTATTAGGACTAGGTGAACGGCGAATGAGTGTAGGATCAAACTCCGGAGAACACGTTTCTTTATTGTTTAGCCTATGAGGCTCGGCTTAATGGCTCAAAGTCAGACTCGGCTGTACTTGGTGTTGTTGGTGAATCGGTTGTCGAAACAGTTCTGATCTTGTCGTGTTCGCGTAGAAATTAGAAAGGTTCGAAGGTAGGGGTGGTCTAGGAAAAAGCTGGATATGATTGGCTGGAGGGTGTGTTTTTAAACAGTGGTGGAAGTAGGAGTAGGAGTTCGGTTACGGGTAGCTATGGTTATAAACTTATGGCTTCGGCGCGCTAATGGTAAAATGGTTCCGCATGTGTTCGTCAGCTGCGGGTTCTAACGGTTCGTTAAATTACGGTCGAAACGCAATTTTTTGGCTGTGCCTTTCGTCCTTTATGACGGTCCCGTTCGGTATTTGACTGGTACAGGTACGTTGACCTAGACGATCGCGCGCTTGTCCCTTGGCAGAGGGTTTTACGACGGAACAGACATAATACACACAAAGTGTTAGTTTTAAAAAGACATTGTGGTCGATAGATACAGAAAGCAATTTGCAAATCTAGAGGAACCGAAAAAATATCGAGCGACGTCGATATGCTCGTGGTCGTGCGTTAACTGCCCTATGGTCCTCGAGACCCGCTTTTATAGCTGAAAAAAAAGGTGCCGGTCATCGCGACAATGTCGTTTTAGGGCACCATGCCGCAAAGGACGCGGCAGCATCGGTACCATGCCGCACAGAACGCGGCGGCATCGGCAACACGCCGAAAAGACCGCAACGGCTTTAGCAGTCGTCGCGGCAATGCCTCCCGATCGGTAACACACACGCACCCCGCCGGCGGCAACCTCTTACGTATGTCACAAATCGAGGAGTCATCCGCGCCGCCTGCGTACGAACGCGCATTTCTTACGCAAAGCATGTGAAGTTCGACGAAAATAAGGTGGGATTCGAGTATTTAAATGGAAATACTACCTCGTGTTGTTTTCAGTTCCAAAATGAAGATACGGACCTAACAAAGAAAACAATAAATTTGAATCGACAACCCGAGGAATCGCCACACGAACAATTAAGCGATGGCGAATCCGACACTAGTATATGTCAACAATAATTATGAGTTGGATGCTGATGAAGGAAATGTGAGTAAGCAGATAGTGGGGGAGGATGATGAATCAAGGTCCAAAAGGAAGGTTGGCAGGTTTAAGAAGCCGATACGAAATCCGTATGGTCGAAAGGGAAAACCAAAGGAAACAGTGGAGTTGAATTTGACGGAAATCGAAGAGCCAAATAGCCTAGAAGAAGCCCTCTCTCGTCACCACAAGCAGACCACTGGGAATCAGCAATTCACCAAGAAATAGAAAATTTAAAACGACTAAAAACGTGGAAAGATGCACAGAATTACCCAAAGGAAACACATGTATAGGGAGTAAATGGGTATTCGAGGTAAAAGCAGATGAAAATGGTCAAGTTGCTCGGTACAAAGCCGTAGCCCAGGATAGACTCGTAGCTCAGGGCTTTGGACAAAGGCAAGGACTTGACTATGATAAAACGTACGCTCCAGTAGTTAGTTTTGGAGTGGTAAGGCAATTATTAGCACTCTCAGTAACTTACGGATGGAAAAACAGACACATCGACGTAAAGTGCGCCTATTTAAATGGAAGTCTCAAGGAAGAGCTCTATATGAGAATGCAAACGGTTAGCGGAGGCGAGAAGACAAAGATAGTAAGACTTCGAAGACCCATTTATGGACTCAAGCAAAGTGGTCATAATTGGAACGAAGAATTGGACACGTATCTCCGTAAAACCGGATTCGTGAGACAGTCGTCGTGTAGTTGCCTGTACAAATTGGACTTCTGCACATTTGCCAAAGACGAAACTATGCTGATTAAGATAGTGACCAACATAGGTCGATAATACGAGATACGAGATCCAGAACGAATTTCTTATTTTTTATGAGTAGGATTACGTCAAGAAGATGATATGCTTATATTAAACCAAAAGGGCTATATTCAGTCTTTAATAAAAGGGTACGCAATGACGGAATGACGGAATGTCGGACTGCCGACCGGCTCATACTCCACTTGAGCCCGAAACCAAGCTAACCAAAGAAGATTGTCCAATTAGCGAAACAGGAAGGGAAGAAGTAAAAAAACATATCTTATCGTGAATTGATAGGGTCATTGTTGTATGTGGCGTGGAGCACGAGACCAGATATTGCTTACGATGTGACAAAGTGACTATATCAATTTGTATCTAATCCTGGGAAGGTACATTGGACGGAGGCAAAGAGGATATTGAGATACTTGAACAAAACGTCCGACTTGAAATTGAAATATGAGAAGAGAACACCAATATTGAAATATGGACGGATGTTGACTGGGCAGGTGACATAGATGACAGACGCTCGTACAGTGGCACGGCGATCACTGTTGGGGGAAATTTAGTTGATTGGAGGGCATCGAAACAAAAATGCATTTCTACTTCGACGATGGAAGCCGAATACGTGGCCATGTCAACAGCAGCAAGAGAAGCAAACTGGGCAAGGTTGTTCATTCAGGAGTTGAACCTGGAAAAATGGATCAAAACGCCCTATACTATATGGTGCGATAATAGAGCAGCAATTGATTTTGCAAATAATCGGATAGAGCGGTCAAAAGCCAAGCATATTGATGATGTCGCGTACCATTAGGTAGAAATTTGCATTCAGAAGCCACTAAGAGATTGTGATTGGTATCTGCGAACGAATTATAAAGTGGGGGATTGTAATTGGGTTATAATTCTCGCCGCAGCGCGTCGCTTCGCTCTCTGCTTCGCGCGTAACGTTCGCTGTGCAGCACTCGTGTTCTTGCCATAACGGTCGAAAGATGTAACCGCGATTTGCCTTTGGACATTATAAAATTCACTCTAACCCTGTTGCGCCAACACATGAAATTACAAGTTTTTCAAGAAGGTAATGAATTATTATTTCATGATTTAAAGTGGGTATTACCTATTGACCAAAAATTATCTCGATGGTCACAAATTCAGAATTTATTAACTTGACATGAAATTATCTCCTGTACACCTTCCAGCACTGATATATGTCTTATTGAGAAACATCTTCAGAGGTCTCTAGAAGAACTCAATAAGGCATATATTATTGCAGAATCAGCTGAATTTGCTTATACTAAAAATCTTGAAATAATAATAGACCAGAAAGGCAAATAAAAAATTAAAAAAATAGATATAGTTCATGCACAATTATTATGGCCTTTTCATCATATAGCCAATCTTCGGCTGCGTACAATTTATTAAGAAGTTTTTTTATTACCTGATAAACGGTATTTGCAACAACTTTCATCGAGCATGAACGTAACACCCGATAATGATAAAAAACTAACATTATCTCATTAATATGTAGTGAACATAATGCTTGGGAAAGAGGAACTTTCCGGATGTGGAAATTCCATCTTTCTCAAGAGCACATGTTGGGCAGTCGGGTCGAGGGCCTGGTCATTAAAGTGACGATTGCCAGAACCTCGGACCCGACCGTTGCTATGTCCTCGGGTTTACGAGGCAAGCACATTGTTTTGGCGAAAAAACTTTCTCCACCGATGCGGCGTAACGGAAAATACCTTTTCCCGTTTTTTAACAGTTTCTTGGGACGCCACCAAACCGCCCCCAAAAAGGTCCCTTGCCAGATGAGGCAGAAAGCTTGCGGACATCGACGAGTGCACTTCGTCCGATCGCGCGTATTTACCGAGAATTGTAAACTCTCCGGGTTATCGCTACCGAAGCATTTTCTCAGATTAAACTTTACGCTGATATTATTATCACCTCGTACGATTTAATAGACCCTACCTCACGATCATCCTAAAAATATATCTTCATATCAAACAGCACGAGAAAAAGTAGTCATTTTATTAATTGATGAAATTTACATAGTTACAAATTTACATAAATTATTACCAGTTTTTAACCTTACCGGAGATGAAATTGAAGTCGTATGTATTGTAACAGACAATTATAGAATAAATAGAAATATGTTTAATAAATTAATATTTCCCAATCCTTCACGATCTGATAAAACTATTTTTGTATGTTTTAATTTTGTTCATATAATGAAAAATATAAGAAATAATTGGTTAAATTTAAAAAATTTGAAGGATTGTTCAGCCCATGAGCAATGGCGGCGCCAATAGGCGTTAAGCAATCATGGAAATCAGGCATAAGACTTGTGTTATTTGTCTCTGCGTCCACGATGCGCGTTCCCGCGTATTCCGTTTTTAAACAGAGTCGCGTGTACACATGTGCAATGTTATGAATAGCAATCTCAGTATTTGTACCTTTATATTATCTATTATTTATTAAACGTTTCTGTATATTTATTTAAGCGATGGTGTTTATTGTATGAAAACCCTAATAGAATTTAAACAAAACTTTTACTTTCTCCGATTTCGATTCAAAAGAACTAAAATTGGCTAAATTTAATTATCCACGTATAGTGTATGATTACGAAAAACATTTAATAATTAAGAAAGCTTATAAACTAAATTATAAATCATTACATCCAAATAATTTCGATCGCTTAAGGCTATGTGGTACTCGATATCTGGCGGGTGTACTTTTGATAATCGTATACGCAACTGGGCGCACGATCAGTTCATTTTAAATAAGGACGTGAAAGAATTTATAGGTAAATGCATTCATTGTCAGTGTCACGTCCGGTGGTTCAGTCGTTATTAATAATTGATAAAATCAGTCATACATATTATATTTCTTTCCTAATTTCTTTTTTTTTGTATTTACTCTGCTAATGATGCACGGGCTAACGATGACATCAAATATCATAATTATTATTTAATATTGAATTATCGTGTACCATATTGCGAGCGATAGAATTAAGGAAATCTATTTTTATCAAATAGATTGAAATCATTCAAAATATAATATGCGAGCGAATAATTAAATGAAACACCTATTGAAATTTATCATCGACGAGGAATGTGAAAGATATACCACAGGAAATGAAGAATAAACAATACGTAGAAGAAAAGGGCAAAGGTCAATGAACAAAAGACTAATGATCAACTCCTAGGAGGATGCGTAGAGCAATTCCAATACGAACAAATCAATGAAGAGGTGCACACCTCATGAAGATCAAGCTAAGAACAATGGATTGATTTTTCTATAAAGGGATGGCTCATCATCAGGACCAGCAGTCAGCAATCAGTCACCAACCAACTTCAGTCAGTCCAAACCAAAGTCTAAACGTCAGTTCTGATTTGTTTCGCACGCAGTCGCGAACAAAATCATAAAAAGATCAGTTGTGTGTGAAGTCAAATTGAAAATCATCCAATAGCGTGTAAACCCGCTGGATTTACCAATCATCCTCCACATCATCGTCGTCATCGTCATCATCATCATAGCGAGCTTCTAAGCGATCAAGTTATAAAAAAAGCGATCAACACATCGGTAAATACTAACAATTTTTAATAAGATTCTAACACATAATGTATCTGAAATTTGATGCTTAAAATATACATATATTGTTCAATATTTTATCTAAAATCATACTCTCGAATCATTTTGAATACCTGACTTCGACCATTACGTTCCAAAAATCCACCAACAAGGCAAATTAGTTCTAAGAAATCCTCAATTACCCGAACCGAAGCCGGTGAATGCAGGTAGGTTCAAAACTGCGTTATATCCTTTATTAAAATCTTTAAATTCATTATCTTGTATCTCTTTACGTCCACCTTAGGACGTAACATCAGCAAGAAAAACTTAATCGACTTAGGCATCGGGAAGAGGCATGTATCCCGAACACTCCCGAATCCCCGAACGACAAAATTGCCATGGATATATTTGGCACACTACCACTAACCTCCAAAGATAACCAATTCATTTGATCCATTCAACACCAATTGACCAAATACCTAATCTTTATCCCGATTAAGGATCAACGTGCAGAATCCATTATTGATAAATTAATTGAACATTTTATTTACACCTTTTCGGCACCCAAGCAAATATTGACAGACCAAGGTTCAAATTTCATCTCAAACCTGATGCAAGGATTTGCAGAAGCTTTCCAAATTAAATATAAAAACAACTAGCTTTCATGCTCAGAGCAATGGATCCCTTGAAAGAACTCGCGCAACGGTTAAAGATCTTATTAGAACTTGTATCAAAGAGAGACAGAAAGAATGGGACGAAGTATTAAAACTTATATGTTTTGGCTACTGGAAGAATAATTGTAGGGATAGATATAAAACCGTACATAAAACTAGATGAGAAAGCCACCGCACCTGTACCATACAACAGCAGTCCTCCACCGAGCTACAATCGACCACCACAATTCAGACTACAGGAGATGGACGATACCGAATTTGACACCGCGCCTGTCAGGAGGAAACGAGTTCGTTTCGGAGTAACGAAAGTCTAAAGATTGGGGAATGTCACGGCCCGATAAGACCAAGATGTCGACCCTCGCAACACGTCACCTGGCCCAAGTTCATGACTGAGTCAGCGACCCAATACTTCGTCCTATCAAGCAGGCCCAAACCTTTGTACCCAAACCTTTGTAATAAGATTATCCACTAGTATATAAGACCCGAAAATACTCTGTATAGAGTTAGTCGACGATAACCTCTGTTACGGCACATTTCGCTGATTCCAGCCTAAATAAAGTTAGTTTGTGTTCTCGAAACCTGTGAGTAAGTGAATCGCGAGTGTTGAAATACGGCGATCTTCACGAAGTCATCCATTTCACCGTGACACTAACAGTAGAGTAGCCTGTGTTATTGCCTTACTTCTAACGTCAACAGCCGAAAAAATTTCGATCGAAAAAGAATAACGCCTCGGTTGTCGGACTCGAACGTGCCGAACGGATCCGTGTTCGTGGATCCGTGTTCGCGGATCGGTATTCACGGATCCTTAAATTCGCACGACACGGTTCACGTACCACGTGTATTTATATACACGTGACATGGGGGGATCTCTACTTCCTACACCGAGACTGCGCGCATATCGGCCCGGGCCTAAAAAGCCAGTTTCGCTGCAAGGAGGTAGAGATCACCCCGGTAAAGGTCCAATTATTCAAGCCAACCCATATTTTTGCGTCGCTTACATATGTAGGTCTGCGAGTGTCGGTCGGTAATTTCAGGAGCTTTCGAGAGGCTCGCACAAAGGCCAAGCGCCGAAGACCGTGGAACTTACTATTCTAACCCCAGGGGGTACCCGTGAAATCTTTACTCCCCCCTCTAACCACAGAGGGGAGTTCTGTCGAACACAATGAAGCTGGTCCAAGTAGACCATCAGGACAGTTACAACAGTGTTCAACACCACAGAAGAGCCGAAATGTACTGCTGCGGGACAACATGAAAAAGTGCCAATTGACCCCAAATGCAGCTAGGTTATACAGAGTTGCTAAAACATTGATGAAACGCAACCGTTATGCACACAAGAATAGAGAAGATTTGAAGGTACGACTGGAACGAGCAACAGCATTATCAGAATTCAATCTGATACATAGATTTGGAAATCTATCCACCACACAGAGGATGTTCATCGCGATGCGGTTACGTACATCCAGATCCATGCCACAGGTAAGTAAAATTGTAGATATAGATATGTAGATTATAGTTTTAAATAACATCAATTATTATCCAGCACATACAGCTAATGAAATTTGCCACAACATACCAGACATGTTAAATATTGCCTTGTTCGCTTCAGAAAATGGGAGTAAAGTTATCGAAAAAACAAGCTGTTTCTTTGTCTCTCCTGCGAGAAACATATCTGCCTCTATCTTTGTTTCTTAGTTCACCTTTACGTCGATGGTGGTATATGTTCGCTCCGACGCACCCTTAAAAACGTTGAAGATGTATAGATTATGAAGTATTACTTCTGTTATTTTTCTTTGTCGATCTGTAGCGGTGGATCTGCGAATGCAGTATGTATGCATTTTTGTGTTTCTTATATTAAATAAATATTAGTTTACATAGCCTTTACCAACGACCACGCCATTACTTCCGAACATAGCCTAACAAAGACGGACAACATAAATAAGAGATCAATAGAGGACAATTTTGTTTTCAAACGGTACGGGCCAGTACCACTCGAAAACATCAACGATTTGCGTCGCAGAATTGTACAGGAATGTAAAGCTATTTCAACAGATACCTTAAAAAATGTTCGTTCAGAATTTGATAATCGTTTGTATTATTGTTTAGAAAACAACGGTGAACATTTTGAAATTTTTTTATAGTTATAAAGAAATTACAAACTTTCTCGCAGTATAAGTATGACTCGATCTACTTCTCTTTAAATATTTCCGAAAGTAGTACGCTGATAAAAAAAAGTATTCTACGAAAATTGCTGGTCTTTTTACGTACATTGTACGTCGTACAAGATCCTATAATAAAAAAAATATAGGTATCCATCTGAAAAAAACAAAGTTGACCTTCAAATGACCTTGAAAACGCCATCCAAATAAAAAAAACTGATACTGCCTCCTTCTTTCCCCCTCGAAATCCTTGGACACGTGTTTTACACTTTTTTAATATCGTTCATACTTTTCGAGATATTCAGCTGGAAAGTTTCCAAATGAACACCCTGTATATGAAATTATCGGACACTGTACTAACGTCCACAACTGATGGATGGAGTTCACGAAGTGTGGAGAGTTATTTATCAGTGACATTACATTATGTGACAAAAGATTATAAAATATGGCACTATATGTTAAAAATCTATGCCATTTACAACAATCGGATACTGGAGCAATTATTAGAATGCGTTGCTTTCCTGTTTAAGATCGTGGAAATTACACGAAGTAATTAAACTACTAATATTTGTAACCGACAATGGCCGACATATTGTAAAGGCAATAGAAACCAATACAGATTGGAAACGAATACCTTGTTTCGCTTACAGTCTAGAATTGACATAAAAAAAACACTGAAAAAATTTCCCTTGTATATTACTATAAACAAGAAATGCAGAGCCATTGTTGCTTTTTTCGCAAGATCAACATACGCAAAAGAAAGATTTGTGCAAGTGCAGCTACAAGTAAATCCGAATGCGACCGACTTTATGATTAATGCAAAAAGTGGACACACGATGGAGACGTAGAAGACATGCCTAAAAATTTAAGCAATGAAGAGTGGGAATGCGCAGAAACATTACCGAATATATTAAAACCCATGAAAGATGCTACCGAATTAATGTGCGGGGAAACATATCCCAGATTGTCGCATTATATTCCAATGTACATTGGATTAATAAACATATATTCGACATATGAAACGCAAGACAAAATACTAACTGAAATGTGCCAACATCTGTCTAGTGCAGTGATGAAAAAAGCAACTTGTCCAAATCAATGTTTATTGAATGTATATTGCTTCCTAAATGTCCATGACAATCAAAAACGATGAAATTAATGAGATTTATCATAAATTGTGATTAGAACAAGCATTTAAATCAACATTTTATGAATTGTATTTGTCACCGAAAAAATTACCTCGTTTCTTATCGATACTCTGGAGAATCTATTTAATATTATGTGTCCATTTTTGTTTCAAATGAATAGTATTTGTCTATATTTACAGTATATCTTGTGTACTAAGATTTAATATTTATAATTTATTGAAATAACAATAATAAAGTAAAGTAACAGTATCAACGACCGTGGTCCCGTTGAAAGCACCGGTTCTCATTCGATCACCGAAGTTAAACAACGTGGAACGTGGAATGGGCTTGGATGGGTGACCGCCTGGTAAAAACCCGGGAAGTGATCCCTGGGTGTTTTTTCACGTGTTGTTGGTAAAAGGTGGTTCGGATCCCACCGTAATAAACAGTAGGTCCCGCTGAAAAGGCGACAGGGAGAGTGGAAAGAAGGGAGAGATTGGTAAATGGATTTGAAACCCTGAGGGGACCAAATAATCATATCAATCAATAATAAAGTAACAATAGTAAATGATATCTTTAGAGTTCCACATCGTTCCCCATTGTATCAAAGTGCATTGTTATCAGCCTACTTTTCTCTATCAAACTATGCAAGAATCACATCCTATTCGGCACCGGTACACAAGTTATTATTGTTTAAAGCGTATGTGTCGCCTGAATTGCGGCCCAACCTCTGGCGCGGCACGTAACGCGTTAAGATTTTATTCAATTCTTTTAAAACATGAGTGTCGAATGTTTCGTTTCGCTGTAGATAGGCATTTGTATGAACATGATATACCAAGAACAGGTGTGGATTTATATATTATGGATTTTATAATAAAACTGCATAAATAGTGGAAATATTGTATTAAAGTCTAAGAATATGGAACAGATAACTCTGATACAACACAACACGACTGATACTTCCTCAATTTCAGGAAATAGAAAATACGTATCAATTTGAGAAATACTAACGATAAATTTTCCATTTTCAAAAATTAATACAATCTCTAATATTTCATAGAGACACTTGCTTTCAGGGCTGTCTTTTATCTTTTCGGCACTGAATGAATCGTTTCTTCCAGAAGAACCATAGTGAGGTCATTCCAAGCTTCTTGGATAGATGTAAATATATTATCATGCTTCATTAAACTTCTGCTCATCGGGCCTGTGTTTATTGAGTTTATTCTCGCCATATATGTAAATGGTTCATAAAGTTTGAATGTGAAGTTTTTAATACGATGTCAATGAATTGGTCGTTATTGTAGGTAAACTTAAATTCGATTGAAATATTTTTGTGAGGTGCGATCAAGCGCACAGTTCATGAGTAGACGCTTAAACTTAATCATTTGTTTGCGATTATTAGAAACTGTGAATGACTTCCATACAGTCCTTTCCATTCTCCAAAATTTAATCATTTGCAAGGACAGTTACATAAGGATATGGCGGATCAATTACAATCGAATTTAAATTTGAAACTACCAAATTTACTTGAAAGTACTGCATCCACCGCAGAGACGGCAGTTCAATAACACTGTCCAACAAATTTCAACTTTTTTTATGTTTCGCTACAACTGTTGGGTGTCCCTTATAGAGTTTTTTACGCTGATTCCGAATCTGCCCTTAATTTTTTTCCTACACGTACAGTGTTTGAGAAACATGACTTTAAAAAGAAAACCTATTTCTCAAATTTAAACAAATATTGTGATGTTATTATATAAGATATTGTGACACCGGTTCTCATTCGATCACCGAAGTTAAACAACGTGGAACGTGGAATGGGCTTGGATGGGTGAACGCCTGGTAAAAACCCTGGGTGCTTTTCACGTGTTGTTGGTAAAAGGTGGTTCGGATCCCACCGTAATAAACAGTAGGTCCCGCTGAAAAGGCGATAGGGAGAGTGGAATGAAGGGAGAGATTGGTAAATGGATTTGAAACCCTGAGGGGACCAAACAATCATATCCCAATGTAAGATATTGAATTGTTCATTACGGCAAAAGATTCTGTAGACTTTCCCGAATACAGTGATATGCAATATCAATACATTATGATTGTTTAAACATGTTTAAACAATGATTGAAGACGGAGAGACGCCACTTTTACACCCATTTTTGAGGATATTTTTCAATTTATAGAAAAAAATAAGGGTCTAGCGGAAAATTGAACTATACCACGCGATAGAGCAGACTTTCATCTTGAGAAACCGCTCTTTCAAATTTCCAACGTCGATGTTTTTTTTCGATCCAGAAAGCAAAATATCTTCGCTCGACACGAGTTGCCGCCAGTGGTGCTCTTCCACGAGCGCGATCGTTCGACGATCGCCCGTTCTAGTGGTGAGCGCAACTCGCGACAACTCATGTCGTGTGACGATATTTTTCTTTTTGGTTCGAAAAAAACATCGACGTTGGAAATTTGGAAGGGTGGTATCTCAAGATAAAAGTCTGCTCTATCGCGTGGTATAGTTCGATTTTCCGCTGGACCCTTATTTTTTGGGATAAACTGGAAAGTATCCTCAAGAAATGGTGCAAAAGTGGTGCCTCTCCGTCTTCAATGATTGTTTAAACATGTTTAAACATTCATAACGTATTAATATTGGATATCACTGTATTCGGGAAAGTCTACAGAATCTTTTTCTGCAAAGAACAATTTAATATCTTTTATAATAACATCACAACAAAAGTTGAAAAATAGGTTTTTTTTCAAAGTCATGTTTCTCAAAAACTGTACGTGTAGGAAACAAATTAAGTGCAGATTCGGAATCAGCGCAAAAAACTCTAAGGGACACCCAACAGTCATAGCGAAATAAATTTGACGTTGGACAGTGAAATTAATAATAAATAATAAAAAATAATAGATAAAATAAAACAAACGCTTTATTCTAAATCTATGTATGAAATAACAAATACTTCTCACAAACTAATAAATTCATTAAAGACGCCCTAGAAGACCGTAACGTAAACACAGACTGAAATTTGAGCTGGCGACGCAACAAAGTATTTAATATTACGTTCGTTGCCGGTTGCGGTCCGCGCGTAGTCTTATGTTTCCAGTTTTGAACTAATAAAGTTATTCAAGTTACTCAATTGCTGCTTCACTTCAATCCCGGCCATCCCTTATGTCGAGTTTTATAATATATTTCAAGGTCGTTAAAATCGTTGAGGACCCGCATCGTCTTTACTCGACTCACGGCAACTTTACACGAACGAGAGAAGAAGCAGAGTAACCGTTCGAAAACGTCGTCTGCCCTTTTTTTAGAAAGTTTCTTAATGGAGGTATAAGACAATAAGGATGCTACGCTGACCTTACATTTTTACCTCTTGCTGGGTAAAAGGACGGACGACGTTTTCGAACGGTTACCCATCAACTCTGCACACTAATCTGCAGGAAAAACGAAACGATTTTGAAGCGAGTCTCATAATGGTAATCGGTGTACCGAACACCCTAAAATATTCGAGAATCCCGAAACTTTCAAGAAACCCGAAACCTTCGAGGTTCCAGAACCTCGAGAATCCAGACATTATCGAGAATCCAGAAATATTCGAGAACTCATACCGTCTCGTCTCGATGTCTGCCCAACCCATCGAGATCCATACATTTTCGGGTTCTCGCACACCACTAGTGGGCAGTCGTAAAAGAATTTCTCTACTCGTATAGAAGAAAAAACGTTTGAAACGAACCGTATGTCGTAAACAATTATCGCGGCATAAGGTCATAAAGTTTTTGCAAAATATAACAATGTATGTGAAGTTACACGTATAGGCAAATGCTTGCTACTAAATACATAGCATCTGGCTGTGTCCTCTAAATTCCGTTTGCCTCAAGGTACGGCTCAAAGTTGGCTTCGAAACGTTTGGGAATAAAGCAGAAGTAATTAGATTTGCCGAAATTAAAATTAATACAAAGTGTTCCAACTCGGTGGAATCCGGACTTAAAAATGTCTGAGAGACTCGTGGAAAACCGTCGTGCTATTATAAATATACTCACCGATAGAAGTATAACAAATCAGAAACAGGCTCAAGCTTTAGACATGCTGGAAAGTGAGTGGAAAATATTGGAAATATAAATAGAACTTTCAAAACCTTTTGAAGTTGCTACCACAATTTTATCAGGGGGAATACTTTCATTGGTAAATCCAATTATGCGAGCCATAATTAATAATCATTCAATTCCTGCAAGGATAAATACAATGAAGAGGACAACATTCTTCTAAGTATTAATGAGTTGACCACACAACTATTATTACTGCACGGTTGGCCAAAAAATACTTGCGCATCCCTGCTACCTCAGTGGTTTCAGAAAGAGTTTTCGCTACAACAGGAAACATTGTCACACAGAGTCGAAACTGTTTAGCTATCGAAAATGTGACAACGAATACGCATTCCTTCATCAAAATAAAACTTATTTGTAATATTACAGAAGTATTGCAAAAATTAGAAAGTAAGAATAATACAATATATTAATAGTAGGGGTGGTGTGCGGGTACCCGAAATCTCGGGTAAAGATTTCAAACACTTAAATCCAGATCTACATATGGATTAATTAATCCAATAAACCGCATTATTGCAGACTCTAGTACTGTCTATAATTGTATTGATTTTTTTACTGGGTGTTTACACATTTTTAAAAAACAATTACGTAGTATTACTAATCATGAAATTTCTCCATCTGTGTAATATTGTCATATAAAACTTCCAGAGACTGACTAGTTTTTAAGTACTGTATTTCACCAAAGTTAATTGTTATCAATTATGTAATTATCCGTAACCCATATCAAAATTTGTGTGCAATACTTCACCTTAGCGTAAACGTTAAACTATGTATAAACATTCATTTTTGTACCTGAATATATGGGCAAACTGTGCCCAAGATCTACTTTTCAGTAAATACATAAATAATACCACACCTTTTGTACCATGAGTTTTTGTGCATGTCCCTTCATTGATATTTTACGTAAAGTCTTACATACTTCTATTCTGTAAACGTTTATGTAAGTGGGCTTCGGCCCGTTTATAATAAAATAAAATAAATATTACCTGTACATTACGAAGAAATAATCTATTTCCAATATTAAATAAACATTCATTTTACATTTGGAAAAATGATATTTTTTTTAATTTTTAATCAATAATTTTATTCATTGCAACAGATTTGGGAGTCACTGTAATTGAGATAGAGGAAGCGGATTTGACAAGAGCACATTTGAATTTAACAAGATAGTATACGAATGTAATAGTAGGGTGATGGGATTTAAGAATTCACCATAGATAATGCAACGAGTATTATTGAATGTGCAAAAATCATTCGATCACATTAATCAACATTATCCAGATAGTAATATTTTCAAAAAAGGTATTTTTAATAAGGTATCATTATTAAAAAATATAATGATAAGAAAATATTTCATCATTTTTAAACAAACTATGTTCCATACACTGACATACACAATAATGTATTAAAAATTGTGGAATACGCGTTCTCCTTACCAGGAACTTATGCTACGATTGAACGCGTTTTGTCTACCGTATATACACTCAGTCAAAAAAGTCCCCGTACAGTACCATATTTGAACTTAAACTATGTGTGACTAAAAAAGTATACTGGATATCAAAATTTTTAATGTATTATTTAAAACTGCGTGTTTCCATTAATTCATATACATGCACTTATATAAATCCTAAAATTAGTTTTGCCATACTCAAATGTTGAATACAAAGTGAACGGATATAGCGTCAAATAAGTATCCGTACACTATCAGGAAAATTCGTGTTGTCAATAAACATATTGAGAAACTCGAGTCATACAAGTATGCTTCATGGAGGTCATACCTTCCTTCGGTTTGCTATTATCAAGCAGAAAGTACAGAACAAATTCCTAATAACGTACAGAAATGGAGATACCGGTTCCAATTCGCGAATTGATTATAAAACTGCGAAAGGATGGAAAATCCTTAAGAGTAATTGCAGGAATAGTGAATAAATCTCGTTCTACGGTGCAATACATTACTAATAAATATCAGCAAACAAATTCTGTTGAAAATCGCAAACGTACCGGTCGTCCAACAAAATTAGAACACCATCATGAGCGTGCAATTTTGAAAGTTATACGCAGTGAACCGAAAACAAGTGCTCCCAAACTTGCGAATATGATTGACAATGATTATGGGGTTAAGGTTGTTCCTCAAACTATACGCAATGTGTTGAAAAAGTCAGGGTATAATGGTCGTACAGCAAGAAGAAAGCCATTTATCAGCAGAATAAATAAGCAGAAGCGTATGGAGTTTGCTAAAACCCACATGTATAAGCCAAAGGAATTTTGGAATTCAGTAATATTTAGTGCTGAATGCAAATTTAACCTGTTTGGGTCTGATGGACGTGCAAAAGTTTGGAGGAAGAAAAATACAGAAATGGAATGTAAAAATCTGCGTGCAACCGTAAAACACGGCGGAGGGAGCATAATGGTATGGGGTTGTACGAATGCTGCAGGTACAGGAAACTTGGTATTCATCGACGGTATTATGGACCAAGATGTGTATTTAAATATTTTAAAGGATAATTTGGACCATAGTGCAAGAAAATTGGGACTGAATAGGAGATTTATCTTTCAGCAGGATAATGATCCGAAGCATACCGCACGACGAGTTAAAGAATGGCTTCTGTATATGTAATACGCCAAAACAGTTGCGCACACCACCTCAATCGCCGGATACTAAACCGATAGAACACTTATGGGTCGAAATAAAAAGGCGTTTACACACACATAATATTAAAAACAAAACAGAACTGAAAAATACGATATTACTAGAATGGAATAGTATTACGAGTGATGTGACAGAAGAATTAATTAATAGTATGCAAAAACGAATGTTTGCCATACATAAAGCTAAAGGCGGTCCAACTACTTATTAATGTTGCGAAAAAAAAGAAAACATTCTATTATTCTAATTTCTGTCATTTTTTATATTCCTGTATAGAGACTTTTTTTGTTCTGAACTGGTTATGTTTGCATATATGTTTAATTTTCTTGTTCAATAATAATCGTATGACAATAGCTTTTGCCACACGAATAAAAAAGACAATTAGAAAAATAATTGTAGAAGAATTATCCATTTACTATGACGTAAAATAAAATTATTAACCATTTAAATAGTATGAGTTAGGTGTACGGAGACTTATTTTACTGAGTGTAAAGATTATTAGTAATTGAAAGCCATATTACGTATGAAATATAATTTAACAAATTCTTGCGCAAAATTTCATGATATTTTAAACAACGAGATCAATCTACTAAAAAAAATTCACTCAAATGAGAAATATGCTGAAGAATAAAGAGGTTTTAAAGATTTATAATACTATATGTATATTTATGAAATTCGTAAAGTTTACACGTGTTGTAATTTTAAAAAATATAATACAATACAATTTTTCTGCTCTTTGATAATAAAATTTTGTTGCCCTATAACCATTTTTTTCAAGATAACCCAACCCACCCCACCCCCCAGCCACCCGTCAATCTTTACAGTACACGTGCAAATTCAAAAATCTTAATCAGGTATGTACCAAGTTAGAAAACACTATTCATTTCACTCAAAATACATAGTTTGTTTATACGATATTTATTAAGGTGTGAACAATCTTTCATATTTTAGCTCTCGATGTTTTAATAATGAAAACATCTATACAGCAATAGTCAAACATCGATAATACGTCGCACTACGATGAATTCCGATAATAAAATCAAGCTGAATAATTTGCATTTCATTACGTATTCGACAAAACCTGACGATTCGGTATTCAATAAAATGCAATCAACCCAGTTTTTTGTCGGGAAAATTCGTAAGATTCTAATCGAAACACTGAAGAAATCAAATCTTTTGCAAAACTAATAAAGATAAAAGAATCGGAATTGTACGACTTACCATAATGAAGGCGCCTTCGTCCAGATCTTTGGGGAATCCGGCAGGAAACACTAGTAAAGATCGTGGTGTTGAACGTGTACTAAAATACACGTTTACACGTGGCACGTGAACCGTGTAGTACGAATTTAAAAAAGTAAGTACTTACACGGATCCATAAATTCTTATTCCACGGTTCACCTATGTTCCACGTGTATTTATATACACGTAAAATAGGGATCTCTGAACACTGTGAACACTAAGCGACTTTAGATTTGAGGATTCCGACTCCGACGACTACATCACGCGACAGCCAACACCGGTATGAACTGGTATGAACGCGCCAATTTCGTTCATCTGTCTTTGTCCTCTAGTAGCAGGGCAGCATGGCGGTTGAGCCTCTCCCCTCCAGTGATAGGCTTTGTTATACAGGGTGAGGAAATAACTATGTCCAGTTTGAATATTGCCGTTATAATGACCGGTTTGTATTGGGCAAATAGAGCCCAGGCTCTACAACGCCATCTTTATGTAATATTTATAAAGAGAAGAATAAACCATAACCATAACCAATATTGCCGTTATGTATTTGTAATAATATGAAAAATGTTATATACAAAACTTACACGATATAGAGGGGAGCATATTGTGACATAAATAGTTTCTGCGTGGGTGAAGGCATAGAGGAGATTTCAAGGTCACCTTGATTTTTTTATATGAAATGTTCTAATTTTTATACCATACATCGATAGAATATCAAATTCTGCGTATAAAAGTGTTACCTTCAGATGTCCTAAATCTAATAAATATTTACCGAGATATTATCCAAAGAAGAAAGTAAAAATTATTTCGATATTATCTCGGACATACGGAGGTCAATACATTTTTGGTAACACTGATAAACACGCCTGATGAACACGAGACGGAGTTGCTTGCAATTTCCATATTCTAATCTTCAATGATGTACTCCATTCTAGGTTCCATACTCTATCGAGAACTATCGATAGTTGATACCATCGATACTTTCCGATAGTTGGACTATGAAGTTGAAAGTTCGTAGCGTATGAATTGAAAGCTACAATTCAGATATCTTTTCATAATTTATTCAATAACATATTTTCCATTCTGGAATTAATGCTGTATAATGCAATATTTCCCTGTCATTTGGGTATTATATGGAATAAAATAGATTTATACTTTGAATAAAAAAACATACATTTATTAGTATCAATTTTTGTCAATTTGGTATTCAAATATGTAAACGAAACAATCTGTTTATAATAATTTTGGATTCGATCCTGTAGACCACCCTGGTTTGATCTGGAACAAAAAAAATAGACAAGTTTAGTAAAAATTGATTTTTGAATTTATACCACCGGAATGTCAAAACTGATACCTATATTTCGTGAAGAATCTCTGAAAGATTATAGCTGCAAGTAAAAATATTATTAGGAGAGTGTAAACAGTCCCACCACAACCCCCGTCATATATAAACGGTCCTCTTCACTCTCCGTATACATGCATCTTCTATATACCTTCATACTTCCATTTTGCGACATTGCTGATTCAAAGGCCTTTTCATATAATCTGAATGGACTCGCCGGTGCAATTGTAATTTTTGATTTCAATTTTGTTCCAACAGCTCTTCTTATCCGCTGTTTTGCGAAACCTATAGATTTTGGACGACAGGTGGGACGAAATTAAAGCATTTACCAGCATTCAGAAAACTGATTTCATTCACAGTGTAAAATTTGTGTTAGCGGCAAATGTTTTCCTGTTTGGTAGAAGATTTTATAGGCAGGTGTTTGGGACTGCTATGGGTTTACCTATTTCGCCTGTAATTGCGAACTTGGTAATGGAAAAATAGGAATAGTAGTGTGTATTGCTAAATTACCCTTTGAGTTTGCACTGTATAAGAGGTATGTGGATGACATCATTATACATATGTATTAGGCTGGAACATTTAGAAACTGTGTTGGATGCCTTCAATAGTTTTCATGATAGACTTCGTTTCACTTATGAAATTGAGGAGAACTACAAACTAAGCTTCCTGGATGTAGAATTAAATAGAATTGAGAATAAACTGAAGACCAATTGGTTCCATAAAACCAGTTGGTCTGGCAGGTATTTGAACTTTAACTCGGTTCATCCCATTCAACATAAGGTCGGGTTGGTTAAGGGACTAGTTGATCGTGGGATATTGATCTCTGACCCAAATGTTTTGAAGAGTAATGGTTACCCTGAAAGGTTCATAAACAATATCATTAAAGAACTTGTTCATGAAATATACCATCCACTTATGTTGGAAAAACGTAAGGAGGTTGGTAGATTAAAAATGGGATCGATTACTTGGAGAAATGTTGTGGTTTTACCATTTGTCGATGGTTTAGCGGACGACATAAAAGGATTTTTCGGAGGGTCAATATCCACACGATTTATAATATTCCTCACAATGTGAAGGATTTGTACCCTAGAGTGAAGGATTTAATTCCTAAGAATAAATTAGTTAACGTGGTTTATTCTATTCCGTATTTGGGATGTGATCAGAAGTACATTAGACAGACGTCGAGACATATAGTTAACGGAATTAATGAGCACAGAAACAACATATTGTTACCACCAACATATTACACAGCATTGACCAAACATTCGTTGGAATTTGATCATAGATTCGATTTTGATAACGTCAAGGTGGTTGACAGGGAGTCTTGTTTACTTCGAAGACTGTTATTAGAAACTATTCATAGGATTAAACATCGGAGCGTAAATCTTAGGTATGAAACGCCTAAGATTCATGAATTCTACGCAACGTTACTGAGTTAGTAATGTTTCATGATGATAGCTTTTCTTTTCCTTGATACATTAGTTTCGCATCTGTTGTGTTGGCCACTAAAAAACGTGTTTGTTATCGATCTATTTATAACATCATACCGTTGGTATGTACATCGAGTTTAAATGGAATGTTTGGTCGCTAGATATAAGAAAAGTGTGTATATATTTACAATGTGACGTCATTTGACCTTTTTGGTTAGTGAAACTGTTTCGGTTTTAAATGTGTCTCGGTTTGATGTTCAGTATACTGTTGACTGTTGACTGTGGAGTGAGTTGGTTGCTCAATAGTACGGAAACTGCAGTTTAAATACATGTATTTAAATTTTTATTGCATTTTATTAAAGCAAGTATGTACAACAGTTTTCATCGTTTCAATTTATTTTCAATTCTTGATACTAATGTTGTTTGCCAGAGTATGTATAATTTTTGTCTCCTTGAGAATGACTAAAATGTTGGTCGAAACGTTGGAATAAATTATAACTAGTACTGAATAGTTTTAGTTGTTTCAAAGATCGAACAGGAGCGCCGATATCATTTTTCAAGTAAGATATGACGGAATCGATAAAAAGCCCACACGGTTGAATAGTGATTCCTAATACTTCTTCTAATTTCTTCAGGGCGTTGATCTCGTTCTCCTTTCCGTATTCCACGGATTCTAGACGCAGTTTTTTTATACAGAATGCTTTTTACTGTACTTCCTCGCGGTGTATTGTTTCATAATTTGCATACTTTTCCGAAATTGCATGCAGTTAATAATAATTTGCTTCTGTAGGATAGCCATTTCTCGCTGCTCGCTTGATCACGAGTTTCAGCTTCGATCGTTTATCGCATCCCTTGCCGACGGTACAGCTTTTCCACGTGCCTGTCAAACTCCGAATTGTAGGCTGCTTCCTCTATATCTGGTTTCTCCGCATTGGGGCCATAGTCCTCGTCGCATCGTTGTGCTTCAGGTTTGTAGGAGGATGCTTTTGCATTTTCTTTATATTTCTTCGTAATTTCCGTTGTATGTTTCCGTTTTTGTTCCAGCTTTTTTACAATGGCTGTCGGTTCTTTATGCATTGCAGCGCTCAATCGACTAATCGTATCCTTTTAATTAAATTGGACGACAGCGGCATTGACGCTTCCTTCGTACGAGCCTTTACGTCCAAAGTTTATTCGTTTCCCACCGATGAATTTTCCTATTACGCCGTTGAGACATTCTACAGCGTTGTTATTGAACGTGTACAGTAGACTTTCGGCTTGATGGAAGAGCGGCTGCATTGCTTCTCCGATGCTTTCATATATGCCCCTTTATCTCAATTGCGGAACATAGTCAATCTGTTCGGGGTCGGAATGTTTATTGGAAAAGTATGCGAACTTTTGACATTCTTTGTGTTCCCCGAACACGTGACTTGGCACGTTCTTCAAGTCAACTTTCAAGTTTCTGACTCGATCCGATAAGCTCAGATTTTCCTGAAATCTGTATTCTGCGGCTTTCTTGATTCCGGTGCGCAAACGGAGGGAATTTTTTTCACAATATCTCTCAGATCCTTGAAGCGGCCTGTTGTAACTATTTCCCTGATTTTTCTGTGGAAATTTCGTGACAAATGGTTGGTGCATTCAATTTTCCGCACACGTACCATATACTCTGGATACGGATCATTATCCATAATTCTTTTATATACGCTGCTATCGCAATTGGCTACTAAAATGGAATAAATTAGGCCGTGCATTTCTACGCTTCATTTAAATCCTTCGACGATAGCGACGCTTCCATGCCTGTCGAACTCTGGTGACGACTCCAGTTTTTAAAACAACGATGGTCGCGTGCCTCTTTGTTCTTCTTAGCCGATGTTTGGCAAATGATGTAAAATTTGTTCTTCACACCGATATACAGAACCTTCTTGGGGTGATATCCAACGATGGTTTCTACCCCAGACAGGGAATTGTAGTCTCCGCCACGGTACGATCTCTTCATCCAGCTGCCACCTGCGAGTACTGCTATCGTCGGCAGATTAGAGGTCGGATGAATGTCGCCTCTTGCAATGGCTAATGCTCTTTTTTCTTTTCCAGCATCTTCCATCTCTCGTTTCCCAGCCTCTACGAAGGCATCGACTGTCATATTGACATATTTGGTACAGCTTCTTCGACATGCACGGCACGTTCATGCCACACATCATGTCTTCTAGTTGATTGTAGCCGCCTCCTGTCAGCATTGTTGCGGCAACTGCGCTGCGGTTGATATACTCCACATCAATGCACTTCTGGCATTGTACCCGATAGCTTTTCTATAAACCGTTCTGTTGACATCCAATTATTTCGAAATCTTGAATACCAGAATCCTTTGACGAATGTTTTCCCAGCTTTCTCATCTGTTTGAAAACATGAAAAATCTACGAAGTCCAGTCCGTGGCAAACTGGTCCTTTCTCCGGTTGTGGTGTGTCCGTTTCTTCCACCATGGTGTCGTTGGAAACATCTTCATTATGCTTCTCTTCGATGATGTCTGTCATCTGGAGTTCGTCTGCATAGCAATTTGCTTCTTCTAACCACTCTTCTACGCATTCCACGTTTTCTTCATCTGTACTGTATTCATCTTCATTGATCTCCTCGATGACGTCTCTCATGTGGACTTGGTTAGCATAGAAACTTGCTTCTTCAACGGCCCTCCGACAGTTTGTCCTACTTATTCTAATTTTTTCGTGATCGACGGTCGGAAAATCATTTTCACTAAATTTCTGTAACTTGCCCGACAATGAGATAGTTATGAGGTACTCTACAATCTTCAGCTTTTGCCTGCACGTAAAAAATTAGTAATTACAAGGGTACAGTGTGTATCACAAAAAAACAAATTTAAAATAACAAGTATTTGTGCGCGCATTCGTGCGATCAAACGTGTGTGTATGCGTGAGCACCGACAGTATCGTGACCGCGGCAAATAAAAAACAAACGCGAGCGTTAGGCCATTTACCTCAACGTACGAAAATTCAAACGAACTAGATCTAGAATTCTAGAACGTTCGATCGAGGAACCGATAAAAGGACGCATCCGCGCCGCGTCACACAGTGGTCCGGATTATGGAAAATCGTGACCCATTTGGCCAAAACTCAACTTTTAGATATCGACTTCTACTGCACGGATTCTTGTTTCTAAATGTTTATATATCTCAAAAATTAAATATTAATGATATTGAATAAAAAGTTTTAGAGAAAACGAGTCTCAAAGTCGGGCATTTTAGAAATGATGTTTTTTCTCCAATGAAATTGCCTTTCTTCTTCTAAGAACCTAGGTGATTTCACTTCATATTTTGATTCGACGTTTATTTCTCGATAAAAAGCATTCTTCGACGGTGAGAAATCATACCTTAAATTAATAACACTGTCCTTAATTTTTCTCCTATACATAGAGTTTTTGAGAAAATTGAGTTTTGAAAAAAGACATTTTTCAACTTTGGACAAATATTGCGATATTATTATAAAAGATATGGAATTGTTCTTTACGGCAATAGATTCTGTAGACTTTCCCGAATACAGTGATATTCCGCCTCTTCCTCGCGATTGATAACGCAGCCCTTTCACTACTTTTTTCTGTTGTTGCTGCAGCTGTAATATAAAACGAAAATTATTATTAATTATTTTTAGATTGAAAATATTACCCTTTATAAATATATACGTACTATCCGTATTTGGAGGTCCGTGGCCTCAGTCCTCTTCTCCCAGTCCCGTAGCCTCCTGTCGTAGGTGGATGTTTGGGTAGATCCACTGGTGGACGTGGGTGACCCACATGTCGCCAGTCGCGACGGCGTTCGTCGGTGTCGGGATGACGACCTCCTACTCGATTGCCGTCGCGACGGCGATCGTCGTGGTGAAATATCGTTCGTCATCATTCTGAAAACAATTGCAAAAATGATTGTAGTATCACAGTAATGATTATTTCAACCACAACGGGAAATTTCCATAAAAATATACCGACGTGTATCTGATTTTGTAACCTTCACTCAGCATACATTGTTGCTGTTAGTGAGTTGAATGCAAATCTAATACCCCCCTTTTCGTTAGAATCCATTGTTAAAAAAAAGACGAAAGAAAGTTTTAAAAAGTAAATTCGTATTGAGCCGATTACAGGGACAATTTATGCTTACAAGGAGACATCGCGACCATCGCCACACCGATGCTGTCGAAACTTCACACACTTATAGATTATGTTCTCCTGTTTACGAATATATACCATTGTAGGGGCAGACGCTCAATAGTTTTCGAGATATTGACGATTAATGTTTCATTGTTTCCATGAAATACAATACTCTTTCTACACCACAACAAGAGCCGGCGTGGCGTGATGGTAGCGTGTCAAGTTTTCACGCGGAGACCAGTGTTAAAATCCTGCTGACTGATTAGTTTTTTTTTTATTTTACTGTATTTTATATTTATGAATCATTTACCTCGATGTATACTACCCGACCCGAATCCGAACATCGGGCAACCCGCACATGCCTAATCATTAGTGTTATTGTTGATGTCACAAAAATTAATAAGAACTTTTTTGAACGTCCAGAACGTAAAAATGCTGTGAATATCTCGCTATGAAGGCTCGAATGATTCTGAGTAGGGGTGTGCGGGTTCCCGACATTTACGGGTACCCGACAGTCGAGTCGGGTTGGAAAAAAATCGGGCGGGCTCGGGCGAGTACTCGAGACATCTGAATGTTCGGGTAGCTTGACCGCGTCGGTTAGCTTGATTGCGTCGGATAGCTTGATCGTCCACGGGTAGTCGATCAGCAGCAGTCTCCAGTCTCATTTGAAATTCGAAATCAATTATAATTACACTACAATATGTAATCTTCATTGTATGTCGTATGTACATATGTGACTACCGTCTTTTCCTTTATTAAAATTTGAACGTACATATGTATATTCTATTAATGGATTAATTAATTTTCTCTTATTTTTAATGTATAGGAGTCATTCCACGCAAAGTGACCTAGAACTAACAAACTATCTACTAAAAATGTCATTTGAAAAAAATGTTTTTTCACTATTCATTTTGCAATTGTTTTAAACAAATGCAACGTTTTCATAGCAGGGTACTTTTTAAAAATTTGAAAAATATGAGGATATAGTCGCAAGTGTCCCTTGTACGTTCATGTTTTTAAAAAGATGGACATTTGAAAATTGTCGAAATTGAAATTAATTGAACGCAATCAAATTAATTAATATTAAAATTATCGCAATCAATATATATTTTTATTATCATTTTTTAATCAAGTGTCTAAATTTTATTGTTTTAAAATAAAATTTTAAATTGTTTATTGGTTACTCATTTAGTACTTTTCCAGATAATTCGATATCGCGTTAGTGCAAATTACGAATCGCATGTTCAATCTCGAGTATAGAAAGATCGCGTCCGAATTTGGCCAATCTATGTAATCCGTAATCCGAATGTCTCCGGCTACCTGTGACGATTAAGCTACTCGACATGATCAAGCTGCCCGGAACGATCAAGCTACTCGACGCGATCGAGCTAACCGACGCGGTCAAGCTACCCGACGCGATCAAACTACCCGAACATTCAGATGTCTCGAGTACTCGCCCGCGCCCGCCCGATTTTTTACGACTCGACCCGAACCCGTAAATGCGGGAACCCGCACACCCCTAATTCTGAGACGTCCAAATGCGAACAGAGAGTCGAAAACTGCTGATCTGTACAATAGTATAATCACATGAAGTGCCCGCAACCTAAATAGTTTCCTAACGAGCTGGAGGCACTCGTTTCTGGTTCGTTCGTTTCGTTCCTGGCGGAGTTTCGCCCACCCGCGCGCGGGATCGATGTAGCGTCGAGGCATTCAAAGAATAATATCAATAGAATAATATTAATAATTTCAAAGGGGGAAAAACGTGGAAATAATTTTTGTGGGTTGTTGTAGTGGTGGAAAAGTGGAAGTTGGTAGAAGAATAATAGATGGTCGCTAGCGAGGATGTCTGGTCTACGTCAAGGATGGGTCAAGTCTTGTAGGGATATGGTTGTAATAAGAGGACGGAAAGAGATAGAAGGGAATTGGGAGGTTGGTTATTAGCGGGAACAACCCTGAGTTTTTAGAAATACCATCGTCGGTTCAAATCGGTCGACCCTTATTGTAGGAAGATCCAGGCAAAAGCGAGTGTAGGATAGTAAAGGCATACAGTATCTGACACTATACAGTAATTACACTGTCCAACAGCCAAAAATTATTTTGATTCCCACTATGCGATTCTTATAGAGTTGTTCGCGCTGATTCCGAATCTGTCCTTAATTTTTCTCCTATACGTAGAGTTTTTGAGAAAATTGTGTTAAAAAGAGACATATTTTTTAATTTTGAACAAATATTGTGATGTTATTATAAAAGATATTGAATTGTTCTTTACGGCAAAAGATTCTGTAGACTTTCCCGAATACAGTGATATGCAATATCAATACATTATGATTGTTTAAACATGTTTAAACAATGATTAAAAACGGAGAGACACCACTTTCTCACCCATTTTTGAGGATATTTTTCAATTTAAATAAAAAAATAAGGGTCTATCGGAAAATTGAAATATACCACGAAATAGAGCAGACTTTCATTTTGAGAAAACCACTCTTTCAAATTTCCAACGTCGACGTTTTTTTTCGATCCAGAAAGCAAAATATCTTCGCCCGAATGAGTTACCGCCAGTGGTGCTCACCACTAGAACGTGTGTTTGCCGCGCCGTATCCCATCGTACGACCGCGCTAGTGTAAGAGCATCACAGGCGGCAACTTTCTGGATCGAAAAAAAGTCGACGTTGGAAATTTGAAAGAGTGGTTTTCTCAAAATGAAAGTCTGCTCTATTTCGTGGTATATTTCGATTTTCCGATAGACCCTTATTTTTTTATTTAAATTGAAAAATATCCTCAAAAATGGGTGAGAAAGTGGTGTCTCTCCGTCTTTAATCATTGTTTAAACATGTTTAAACAATCATAATGTATTGATATTGCATATCACTGTATTCGGGAAAGTCTACAGAATCTTTTTCCGTAAAGAACAATTCAATATCTTTTATAATAACATCACAATATTCCCTAGTAGCACAAAAACATTGGATAAATATTTTTTTCAAATATTGGAAAAATATTGTTTAAGCCACACTTTTTCATATGAGATAAATATTGGATCTGAATATTGTATACATGTACAGGAAATGTAAATTGAATGTTAAAAAAATATAAGCTAAATGTTCAGTGAATATAAACGAGATATTTAAAAAATATAAAGTAAATATTCAAAGGATATAAACTAGATATTTAAAAAATGTGAATCCAATATTTGGAAAATATAAATTCAATATTTAAATCACATCCAATAAAATCTTCAAATTTAAGAAAAAGTTGTAACAAAAATTAGAAACTATGATATGTGTTATACGTTCTATGCACTGCTTGAGGGAACATTCCCATTTTATCTTCGAATGGACCATATTACAATTCAGAAATTTTTATGCAGTTGGCGTGATTCGAACTCGGGACTACTGTTTACTTGATAATGTGTTTCCTAGCTGAGCCATGCGAACCTACATTCTTACAACCATTACTTTTTATTTTTATATAGGCTCAAATCGTATCAAATCATATAATTATTAGGAGAGATAAACTTCTGTTAAAAACATTATTTAGGTAAAAATCAGACTACTCTTTTTAATGAAGCATATTATTAGTATATTAACGACAAAGAGATATATATTTTTTCTGAAGTACTTCCATCGTACGTAAGCATAGAAACACATACAATATATTTACTAAATAAACAAAAACATTTTATTGTGAAAAAACATATTGTTATAATATAGTATAAAAAAATAATATAGCATGATAATATAGCAAAATATAATAAATAGTAAAAACAATTAAATAATTAGCTCGCGCTCCGCAGTCAACCGTTCAATCAGAATGCTATCTCGTTAACGAATGAATGCGTTCTCCGCTACAACAGGGCCAGGGCCTTTCCCAAATATTTTGACCACAGTCAAATGTTTATATATTCTCTGGCGTCGCGAGTCTAATCTCCAGACTCTGTTTAACAAAGCCGAGAAAGATCTCGAATAGGTTCCGGAAATGCTATAGGGAGTCTGTTGCTACGAACTTTCTAATCTTACAGTTTAATCATATAGCGTAAGACGTAAGAGTTACGATTATCACTGTCCAACACCAAATTTGTTTCGCTATAACTGTTGGGTGTTCCTTACAGAGCTTTTTGCGCTGATTCCGAATATGCCCTTAATTTGTTTCCTACACGCACGGGCGTTCGCTGCGCCGTATCCCGTTGTAGGCCCGTTCTAGTGGCGAGCGTCACTGGCGGCAACTCATGTCGGACGACGATATTTTTTTTTCTGGTTCGAAAAAACGTCGACGTTGGAAACTTGAAAGGGTGATTTCTCAAGATAAAAATCTGCTCTATCGTGTGGTATATTTCGATTTTCCGCTGGACCCTTACTTTATTATATAAATTGAAAAATATCCTCAAAAATAGGTGCAAAAGTGGTGTCTCTCCGTCTTTAATCATTATTTAAACATGTTTAAACAATCATAATGTATTAATATTGGGTATCACTGTATTCGGGAAAGTCTACAGAATCTTTTGCCGTAAATAACAATTCAATATATTTTATAATAAGATCACAATATTTGTTTAAAGTTGAAAAATAGGTTTCTTTTCAAAGTCATGTTTCTCAAAAACTGTGCGTGTAGGAAAAAAATTAAGGACGGATTCAGAATCAGCGCAAAAAGCTCTATAAGGGACATCCAACAGTTATAGCGAAACAAAAAAATTTTAAATTTGTTGGACAATGATTATTTTTCGTGCAACAATTTTGTCGCATTAATGTTCTTATAATATAAATGTATGTCGATTAAGTGACACACACGAATTCAAAGTAAATTAAAAGTAACCATTTTACTACTAATGTTAAATAAAGACTTATTTTATATTTGAAACCAATATTTCATTCGTAATACAGTGCCGAACAAAATGATAGGACATTTGATGTATTTGTATATTTCATATAACATAATAGGATATACATATGTACATATTACACGCCCTGTATATTAGATATGTCCTTCGAAGTATCCATATAGAATTGCAAGTTTGTATCTTGTACACGAAAGAAATTACAGAAAATAATGTAGACATGCATTGACTTTGATCGGTCAAATTGATAGGACGCATGTAATATTTTCCGTTATTATGTACTCTGGCAGTAATCTATCAGCAGTGACGAGAAGTAGACGAGCAAATCTTTCATTTATCTACAACATTTGTGCCATTAAAGTTGAAATGGATCGAGGAAAACAAATAGACAAAAGTGAAACCGACCGAATTTTATTATTACGTTCACAAAATCAAATTATCATGAAAATTGCGAAGTTGTTAAATAGAAGCCGTCGCATTGTGTATAACTCCTTAAAAAATCCGAAAATTTACGGAAAAAAGAAAAGTACTGGCAGACCTCGTACTACAACAGAACGCGACAGACGGGCCATATTCCGCGTAGCTTCTAATTATGTACAAGGGAACTGCAAGAAAAATCGCTGAAGAAGTAGGTGTTTCAGTTAACGTAAGAACTGTGCGACGTATTCTCCAAAGCAAAGTAAACAAATTAAACGAAAAAAACTGAAGAGAAAACCTCAGCAACATAAAGAAGCTCGTTTAAAGTTTGCTCGCGATCATGTTTTGTGGAAAAAGAAGTGAAGAAATGTGATATTTAGCGATGAAAAGAAATTTAATTTGGACGGTCCTGATGGTTGGAACTACTATTTCCACGATCTAAGGAAAGAAGAACAATATTTAAGCCGTCGACAAATGGGTGGAGGAAGTGTCACGGTGTGGGCCGGTATATCGGGAAAAAACTGACATCAATTTTTTATCAGGCTGTGTAAACAGCACACAATATCATTGAATTAATAGACGATCAGTTAAATAAGCACGCGACTCGTATTGCAGGCAGTACGTTTATTTTTCAACAGGATAATGCTGCAATACATACCGCAAGATGCGTTAAGACTTATTTTAGTTCTAAAAAATGTGACATGCCTCGAGTTCATCCGACCTTAATATTATTGAAAATATATCGGCAGAACTTTCAAGAAACGTTTATGAGAATGGAAAACAATAGAAAGATGTAACGGAATTAAAACAAAGTATTGTTACAAATTGGAGTCTTTTAAGACAAAAACGTATTAAAAAATTGCTTAAATCAATTCCTAATCGCTTGGTAGATGTTATACAGCGAAAAGGTGGTTTTACTAAATATTAATTTGGAATTCAACAAAATATTTCTGTTGAAACAATTGTATTTTTTAATAATGTTCTATCATTTTGTCCGACTAAAATCAATACATGTCTACATTATTTTCTCTAATTTCTTTCGTGTACAAGATACAAACTTGAAATTCTATATGGATACTTTGAAGGACATATCTAATATACTTCGCGTAATATGTACATATATCCTATTGGGTTATATGAAATATACAAATGCATCAAATGCCCCATCATTTTGTTCGGTACTGTATGAGGTTGGATATGTGTATGTATTCCAGCATATATTCTGGAACAAATATTTTTTCATGATAAACATAAAATATTTCCTGCATATTTAAAAAAAATATTCTATTTCTAATATTACATGAAGATTCATGTTGTAATGAGAAAAAATATTTATTTCATAATATGAAATAAATATTATTTGTATATTAGGAAAAAATATTATCTTACTAATATTAAATAAAGATTCATTTTATATTTAGAAAAAAATATTTTTCTTGTAACATGAAATAGATATTTCCTGCATATTTAGAAAAAAATATTTTTCTTGTAACATGAAATAGATATTTCCTGCATATTTAAAAAAAATATTTGTTCCTTAATGTATAATAAATATTGTATATTTATTTGAATATTAAAAAGAGATTGAATCTATTTTTAATATTACATGAATGTGTACACAATATTTTGTGCTACTAGGGTTTGTTCAAAGTTGAAAAATATGTCTTTTTTAACACAATTTTCTAAAAAACTCTACGTATATGAGAAAAATTATGGACAGATTCGGAATCAGCGCGAAAAACTCTATAAGAATCCCATATTGGGAATCGAAATAATTTTTGGCTGTTGGACAATGAAAAGGGGCCTTATATCTTACGAGTTGATCAAAAGAAGAGGCGCGTAATACAATTAAATTTGAACATCTTTTAACCCTTTTACAGTAATGTCCAGATTACTGTCAATCAGCCGTATTTTTGGTTGACAGTAATTTGGATCCTGGATCGTATTTTTGTTACTTCAAAGGCGATTCCGAACATAGAGAAGGATTATAATAAATGTTGATTTTCTCGGCGCTACGGTTTCGATCAATTTCTACTGATAAATCAAAAAACAATTTTGCAGATTATCAAATAATCATCGAGGCAAATAAGTACACCTTGAAAATGATTCAAACTAGAATCGAAACGTCGATGATTATTTGATAATCTGCAAAATTGTTTCTTGATTTATCAGTAGAAATTGATCGAAACCGTAGCGCCGAGAACATCAACATTTATTATAAACAATATTACGATCGAGATATAGAGACATATTTATAGAGAAAGATTGATTGAAATTCAAAGATGAAGCCGAACATAGAGAAGGATAGAATGATATTCGAAGGAGAGTCCGAACATAGAGAAGGAAGAATGAAATTCAAGAAGCCGAAGTCTCCGAAGTCTCTTTCTTTCCAATACGCTGCCGTTCCTTGCGACCGAAACTTGAATCGTCGATTTAACCACTAAATACAATTGGAATTATATCGTGTTTGGTCTTATATTAATCAGAAAAGTGTCAGAAATACGATAGTGAAATTTCATTAAAAAAATAATGAAAATTAAGAAAGTTTAAAATTTCGATTCATTCGAGTCAATGTGTGGTGTTTACACCGATATACCCGAGCCGAGATCAATCATCGCCGCCTTCGGCGCGGCGCGGCGTTGGCCGTCAGTGGAGTGGGTAGGCACTCGTCTTAGAACGTAGTATAAACACAGGACAGTAATGTGGACATCACTGTAGTGCCGAACGACGATATATCGTCGTTTGGTACACTAGCGAAAAGTGTCAATGACGATATTATATCGCTACGCGTGCGTTGGCGTCTTATTATACGCATCACGAGAGATCTGTATCTCAAAATAACTTTATAAAACGTTAAAATGGTTCAAATTCGATGCAACACAATTGAAAAAAAATGTTTATTAGATTTAACTTTTTGTTATATCTTATGCTGATTAGTGCCGAGGTTCTGTATATGTTGCAGCGATAAGGTAGAAACGGGACACGGGATATACAGAGTGTTCACGCTATTACTAGCCAGCGCTTTTCTTGTAAATAGTAAATTTTAATATTACAAAAAAATGAAAAAGGGAAAAGTAGTACTGTTTTTTGTAAACACATTGGTACGAAATATTCAAAATATTTCTTCCATTTCTGACCTTGCATGACCTTGAAGGTCACGGTGCAGTATACGCGTTTACCGTCAAACAGCTGAGAGCCTCATGCTTGGGCGTACCTTTGTAACTGCGCAGCGAAAGAGCAATAAAATGTTTCCCATATACCTGCATCCCTCTCCTTGCGCCGGCACGGAGAGTGCCCTTCTGTACACTTTTTCCAAAAAAAGGGCTCTGTACGGGAACGCCGGCACGGAGAGGGATGCAGGTAAATGGGAAACATTTTATTGCCCTTTCGCTGCGCAGTTACAAAGGTACGCCCAAGCATGTGGCTCTCAGCTGTTTGACGGTAAACGCGTTAAGTAGATGTCTAAATTATTATTTTAAAACTAGACTTAATCGTACACAGGCGTGTAATTCCAAATGACAATATGATTGTCTTGTCCGATGGATAAATCTTACGCGTCGTTGCCAACGGGTTGCGTTGCTGCCGTCATGTCCCGACATATTGTATATGATTATTAAAAATTATTGAAAATTAAGTACTTATATTTTATACCACGTGACCTACATAAAATTGATCAAACGATGATTAGTGAAAATATTGTTTGTAAAAGAGAAACTTGTTTCTATGTTTTTAATCATTGTCTATATTGCTGTTATTCATATGATTTTCAATAAGTATTGAAATACAATCGGCATTACATTACTCCCCCATTCTTCCCCTATACGCTGCGTTTGGAATTTTTTAAATATCATTCTTAGTTTGGTTTTTATAGGCTTTTTCCTAAACCATAGTAAATTCGTCAAATTCGTCCGGTTATCTTCGCATAGACACCCGTTTTTCGTTCGGCACTAAAAGGGTTAAACATGTATTCCCTTACGTTCTCAAGTCGACTTCCTCCAAACATGTTGGTGACACCCCACCCGTTGAGGTTGTTGACGGGAAGGAGGCGTCCTATTTAAATCGCACTTTTCGTCTATACTTAATGATGCCTTGTTGCTATAGTAAGAATATTATAGATATTTTTATTATATGATAAGAATATATGTATAATATTAACACTAGATTTACCAGCTATTTAAATATACCTATTTCTACCAAAAACAGTGACAATGACTGGTGTATAAGAAAAAATGCTTATTGTGGCTTCCAGTCTTTATTCACTCTTAAAAAATGACAAAAAAAGTTGAACAATATGAATTGTAATAGATAAATGGATTTATAGACATTGTCAAATAACAAAACGCTTAATTGTTTACAGTTTGTAGGTCACAATTTCTACATATGTAGATTTTGCTGTGTGTACACTTTCCGCATACACTTTTTTTGCATGTATTGCAAATATTTGTAGTCTTATTGTTATTGCAATATCCTATTTGACACCATTTGCGTACAGGAACCGTGCCACTTGTAGTTGGTATATCAGCTTCGTGTGGTTTTTGCCTTGAAGTCTGATATTCTGAAGCAAGTTCTTCTGCTAATCGAAACAGAAAGTCTTTCCGTGAGATATTTTCTCCTGTTGTATTTTTGTACAATATTCAGCAATTTATTCCGGCTAAATCTAAAATATTGAAAAAGACTTGAAGTGGCCACCTTCTGGAACCTGATTTCACGGTATATTTCCATGCCATTTGATCAGTGACATCGACGCCTTTAGTTCTATCATAAAACGATACAGTTTCAGGTAATTTCTTAGCAGTTTTATCAATTTTGACGTGTTTATGTTTTGTACTTACATTAGTATAAGTACTTTTTTATTTGGTTTGCTCTTGTAAACGGTAAGTGTGCATCCATTGGATTGGTACAACAACGTTGAGAAACGAGCCATGCTGTCTTTTTTCAGTTTGCAAGTTTTCGGCAGTTCCCTCTTGTTTGCGCGTATTGTTCCAAGCAACGAAGTATTTTTACATCTTAATTTTAACGCCAAAGGAATACTTGTAAAAAAATTATCGTTTGTTACAGTTCATACGTCCTGAGGCGGACGTAGAGAGATAAAATAATAAATTTAAAGATTTTAATAAAGGATATAACGCAGTTTTGAACCTACCTGCATTCACCGGCTTGGGTTCGGGTAATTGAGGATTTCATAGAACTAATTGGCCTTGTTGGTGGATTTTTGGTACGTAGAGATCTAAGTCAGGTATTCAAAATGATTTGAGAGTATGATTTTAGATACCAAAGTTGAACAATATATGTATATTTTAAGCATCAAATTTAAGATACATTATGTGTTAGAATCTTATTAAAAATTGTTAGTATTTACCGTTGTGCTGGTTCGCTATTTAATATCTCTTAACAATGGTTTTAATAATGTTGATGATGATGATGATGATGATGATGTTGATGATGATGATGTTCGTAAATCCAGCGGGTTAGCACGCTACTGGATGATCACTTTAACTTTTCACAACTGATCTTTTGTGGGTTTTTGCTTTATCGCGACTGCGTGAGAAAATGAAACAATTTGGATTCGAGGTTGACTATTTTGACAGAACTGACGTAAATCTTAGACTGAGGTTTGGTGATGACTACTTGTCCTGATGATGAGCCATCCCTTTATAGAAAAATTAATCCATTGTTCTTAGCTTAATCTTCATGAGGTGTGCACTTCTTCATTGATTTCTTCGTATAAGTTATCATTTCTGATTAAACCGGATGTACAGTATTCCTTCCAATACTTATCGTCCTATGGTTAGATCGAATTGCTCTACGCATCCTCCTAGGAGTTAATCATTAGTCTTTTGTTCATTGATCTTTGGCCTTTTCTTTTACGTATTGTTTATTCTTCATTTCCTGTGGTATATCTTTCACATTCCTCGTCGATGATAAATTTCAATAGGTGTTTCATTTAATTATTCGCTCGCATATTATATTTTGAATGATTTCAATCTGTTTGATAAAATAGATTTCGCTGTGAATTTGTTCGACGAAGCTCTTGTTTAAAGATAAGATTAAGTTTTAACCCTTTCGCTTCGGCTGTCCAGTCCGCCGAAGTACTGTCACTGAACGGAAGCGCGCGCCGTGAATACGTGCAATATGCGTTGTTGCTGTATATACGTTTTTCTAGGTCTTAAATAACAATTTTGCTAAATAAAACAATCTTTGCTACAATATAATGAGTATAATTTACATCTTTGGTATGAAAACATTTACAACTTACAAAGTTACAGGTAATATTTTAATTATGAATTAATTATGATCCGCAAACAAGTTAATATATTAATGTGAAACGATTAGTAGTATAAGTACGTATGATAAATTTTGAAGCACGGATCTATACATAAGCCAACATCACACTCTTGACACTCGTATCGTGAGTCGGATCTTTTATCATTTTTACTACAGACGACACATCTGCGTTTTAGATTTTTATTTCTTGGTTTATAAAAAGATGGAAAATGCCGCTCTGTTAACCTCATAGGGTTGTCAACCGGTCTGCTTTGATGCCGAATTACATTATTATGCCGATACTTTGCAACTATTTGTTTTATTAACTGCAAGTGGAATTTTGCAATAGAAATTACTTCTCTTCGATTGTACTTGTAAAGGCAATATGAATTCCACTCACGAATGTCTATCATGGGGAAAAAAAATTAGCGGAACCGCTTCAACGATTTTCGCGTTGTATTTACAGTACTTATAACCACATCGACTTTGTCTATTATGCCCATTGATTTATTATAATCAATAACACATACGGGCTTAGCAACACTCTGTAGTCCTCTATATCTAGACACGGCTGCAAAATCTGCCGTATGCATAGTTGTAATTATATATACTTCTATTTTGTCTAACCAATTCATCGCTAACAAACTGTTTGATGAACGAAAACATGCCTCTCCTTTTTTCAGACTTTCCTCGGCATTCATTGCCTTCTTACTAACGGTCCCGCACGCATTGGTACTATTATTATGCAACAAATTAAATAATTCTGGACTTGAATAAAAATTATATAGATAGATCGTGTGACCTTTTCGTAAGAAAGGGCGTAAAAGCGACAAAACTATCACACCCGATTTTCCAATCCCCGTGGCTGCATTTTCAATAGTTGTTGAACGTCCGCAAGAAACTATAATGTCTTGCACGTAACCGGTTTTACAATCGCAAAGCATATAATATTTGATGCCAAATTTATTCCTTTTTGAAGGAATATACTGCTTGAATGGCAAGCGGCCTTTGTACAACATATGGCTTTCATCGATACAAAGATCTTGAAACGGATGTAATGTATCATTGAAGGATTTTCGAAACATTAAATACATCTCTAATTTTGACTAAACGATCATCAGTGCGCCCAGATTCGTGTGTAAAGTGGATTGTGCTTAGTAATGAAAGATAGCGATCTCTCGTCATAATTTCAGCAAAAATGCTGGATTATAAATTCAAATGGTTGTAAACCGACGTTGTGGATATCAACCGCAGCGCAGTTGCCGCAACAATGCTGACAGGAGGCGGCTACAATCAACTAGAAGACATGATGTGTGGCATGAACGTGCCGTGCATGTCGAAGAAGCTGTACCAAATATGTCAATATGACATAGTCGATGCCTTCGTAGAGGCTGGGAAACGAGAGATGGAAGATGCTG
>CM052202.1:16439218-16589543 GCA_028455805.1 Lasioglossum figueresi
AGTCAACAGACGATCCGTGATAATCGGCAGAAATTTGGGCGTTACATCGTCGTCGTTGTCATCTCAATATTCCCTGGTTGCAATGTATTTCTCTCTTGGTTGCATCACGTTCAATGGCGTTTTTAACATTATATTGCGGCATTGGGTACAACCATATTTTCGCATTAAATGGTGTACGATATAACCTGCGAAATAGGTGATGGACGTTGCTTCGTAGAATGATCGTTCATCGTTCTTCTGGTTAGAATCCGCCGCCTCTGTACTGTTGTCGTACAAATGTGTTGCGCTTTCTAACGCTCCGTCCACAGTGCGTTGAATGCCTGTTTTGTGGACAAAAATCCATATCTCAGAAACTATACGTGATATAAAAAAATGTTTCAAATAGAAGTTATAGAGTATAGGGAAGAATATACGATGATTGTATTTGTTTGATATTGTCGTAACCTTGAGAAGCTCTATGAAGGTCACTTTAAAAATTTCAAACGGTAATGTATATTTTTGATCGTGTATTCTAATAGGTGAGGTTAAGGCATTTTCAAAACATTACAAAAACATTATTTTTGCATAAACCGTTGTCAAGATATAAGCATCCAAAGTTGGCGTACCGCCTATAGTGGTATTGAATATATGTATTACTACGAGTGAAACAAAAGTCAAAATTAAAAATCGATTGTTTAGTAACCCTGTTTATTTTCGTACGATTTTATAATATAATATAATATAATAAATAATACTTATATTCAATTTGTATCTGAGTCATCACTACAGTCAACGCTATCAGAATCTAAATTTTCTAAACTTGTATTTTCCTCAGAATTTGACGAGGCACGGTCATGTGCAGGGCCAATAAGATATATTTCTATATTTTTTATCGAACTTTCTTTTTTTAGAAATTGCGTTTCTTTTTGACGCAATAAGTGGGTCCGACATAAGTAACATATTGGTAATAAGGTCCTTGCATGTGTTTATTCTCGAAGATTTTCTCGTGTGATTTAATCGAGTTTTTCGAAAAACTTTATGCATTGCTTCTAATGCTTCTTCGGATAATAATCCCACAGGCAATTGACCGTAATATTCAATTATTTGTACGCTATGAACCAATAATTTGTGCATGCTACTTGGCATGTAATACCACTTATATAAATTTAAGTACAACATTTCTGTTTCGTTTATTAAATTTTTGTACGTCGATTTCTCTGGCACTAGCAAAGACCCTGAATATTAATGAAAAATTTAACATTAGCTTTTGATCAATTTTAGTAATTTCAGAACTTAGTTTAGGGTTCTCAAAAAATCTCCTTGCCGTGTTTCCGCAATTAGAGGACCCAAAACCTTGTTTGGGTTTATCGACTGGTAAACCCATTTTTATTTTAAAGTCAGATTGAATCCGTTTTTTTTTCAGCTCGCAGAATTTTTTGTTTTTCTGGTCCTCTTGCTTGCCATGATTTAAAAGGTATCCGGTATGCAATATGGAGAAGACACTCGAATGTTCTTATCCAACAGTGTGGGGGACATAAACCAAACCGAAAATTATCTTCGTTAACGGGTTTATTACAATTTTCAATGCAATTCATATCGACAGGACGGGCACCGCATATGTAACATTTTGCAGCTGCATCTGTTTCGGTCAAAATATTACAAATGCTTCCATCGACCATTGTCATGTGCAAATCAAAATTAACGTGTAGATTATAATTACCCACACTCTCTTCATAACTTACTATATTTCTTATTTGATTTTTTATGTCGACTTCTTCATGTAGAATTACCTTGGGACACTCTTTAACGGAAATAAATTTAATTGGTCTACAAAAAAAAGGTCGATGCAGTTCGCTCATTAATCCACAAATTTTCTCCTGAATCGACATCAGTTAGTTTGTTGTCAACATTGGTGAACCTTTGTTTATATGTACTACTAGCTACTCGTGGCGTGCCTTCGGCACGCCCTCGCAGCCAGGTCCTCCTGGCAGGTTGCCCTTGCGGGCGGCGCACAATGCGCGCATCAATGACATCACAACTTCTTTTTAGTTTTTGGCTCCTCCGGCTGCGTTGAATGCAGTTGTTTTTTTTTCTTGGCTCTCACTGTGATCACTTTCACTAGAAGAATTCATGGTAACGGCCAGAGTTGATAGAGATGACCCTACAAAATAATGTGACTTTATAAACGTGTCCTTATCGCAAATGTAAGGAAAATTATTGGTTGATCTTGGTTGGCGCAATTACGACTGAATTTCCTTCTCTTCTCTTCCTTTTGCAGTCTTTCTTCGCGTCTCTTCTCGATGCCGTGAAGGTTTCATATCTTTGGTGGAGAGCATGAATCCAGATCTGCCCTTCATTCTTTGGCATGTCAAAAAATCTTTGTCCATCTGAATCTTCATAATATCCATGGCATTTTCGTGAGCGATATCAAGAAGATCGTCGAACTTGTCGGTAAAAGTATTCTCTAAATCTATTTGTTTTTTTGAGCGACGCTTAGCATTCTTCTGGAGGGCCCTCCCACTCACTATGCAACCCCATGATCTTCTTCACGATGCGACATTTTTGCCTCGTTGGGATGCGACCCCTATCTCAATGCCGACACACAATATCAGCAGTTACGCTGCTTGCTTTGGCTTACACTCCCATTTTTTCGCGTATTTTGTGCTGCAACAATCTCAGCACTTGAAGACGTGATGGTAATTTTGTTCCAAGTATATCTTCATCACTGTGACCAATCAAATAGATACACTGAGATTAACGTACATCTTCCTGAGATGGACGTTACACATTTTCACAAATCAAAACTATTTCCGTAAAAAGTAATTTCGCTCGTGCTGAAGGCTCGCGTAGAAGTGATAGATACTCGCGTTTCGCTGTCGAATGTCGCATTTGACTGTTTTTGAAACAAATGCACTCGAAACCGATTTTCGAGTGTTTCTCTATAATGCTATGATGCATACCGAATTTAACTAAGTTATTTCGCATTATATTACATAACGACCGAACTAACCGATACGGCTAGTAACGTAAGTTATTTGGCGCGCCTACTCGCGGGTTAAGTATCAGTAAGTTATCGGAAAGATATCGATAATACATAGATAGTTTCTATTGGAAATAGGTGGTTAAATAAGTTACGAATGCATATACCTTATAAACTCTAGTTTATTAAACTTAGCTAGGAAGGACGTATCGCTATGAAGGCTAGTCAAAGACCAAAAGGGGCAGACCGGAAAAGTCCGTTGCCCGCTTGAGATAAGGACCAGGCCTGCATTTTGTCTCTAACCCTGACAGTTAGGTATACAAAACATTCACCGGACTCATGGGTCCGCTGACATGTTTATTGCCTCAGTGATTATCTCACGTAACCAAATCCATTTTTGGCTTTATGAATAGACGCATTGTAACTATGAATCCAACCGTTTCAACTCTAATTCCATCATACATGTGGGTTTACACACTTGCCCTGTTTGTCATAAGGTTGCATATTAAAAAACAGCTACCTACCAGAGCGTAGTATCATTCCTAACTTTGAGCCTCTCGAGGCAGGGTTTAGAATAATCCGATTAGGCTAATATTTTACACACTTACTTAGAACATGAAAAGGAATAAAATTAGAGGACGTCCTAACATTTTATCGCTACTTGGTCTTTTAAGGGACACCGTAACCTACACTATAACAAAGTTTTATTTTCTATACATTATATATATATTTTACCCCTTATGTTCCCACGTCAGAATTAATATTACCGATGCGATCAGAATCATCGCTACAGTTATGGTCAGAATCATCGCTACTGTTGTGGTCAGAATCTTCATCACTTGTTGACGGGACATGTGTAGGTGGAAGTTTCGGATCAGCTAATAATTTTACAATCTCTTGGTCTAGTGTCGTTTCTTTCTTCCAAATCGTTGACATTTTTCTTGAAATTGTAGATATGATGGGATCTGACGAAAATAATATGATGTGGAACAAATCTTCCATTGTTTGTTCTCTTGACATCTTCCTGGTATTTCGTTCTCGGTATTTTTTAAAATCTTTATTTCTAGATTCCAGGGCTTCCTCTGATAGCATTCCTATGGGTAGAATGGCTTTTCTAATTATGTCTGCTCCGTGGATCAATATTTTATGTATGCTAGATGGCATGTTGTACCATGGATACAACAAACGAATTTTTTGGCCGTATCCTTTCCATATTTCTCGAAGGAATCACTATTAATTGTGTATCCGCAAGACAATGCTTGTAAAATAACGGAAAACCGATATATCAGATCCTTGTCGATGCCTGTGATTGATGCTGCTAACGAGGGATTTTTAAAAAATCGTCTGGCAGAATTTTCATCGTTAGTGGTACCAAAACCAGGTTTCGGTATATCCACTAGCAACCCCATCTGACTCCTAAAACTTTCCTGAATTGCGCGTTTTCTGTTGTTGACAGCAATTTTATCCATGCTATCCCTAATTTGCCATTTCTGGACTGTCAAGCGATAGGAAATATGTAGCAATGTTTCAAAAGACCTTATCCACGCATGCAATGGGGATAATCCGTAGCTATAAGATTCCATGTTTGCTTTTCGTTTTACAACTTCGTCCAAGTTATTCATTATCTTGGGTGTTGCTCCGCATATACCGCAAGTTTGCGAAGATGAATTAGTAACAACTCCGAAAGTTTTGCCGTCTATCATGGTTAATTCAAAACTGTGTTTTATATTTATATTTTGTCCACCAATTGAAACTGCTGTTGGTACAATTTCTGTAATTTGTTCCTCTATGTGTTTCATTTCTTTTCTAGTTAACTCGACGGACTCTTTTTCAAAAAGTAACTTAACTGGTCGGCAAAATCTGGTTGACGACGGTCGTGGGTTATTCCACAAAATTCGGTTGTCTTGTGTCTGCAATCTTAATGGAACAAGGCAGACAGCGAATAAATACGCATCGCTCTGTAGTTTACTGTTTTCTTGTCCGAATGACTGCTTGTAACTTGAGTGAGCTGAACTGAACAACCCCACTTATACAGGGTGGGGCGCCACATTTTGCCATCTAGATTTACGTCATTATTATTACGCATTGCAAACAATGTTTCAGATGAAGTTGAATGGTTTTGAGAGAGTACATTGAGCGTGATTGAAATATCTCGTGAACTACTAACTTTTCGACATACATAGGTTAGTACTTTTTTTTTTTATAACGAATGTCCAGCTGCATCGATTGATGTATTCAAAAATACCTCATTCCATTTAAAAAAAAAAGTTAACCTTTATATGACCTTTACGCGTCCAGGTAAGATTTTACAAAAGCCCCCCCTTCCTTTCGACATGTCACATACGTTATTCTATTCGTTTTGAAATTCTGAACACAAAATGTATATGTCACTTTTGGCTGAAATGAATAGTTTTCGAGATATTCGCAAAAAAAGTATCACGAATACTGTATTGAATTTTTCGTATTTCTGCACGCTCCGTAGCTACGTAAGCCTGCCCCGGCGCGACGTTTGTTTACATTTTGCTTCTAAACACGCTGTGGAGGTAGAACGGACAGAGACGGATAGAGTGGACAGAGAAAACAGGGTCTCATTCTGGTTTACATATATTGAGTGAACTTCAATTTTGAAAGACTACTCCTGGATTTTCGTATACGTGGGCGGGACGGCCTCACGGCCGACCCTCTCCGCCCCCTCTACGACCTAACCACAACTCATTCTAATCGCATAATTTTTGCCACAATTTCAAATCAAACCTAACCTAACCTAACCACAATTCATTCTATTCGTATGATTGTTGTGTTCAATGTGTAGTAACTGCAGTTTTTCACGAATATCTCGAAAACTATTCGTTTTAGCCAAAAGTGACATTTACATTTTGTGTTCAGAATGTCAAAACGAATAGAATGACGTATGTCACATGTCGAAAGGAATGGGGGCTTTTGTAAAGTTCAGCCCGCGTCCATTCACGAAAAAACTAATAACATCAAAATATGCTCCACTCGATACCATTCAAGCCTATGCTGAAACAGTTTTTGCTACGAGTAACAATAGCGAGAAAATCAAGACGTCAGAATCAGGTGAGACACCCTGTATACATTTTTATGCCATCATAAAAAATTTAGTTGAAACTAATAAACTTAATATATAACTATTTATTAAAAAATAATAACTAATGATTAAATATAATTAATAAAATAAAATAATTATTATATAATATTGAAAACATAGAATGCGCTATCTTTATTAGTCTTTCAAATGTTACAATACGCATCTCAATATTGCATACACATACAATCCACACTTCCAATATTGTATTTACACATACAAACAGACGCGCACACACATAATGTCGTCTAAAATGTCATTATTTAATCTCGATCGTTGATCATTTAATATAAATTTTAATTCGGAAAATAATCTTTCAATGGACACTTGCGTTGCTGAAACTGCATGTACAATCTTAGCAAGTGTGCTCAGTTCGGAAAAAGTATGTTTGTCCCAGAAGTCTAAAATGTTTGCATCTTTGCTTATTCTGGGACATTGCGAGAATATATTTAATGCGCTTACAATGCTAAATACTGAGTTGGGGGAACAATGTTGATCTGCATCTTTTTCTAGTAGCATTTGTTCGATTTCGTCGTACGGTGAAATATGCTTTGCAATCGGCGGACTTTCTGTTATTGCATTGGAATTTAAACCTAGAGCTTCGTAACGCCTCCCTGTATTCATTAAATGCTCGATCGCAAAATTCTTTTCTGTACCGGACAATAGATTTTTATATCTCGGATCTAAATATACAGACGCCAATAGACATTTATTGCTTATGAGTTCGGGTTCACGGTTTATTATTGCATTCAATAGCAATGTCGCAAAACTATTACTTATTTTCGTTAGATTTAATTTGCACTGCAGCCAGATAACATAAAAGTCTCCCATTAATAATTGGTCATATTGCATTTTTTTTGTCGCTATTTTTGCGGGTTCAAGAATGTTCATTATTTCCCTAGTCGTATTCCATTCACTTTCGCATAACGTTACATCTTCTATTTCCAAACAAAAATCTTTTAATGTCAATAATCTTTCCAACATATCAAATGTTGAACTCCATCTAGCGGGGCAATTTAGTATGGGTCTACGTAATTTAAAATTGTTCAAAAGTATTGTTACGGTAGGACTGCGGAGTTTTCGCACGAGGTCGCGAATTTTCTTCATTAAATCTTCTACATTAAAATTTTCGATGGCATCTTGAATCGCAAGTTGCAACGTGTGTGCAACACACCGTACCCCCCATTAAATTGAAATTATTATCCTCTGAGGGAAATAAGTGTTCACCCTCTAAATAAAATTCTTGTTGAGGATCGTCCGAAAAATCTTCAAGTTCGTCGAGATTTTCTTCTTCCCTTAAAAGACGAACCATCTTCAACATATTCGCACCATTGCCCGTCGTGATTGAATAAATATTTCTCGCGGTAGGATCATAGTCTCTTAACACATTCAGAACTAAATTTTTCAAATTTTCACTAGTATGTCTAACAAGTATTTCTTGTAAAGCTAACGTTCTTACAATTAATTTCTGATTTTTCACATATTGCGCATTGATCCCTATAAATGATCTACATTGACGGGTTGCCCGTGGAGTGACCAGGGTTCGTTGATTGCGAAAATAAATGGTAGTGCAAAATCTGGTAAAAAATAACGTTTATTTGGCGGCCTTGATTCGGCCGTAGCCTTGATTTATAATGAACAAAGGAATATGCCCGGTGAACCCGGGAGAAACGAAACAATGCTTTTCGATTTTGGCCGGAGCCGTGATAACAATATAAGAACTAAACTGTCTTAACAATTATGGTCGGGCCTTGGACGTCGGAATGACCCGAAATACTGGCGCGGTAGCTGCGGCTCCGGTGTAGACGCGGTGGCGGTTCTACTCCGCGGCCGGTCCGCTTCCGCCTGTAACTAATGTCGACGACTAGCAGTCAGTAAAGATTCCTTGGCTAATCGGCGCGGGTTCTGTCGCGGCGGACGGGTGACAGATTTTCTCTACGGTTAATTGCTACGTATTCCGAGTGGAACGGTCCTTACCACACGTACAAGTGCAATTCACATATTTACTAGGGGTGTGCGGGTTCCCGCATTTACGGGTTCGGGTCGAGTCGTAAAAAATCGGGCGGGCTCGGGCGAGTACTCGAGACATCTGAATGTTCGGGTAGCTTGATCGCGTCGGGTAGCTTGACCGCGTCGGTTAGCTCGATCGCGTCGAGTAGCTTGATCGTTCCGGGCAGCTTGATCGTGTCGAGTAGCTTGATCGTCACAGGTAGCCGGAGACATTCGGATTACGATTACATAGATTGGCCAAATTCGGACGCGATCTTTCTATACTCGAGATTGAACATGCAATTCGTAATTTGCACTAACGCGATATTGAATTATCTGGAAAAGTACTAAACGAGTAACCAATAAACAATTTAAAATTTTATTTTAAGACAATAAAATTTAGACACTCGATTAAAAAATGATAATAAAAATATATATTGATTGCGATAATTAAAAGTAGATAGGAATCATTTTTTAATAAATTCATCTCGATATCTCTTATAGCCCACTGTGTGCGGTCGTCCGAGGCTGTATATCACGGTGCAGCATTTAGTTCAATTAATTTCAATTTCGACAATTTTCAAATGTCCATCTTTTTAAAAACATGAACATACAAGGGACACTTGGGACTATATCCTCATATTTTTCAAATTTTTAAAAAGTAACAAAGTAACAAATGCAAAACGTTGCATTTGTTTAAAACAATTGCAAAATAAATAGTGAAAAAACATTTTCTTCAAATGACATTTTTAGTAGATACCCTTATGTTACTAAAAACTCATTTTCATCGGTTTGTTAGTTCTAGGTCACTTTGCGTGGAATGACTCCTATACATTAAAAATAAGAGAAAATTAATTAATCCATTAATAGAATATACATATGTACGTTCAAATTTTAATGAAGGAAAAGGCGGAAGTCACATATGTACATACGACATACAATGAAGATTACATATTATAGTGTAATTATAATTGATTTCGAATTTCAAATGAGACTGGAGACTGCTGCTGATCGACTACCCGTGGACGATCGAGCTATCCGACGCGATCAAGCTACCCGAAACGATCAAGCTACCCGGAACGATCAAGCTACTCGACGCGATCGAGCTAACCGACGCGGTCAAGCTACCCGACGCGGTCAAGCTACCCGACGCGGTCAAGCTACCCGACGCGATCAAGCTACCCGAACATTCAGATGTCTCGAGTACTCGCCCGAGCCCGCCCGATTTTTTCCAACCCGACTCGACTGTCGGGTACCCGTAAATGACGGGAACCCGCACACCCCTAATATTTACCCAAATTCCACACGCGCCCCACACACGCGCCATCTCCCGCGCGCGACCAAACGCACTTCAACAGCTTCCATGCGGTCTCCATTATTGTCGGTGCATCTGGATTTGCGCCTATCATACTCAGTCAATAGTATTTTTGTTATTTCTGACGAAGTAAACTGTTCATCTGGTAAATTAGCTAAAGACATGTTTAAATTTTCATAGTCGTTTGGCAATCCAGCTAGTAAAGTGTATGCTGTGTCATCGTCTCGTACTTCACAGCCTGCTTCGTTGAGATTTTTAACGACTATCTTTACTCGAGACACATACGACGACATTGATTCGTCTTCCTTCATTTTAGACTGGCAAAGTTTGTGATAACTCCGCTTGGGAGAGGTTCGCCGGCTCAGTCTGTTGTCGAGGATTCGCTTCTTGGTAAATGAGAACACCGTGGCTTTTGGGGTTTACGTATACAGGGTGCGGCACCTAAAACAGGTCAGCTGAATAAATCGCTTGCTTTTGAAGATAGAAAAAAAGGATCAGACCAAACTTACTTGATATCGAGGGGCTCGTAATCTGATGTCATTAATTTTTTTATAGGTGGAGACGTCAAGAATATACGAAGGTCACTCTGTTTTTTTAAATGGAACGGTATGGTTTTTTATTTACATTCTGATAGCGTATTTCAAGACGAATACAATGACCTATTACGAAGGTCATTCAAGGTCACGCAAGGTCAACTGCAATAGAAAATAAAATGTCTCAAAGCACTCTTCGAACGCTACGACGATTTACATGTAACATGTTATGTACGTATTCGCTGCTACTTCGAGTGTTCAAAATGTCGACCTTGAACACCGAGACATAATCCAAAACGTTGCAATACCGATGATACTGCCTGACAAATTTCAGTTGTATCTATTACAGAGCAAGCTCTTTTTATACGTTCTTGCGTATCAACTGTGGTTGTTGGTTTTTTCGCGGTACACTTGTTCCTTCAATTTTCCCCACAAATAAAAATCTAGCGGTGTCAGGTCTGGGGAACGTGCTGGCCATTTATTACTTCCTGATCGACCAATCCAACGACCTTCAAATGTCCTGTTCAGTATCTAAGATCTAAGATCTATGATCAATGAAATTATTTCGTGTGGCGCAACCTTTGTCTGAGAATCAACCGCGATTGATTTATTTTGATATCTACGCGTTACTTCAGCAGCGAATGCTAGTTCGACGGATGATCTTGAAAGTAGATCTTGAACTTTTCGGATTTTACTTTTTCTTGATGCTACCTCGAAATCAACTTGTGGTCTTCCCAGACTTGAAGAAGGGTTTTCAGTGGGATGGATAGAGGAAAGTGGTGGGTACTCTCGAGATATAGCAAGTAGATCGTCCGGCTTAAACAGATAATTGTTCAACCAAACACTATGGTGACGTTGTAAATTGGCCCGCTGACGCGCACATTTCTTCCACTTTTTTCTTAATTCCAAATCATAACTCTCAACAGTTTTCCTTATAATTCCGTGTGTTGTATCGGAAGGTATCGATATTTTTAAAAGGCCTTGGATAGTGGAGTATACTGCAGAAATTTTATTGGGTTTCTCTGATTTAATCCAAAATTCGAGCAAATCTGCATTTCTGAGGTTTCTATTGCTTTCTAAACAGAAACAAATAAATTATATAAAAAAAACTTTTTAAAAACCAAGCTTATATTAAAATTCCCTAAAAAGGAGAAAATTATTTGTTTCATGGTTCTCCATAAAATACCGAATCCAGTTAAATGATCGATAATATTTTTCCCCAAAATTTTAAGCAATTAGTTCAAAATTTCTTCTGTTATAAAATCAGTGTCGGAATAGATGGAAAAATTTAATATAAATTTAAATGAAATCATGACATTAGTGCCTATAAATAAAAGCGTGGAGCGCTAAACTATATTGACGCAATCTTCGTGGGTGCTCCACGCTTTTATTTATAGTCACTAATGTCATGATTTTATTTAAATTTATATTAAATTTTTCTATCTATTCCGACACTAATTTTATAACAGAAGAAATTTTGAACGAATAGCTTAAAATTTTGGGGAAAAATATTATTAATCATTTAACTGGATTCGGTATTTTATGGAGAACCAGGAAAAAAATTATTTTCTCTTTTTTAGTGCATTTTAATATAAGCGTGGTTTTTAAAAAGTTTTTATATATTTTATTTTCTACTTCTATTGTCATCGGAAGCAAGTGTGTATATAAAATTTCAGTAGGATTGGTCTATGGGAAGAGGCTTAAAACTCGATTACAAGATTTGACGCATACGCGTGGTAAAGAAGAGCACAGAGCCGTTCAAAGCAGTTTGAAGCAAGAAATGTTTACATATTTGTGAAGTATAATAGTTGTGAAATCGAAGTATATCAAAACCCCAGGATGTTTTGACCTGTAATTGAGAAAAGCTTATCTGAAGATATTAACGCCTATAAAACTTACTTCTAACTTAGTGTTTTATTATTGCTACGAAACTATTTTAACGGTTAATGAAACAGGAAAAGTGGATATTCCTCACTTTCTTCGATACCTTCCATATTCAAAATTTAAAGAAAGGACACAAAACAACGTTCTTGATTACAGAAAGTCAGTAATTGATTGGGCCAGGTCTCGCGTGATTTCTCCGATGAGCTGTCTAACGATCGCTCTGCCACTTATGCAAACGTGATTCCTGGCATTTGTTGTGCTAATTTTAGATTCCCGGCATTATGTTTCATATACTAGAGACATCTCTGAAGGGATTAGTAAAGCCAAACAAGGTGTGGAGGATAGTTGCATTTTCGACTTTTGTCGATAGGCGGCCGTACTGTGGCGGCGCTTTGACAGAGGTGACGAAAGGAGATAGAGCGGCCGGTCTGAACGACGAGTTTCTAAGTAGAAACGCCAGCGGCTCTCAGGCAGTAGTCAAACGCGAGCGCTCTCACTGCTCGGTGACGGCCTCTGCGTGATCAGGCTGGGTCGTCGACGCACAGTGGTGCCGATCGGGAATCTAGCTGGACAAAAATCATATATTGTTTTGGAGCAACTATTTCAATACATTTGCATTATATTTGTAGTGGAAATGGTCATAGCAAGTAACTGCAGTATAAAAGACCTTAGTTTACCTTGCCCATTACCCAGGATTGGGTATTTCCTAGACGCTTAAGTGCGCGCAATCATCCGTTCAGGTAAGAGGATGGTCGACAGTTTGCAGGCAATAGACTCATTTATGTAGCAAGGGCTAAAAGATTCGTGTCTTAAAAAAAATGCGTAAAAAGGTAAAGAATTTCTTGAGAATAACGAGAGGAACTTGGGATCCTTTATACTCGTAAACTTTATGGACTTACTTTTACAAGGCAGCATCGCATGATTGTTTTCCTTCGTGAACTGTGTTCCGTAAGTCGAAGTATACAGAGTATGTCAAAATTCAGATTCTGAACTTGAAATGTGTAAACTTGTAGTATCTGAATCGTAGTCCTCTTCACGATGATGATTATCAAAATCAGCTGCATTGGAGAGCAGTTGCCGCACTTCCTTTGGTAAGGTTTTGCAATTCTTTTTCGGTAATCTCCTGTAATAACTGATAACGGGATCCGAAGACACCAACAACATGTGCATCAAATCTTCCATCGTCTTTTGTCTGGAAAATTTCCTTGTGCGATGTTCTCTGATGCGCCTGCAGTCCTTGTTTCGAGCTTTCTGAGCTTCTTCTGATAATTGCCCGATGGGTAATATCGCATGCTGAATAATATCGCCTCCATGAATTAATATTTTATGTAAAGTTACTGGCATATAGTACCAATTATAGTATTTTACATACAACTTCGCCGTTGATAGCGCAAACTTTTTGAATTCTTCTACATTCACTTCATATTCGCTTGATATAGTTTTCAATATGATTCCTATATTATCGATTAATTCTTGATTTACTTCTGTTATGGACGGAACTAATGATGGATTTTCAAAAAACCGTCCAGCCGTATTTCCATCATTCGTATTACCGAAACCTTGTTTAGGCATATCGACCAACAAACCCATTTCTTTACGAAATCTTTTCCGAATGTAACTTTTCTTTTCGTCTACTTTTTGTTTGTCTTCCTTTTTGACTTGCCACGATTTTACATCCAGTCTATAAGAAAGGTGTAGCATGCATTCGAAACACCTTATCCACGCGTGCAAGCTGGATATTCCAAACGAATATGTGGAACTATCAGGAATATTTGTTTTATGCCTTTCCAAATCATTCATGATTTTTGGCGTTGCACGACATATGTAGCATTTCTGTGCTGATTCATTTGCAATGGAATTACATACCTTCCCATCAACCATAGTCATTAATAGTATTTGTTTCACTAAAACTTCTCTTCTCTCTACTTCAATTTTAGTGGGGGATAAATGATTTATTTGGTCTTCGATGTTTTTCACCGCTGTTCTCGTTAATTCCGCACTTTCTTCGGCAGATATTAATTTAATGGGCCGACAATACCGAGTGGACGAAGCTCTTGGATTTTGCCACAATATTTTAGTGCCTTCACCTTTACTAGTACTGGCACAACCGGTTACTGTCAATTGTAATGGCACTATCGATATAACAAACATGTAGGAGTCATCTGTGTTCTCCTTTTCCATATACAATTGTTTGTGTACTGGCTATGACCCGAAGAACCATCGCATCCCCATTTGAATATCATTGTTATGACTGCAGGCGTATCTATACCAATTTTGTATTCTTCTAAAACCTCTCGCTGCACTGATACCAATCGTTTTATCGTACGATCGACAATACTTTGCACACTGATTTCTGCAGATATTTTCGTTATGCGAATATCATCTGGGTAGCACAATTTTTTTGCTTCTAATATTTTCTTGTACGGTGGATATATTTTTGCATTATGTTTTGATGTTTGTTTGTAAATGGAAATATACTGTGCTTTAGATAACCGATCGTCGATAAACATTGCAAGTGCTTTTTCCACGATAATTTTCACTGGCATTTTTTCCTGCGGTAACATATATGATTTTTTCATTCTTGTAGCCCTTTGTGGCGAATATTGTGATATATCCTTCAAAATGTTTGCTGTATCTCGTCTACCTTCTGCTCGTAATGTCGTTTCAGCTGCAAATATTATTTCTTCGGGGTTATTGTCCTTCACAAATGTGTCGATCCTTCGTTTCTTGCTCCTCTCTGAACATTCGTTAAACGATTTCATTCGGCGTCCTCTACCAGGAGATTGTTCATCTACGGTTTTTATATTTTCATGTGAAAACTTCACTTTGCTGTCCAGCCACTGTTCATTTTTTTTTAGAAATTTACCTATAACTTTTTACCTGTAACTTTACCTGTAACTTTTCTGCCACCTGTTCTTTATATTCACGCAAAAACTGTCACACACTTTTTTAATGCACTTCTTTTTATCAGCACTACTGTCCTCTAAATTATAATACTTCAGTACATAATTATAAACACCAACACTTCTTTTAGCAGCGTCCTTCTCGCTGCGCCAAACGTGAAATAGCTCCGCGCACGAAATTTCAGCAGGCGCCACTAAAATGTAAAAAACAAAGAAGGTTGACACAGGCCGACGATAATTTTTGGTACGATGGTTCTACCGTATATAATCTATGATTTAAAAGTGAATTTATGACGAAGGATTGCAAAGCTTTTTTTGTAACACTTCCTAAAGGTAAAGCAACTTGCTATGACAGAAGATATAATACGTTACAAATAATGATACCGAACTCAATAATTTACGTAGATATTGTTGGTTTTCTGTGATATATAATAAGTACATACCTTTCTTAGAATTATCCATATCCAACAAATTAAAATAGGCACGTAAAATATTAAACACAATGTTCGTTCGGAAACGCTCGAAACACGACTGGCGCGAGCAATGTTGAACCCTAACCAACCGTCTCATTAGAAGGAAATCCCAATACGTTTTGCGCTCTTCTGGGAAAGTGTGATTTATGATTTTTGTCCAGCTAGATTCGCGATCGGCACCACTGTGCGACGATTCGACCTCGTCCTTGGATGATCACGTCGCTGATGATCCTGGGTTCGCGTGTGACACCCAGCAGGCGTTGTCCACCGTTTCCGCTTGCGTAGATACGAGCGAGTTTTCGTAGTTGGTACCGGCGACCGGCGCGACGCGGCATGCGACACTCGTATGATCCAGCTGGTGAAATCGTTAGGGGCTTCTGCGTTTCCCGTTGGATCCAGAGGAACGCACCGAGGAATATTATGCTCAGTCGTGCGAGGTGGAAACGCAGAAACAAACGGAATATGGATTGAAAGCGAGTATCACAAGCGCGAGGTGTAGGGGCAGGAATTAAGCGAGACTCGCTTAATAAAACTGGGAATATATTATGTAGGAGGGCAACTTCAACAAATTATGGTTAAAATAATGTCTTTATTTATAACTGACGGCGCGTGTTCGACGGCGAGATTCAGACTAGCTATCTCGATGCTTTTGGCCTTCTTTTATAGCAAAAGCTTGTCATCGAGATCGACCAATCGCGAGATCGGTCTTTGGCAGTCGCCGCACCACGGTGACAGGATCGACGGTCTTTTCGATGAAGCGACCGAATCCTTTGGTCGGCACCTGTGTCGCGTACAGAGGCGGCGTGTCGCCGCCGCGTTGTGCCGCTCGCGCACACAGACACACACGCACACGCCCGTGCGTGCTCCTACAACTCGGCCATCCTGAACCATTAATCGCCCCGATTAAATTAATACAACTTTTATATGTACGTAACGCTAACAATACTTAACCTAAATAATAAAATAACCGCAAACGAACAAAATAATGATTCTTTGGCGCCGATGTTTAATTGGATAGCCAGGGATGCATATTGCACGCAGCCCATGTCCCCTGGTACGGTACTTGAGTGACTTGGAATCCCTCGATATCCTTGACGACGTATCGGTCGTTGCGCAAAACACGTGCTACCTCGTACGGTCCCTTAAATATCACGAAAACCACGGTCCACAACGCAAAAATCATTCGGTTGTAAAAGTGAACTTATTCGGTTAGGATCTTCTAATAAGATTTTCATGATTGATGCATCGTTCATGGTACCATTAAATGGTCCTGCCGTGTCGATAATGTATCCATTTGTTGTACAAATTGTAAACGGTTTACATAATGATGTTTTTTTCTGTCCGGAATACGATTTTCATTGATACACATTATTTTTATTTTTTTCATGTCTAACATATGTTCCATCAAAAATGACTACTAATTGAGAATCTTCTATTTCAAAAAGTTTCCTCGGCGCGTACGCTGTTTCATTTAAAATAAGATCGGCTCTGGATTTTGCATTTATTCCGTAGCGATTTCCTAAAATATCCTTTTCAAATGCGTTAATTATTTGATGGAAATATTCTGACACCTGTTGTTCATGTTGCAGACCGAATAGAGTTTTAATCATTCTATTAGAACTGCCACTTCTGAGTTTGAATGAAAATATAATTAATGCTTGTTTCACAGTTCGTGATTCATTATTTCTCATACTTTTCAACATGTTTTTTAGCTTTTCAATATCGTCCCAATTAAGACCAGTGAAAACATGAAGTTGTTCCTCAGATATGGAACCATCCGATATGTTATAAAATAAAGAGGAATTCACATTCCGAGCCAACTGATCCAAAAACAAAGACACTTCTCCAGCTTCCACTACACTATACATGGAGTGAATACGTAATAAGCAAAGATCGTCAGTGTAAAATTTTTTTCTAATTATGTGTGTAGAGCAACATCGGTCACCTTTCGGAATATAAATCCTTTCTTGCGTAAACGCCTGGAGGCGCGCTTCTAAGGGTATGACAATCAGTTGCCTCTTCGATTGACATAAGATGCAGTATCTATGAGTCGCTACTACTCTTTGAAATGGCAGTTCAATTTTACTTGTCGATTCGGTATTGTTTCTAGTTGGATAGTCTGCATCTGTTGCAGAATCATCACTGTTGCTATCATTTCTGGGTTGATTTTCTGTTCTATAAACAATCAATCGGCATTTATTACAAAATGCAGATCCAACAGTTACAGTTCTGTCACAGTAAGCTTGATATTCTGCCGCTTCATCTTCTGTATATATCCTTTTTATTCTCCCAACACGTTTCTTTAGGGAGGCATTACACTTAATGCACCTATTTTCACTATTGCTTTCAGACATTTTGTACGTGGTTTGGATGTATATTATAAACCTTCCTCGCACCCTTCAATTCTAACTTGGACACTTGAACCCGTGTTAGATAACAATTGAAAACTTCAAATGTTTTAATAAATGTTCATATACATCTACTATAGGTACTATACAGAGTCGTGAATTGTAAGAAGGATTACCAAAAACTGAGAATTCGTTTGGAGGATTTTACTTATTATAAGGGATGTGGAAATTGTAGTGGAGGTGGTAAAACCTAGTGGAAGAAATTGGGGGTGGATTGTGGAAACAGAGGAAACATTGTCTTTGCATGTTATTGTTATGGCACCCTAAAGACGCACGGAAATCTGGAGAATCCTGTCGCGTCGCGTTCAAGAGCCTTCGACTCGTGGGTCAAATTGTGTCGAATCGAGTGGTCGAAGTGCTTGACAATTAGTGTCGAATTTCTAGGCATCGCGCGACGTATTGCGCGTAACGTGTAAATAACAAGGGTTTGGACCGAGTGTTTAGACTGATCGATTTTTCCATTTACGAGACATGAAAGTTGTAGTGGAGATGGTAAAATCTAGTGAGAGGAATTGGGGGTGAGTTGTGGAAACAGAAGAAACATTGTCTTCGCATGTTATTACTATGGCGTCTTAAAGGCGCACGAAAATCTAGCGAATCCCGTCGCGTCGCGTTCAAGAGTCTTCGACTCGTGGGCCACATTGGGCTCGAGTCGGGTGGTCGAAGTGCTTGACAATTAGTGTCGATTTTCTAAATCAACTAACAAGCCAAGACAGCCGAGCGCGTTGTAGCGGGCGTGTGTGATCTTGAGTTCAAGATCAATAATAAATACGTATATTCACAACTATAATCTTCCACCAATAGTATTCCTACATTAAAATGGCGTAATTTCATTTGTTTTTCAATATTTAACTATGTTCCACCCCTCCGACCATCTTGCAACTTTTGTACGTATTAGATAGGTAACAGAACATTGTTGTTGAATTTTTTGAAAGTGGTCACTCGAAGGGTTGTTTGAAATTCCCACCTCTAAAAAATTAAATATTTTTTTTCTACCCTTAATAATTTGATCACAATTGTGAAAAAATATATGTTATAAAGGACGTAAGTACGAGTATTTTCGTTTTTTAAAAATTAGAATATGTTAATTAACAACCGAGAAAAAAAATGATATAGTTAAGGGTATTTACCCTCATATAATCCTTATACGAAGGGTTAGAGACTTGAAATTTTGGGGGGTTATCTTTCAACCTAAAAGCAATGTTTTCCACACAATTTCAATAAAACCCCGGGGTGGGCCGACTCACCATGCTTAGTCTGCTAGACCCTTTAGCAAATTATCCATATTGCAAAATGGAATACCGATTGGCACTGCTGGGATGCCACAGGAGCGGCAGTCAGTATCTACTTGCATCAGAGAAAATGGTCATACAATAATTATTGAAGCATTTTCGTACTTACCAACACGAAGAAAAGTTTGGAATATAGAATAACAGGTACTAAGTCTAGATTAAAATATATTAAAATCCAACGAAACTGAAGTGTAGAACAAGAAACTATGTACAAGCTTATAATTTAAGACACACACGTATAAATAAAACTTAAATAACAATAAAACTTAAATAACAATAAAACTTGAAATGCACAAAACAAAATAAGGATTTAGTGGTAACTTTCAATATGTATTAACAAAATTTCTCTTGGAATGGTCCACTAATGCAGATCAGACAGTTCTGTTTCAACTGACTGCAGGAAAAGAATCGAAGCCTTAGGCGAAGGCTTATCTGCAGTGTAGAATAAACACTTCATGTAATCTAAACAAATCGTTCAAACGTCTTAGTTCGTTGCGGAGTTTCGGCGCTGGATCCGAACGTATACGCATAAAATGATATGCCGCGGATGGATTAAACTATAATAACTTCAACAGAGGGACAGCGGGGGAAAAGATTTTTACATGATCTTATAGGGGAAGATCTACTGAAAATATTCTATTTTGTTACAATGCACGACCTCTTAAGAATAAAAAGATACACCTTGTCAACTGTAAAGTATTTTGAGATTTTTCTTTATTTCATTCAACATTACGTTTAAAAGACATTATATATAATAATTATTCATGTTATGCACGATTTCCTATCTCAAAAGAATGCTCTTCAAACCAAAAAGAAATCGAAACGAAATATCAACAGAGCTTCTCAGGACACCACGAAGAAACAGAACAGTTTCTCCGCGTAAAAGATTCCAATTTCAAAATGGAATCTCGTGATAGGGGGAATGATAGGGGGAAGCGGAGGAGGGGAGGGCTCTAGCTCGACCAAAGTTAGGGCGCGTTACGTTTCACGCATCAAGCGCATGGATCGCATTCAATTTGATGCGCGCATGGATATCGTTCCGTTTCACTATTGCGCATGATGCGCGCTTGGAAACGGAACGCTTTTTCATGCATTCGATGCGAATCAAAAATGGCTTTGCTTTGCTCATCATTGCTTTGATACTCGGTTACTGGTTGTCGTAAAAATTGTTCATCTGTAAAATTATCGTACGTTACTTTCGAGATTGTGTAATTCATTTAGTAATTTATGTAATTATCATGTCATGTGAAAAATATATTGATTGTATATATTTATACCTTCGGTTGCTCTCGCAACACTTTCTTTATCGAGTACGAGTGTCAACACCTCGTTACTTTCTTGTAAAATTACAGGAAACTCTACTCGGTCCATCTTTTCAGATGTTTGTCTTCGCACTGTGCAAAATGTGCTTCGCTTGCATTCATTTGCATCTACTTTTTTCAAATTTACCGCTAATGCATCGACTTCGCATCAAACGCTTCACCTCTGAACTGTGGTAGCTGATGCACGGCTGATGCGCGAGAGGTGGAGGGAATCTGGGGAATTCTGAGCGCTCTGATGCGTGCATCGAATGAAACGGAACGGTTCTCGATGCAGTCTATGCGCATAATGCGTGAAACGGAACGCACCCTTAGTCGAGACTAGAGGGGTAGCCCCCACTCCTTAAACCGAGTCCCCAGATGCCGAGTCCCCTCTTCTTACCATGGCCACAGCCTCGTCCGGCTTCCATTCAAGCGACGGGTTGGGAACCGCTGTCAAAGTGGTCGGACAGGATTCCGAGAAAGCTTCGGCGCCCAGTTCGATGTTAACATGGATGGCGCAGCGGACGGTATAGGTGTCGGATTTCCGCTGGCAGAGGGCGTCGATTGCCACCACGAGGGTCCTCGAGCCCGCGGCGTTGACCGGATACCACGTAGAACTGCGATTAACAAGATTTCCGCGTGCCCCAGCCAAAGAAACAACTATAGGGCCAGAATCCGATGTGGCCTCACCCACCGCAGGTGAAAATACACGTATAACAATCGTGGCAGACGATTTCTCGATCATCGCGAAGTCATAGCGGACGGAGACAATGCGAAACGGGCGATTAGTTGGAATGTTCATAGTAGAACACACTATCGAGAGTGTGGATTGACACGGAATAGTCCCCGTAAAAGTATCTATAAACCGGTTATTTCGCGAACTTGGAGCTCGACGGCGTCGGCGCGGCCGTCGGCGAGCCATTTTACGTAAAAATCACTTATTACAACACAGAGTCTATGGTACTTAGTGCGTACAAGCCCCAGGACCGCGTCAAGGTGTACCATTTCCTGGGGTAAAGCCCCGCAGGGCAGTCCTTAAGAATTACACGCACACAACGACGAGCCGCCCGCACAGTATATCAGGCACGAAACCACCCCGATTTTTAATTCCAGAAGGGGCCCGGGGGTACGGACGACACGAAGAGGAGAGCGACATATAAATAATATTACTATGGTCCAGCTGCATCGAGCACTCAACGGAATTTCAACTTTAAGTGTTTGTATAATTCAAATATGAACTATATTTGATTTATTTTCTTCATTTTCGAAATCTATGAACATTTAAGAAGAGATACATGTTGATCTGATATTAATATGAGAACGTTGATTTTTGGCGAACTGTCACTGAATTTCTCGTTTTGGATCACTGTGGGGCGGTCCACCGTGTATGATTGTGGAACAGGTCGCCACAGCGCCAGCAGCTGTCCTCTACTTCCTCTCGGTGACGTCGCGCTACTCTCCGGAGACGGTATCCCTGCTGGACCGGCAGTGTCGGGGTTCTCGCGTTGGACACCCAAGGGGTGGCCCTGGTGATAGGAGCCGGCGCGGCGTCGACATCTCCCTGGCTTTCTGGAGGGTTCCTTGGTGCCCCGCCTCGACGTCCGCTGAAGTTTCCATTCTTCGTTGTCGTTCGTCGGGTTCCGCCGCAGTTCCCCGAGGTCGTCTTGGGGTTTGCACGTTGGCCCGCTGCGGGGACGGCAGAAAGTGACTCCTTCATCCCTGGGGCGGCTGTTCTGGGGTCGGCACCGGCAGTTCTTCCGCGGCCGGGTCCCACGGCAGCCCCTCGGTGTAACCCTCTTGGGTGGAGTCCGGGGTCGGATGGGCGTCCCACTCCCGATCCGAATCATGGTGATCGTCGTCTTCCTTGAGTGGGGTGGGGCCCGCTATTATAGCCTTGGCTAAGTGGGGTTCCCATTCGGCAACCTCTCCCTCCACGACAAACTCGACCCCAGGGGGGCAATCCTTCCTCCGGTTCTGTAGAACGAGGACGTGCCAGAACGTAATTGAGGATCTCTTAGAACTAATTAGCTTTATTTATGGATTTGGATTTGTTGAAATCTAAGTCAGGTAATTATAAATGATTCGAGAGTTTGATTTTAACAATAAACAAACAAAAATATATATTCTATGCAACAAATTTCGGATACATAGAGTTATTGTGACATTATAATTATAAATTGTTAGTATTTACCGTAAAGTTGGTTCGCTTAAAGGTAGACGATACCGTCGTTTCAATAGTTTTGGTGACGACGACGACGACGATGCTAATCAGGCGGTTGTACACGCCTTTAATTAACTTCAACATCACAACTTGATTGGATGATAATGATGTTGATCCGGCGGTATACACGCCGTTAATTAACTTCAACTTCAACTTCACTTCAAAGTTGACCGAGAAATATATACATATATAAAAAGACAAACTGATTTTCAATGAGCCGAACGAGTAAAAATATCGAACGGATTTCTGATGCTGACTGACTAACTGACTGATTGACTAACGAGTAATATTGTATCGCAGGATTTCGAATGCAGACTGACTGTCCCGATGAGGAGCTGTCCCCTTTAATAGATCGGTCAATCCATTGTGCTAAATTCAATCTTCATGGGGTGAGTGCATCCTTATCAATTCTTCGTAATCGTTTTTCTTATTAATTTATCATCTTCAATTTGACCGGATGTATAATCTTCGATTCCTTCTTATCATCCTCCTGGCTGGATCATGCTGCTCTACACATCTTCCCAGGTATGTAGCCACCAGTCTATTGTTTATCGATCTTTTGCCCATTTCTTCTACGTAGTGTTTATTCTAGTTTCTTGTGGACTACCTTTCACATTGTTTGGCGATGAATTAGTTTCAACGGATGTTTCATGCGATTTACTCGAATTATTTCATTTGTTTAATAAAATAGATTTCGCTGTGTTCTTAATTTATTCATTGAAGTTTTAAATTTGTTACGGATAGAGAAAATCTTCCGTTCGTTTCCTCACAGGAATCTCTTCCAGATCGTCCCTGGAGGGAAGCGTCCTAGATAACTTTTCATGTCTTGGTTGAACCCTTTCATTAGGACCGAGCTCTGGCTCTGATTTGATTGGAAGTGACAACAAACTAGAGTTATTAGTCTGGCCCTAAGTGCCCTTAGATTATGAACAAAGCAGTTCGTTCATTGTAGGGGTATATAAACCCTCTGATTTTTACTCCACGTATCGCGTCACGTCGTGCTGCATCTCGACAGTTCTACTTCCAGTCAGATCGGGCTAAAGTTCCTTTCAAATCGGAGTTAACCATACAGATTCCGTGTATTCGGCATAAAATCTGTTAGGGATTATCTGAGTTGTTTCGAGTTCCTCGCATTGCCAGTGCGTCAAAATAGGTAATCACACTTTTCTTTCTCTATATCATTTGTTGTGCCCGCTCGGGTTCCAACAATGTTTCAATGGGGTACCTTACAGTCTAGTTCCAGGATCGGAGTTTTGTCCAGGAGTGGAGACGGTTCAATCAAACTCGACGATACGTTTTTACTGCTTTATTGAAAGGGTCTAGCCGGATAAGCATGGGCCAGCGGCTCCGCTCCGATGTTCCTGATTCCTGTCTTAAAACATCGTTTTATGTCTAAAAAAACATTGTGTAAAATTCCAAATGTCTACCCCCACCGATAAGGGTGATATTGGGGTTAATTCCCCCGCACTTAAATGCAATTTGCTCTAAAACGAGAAGAGATATCGACATAGGATGAACGGCAAACAAAAGATATGGATACACTCTCTATTTCAGATTTTTTTACAGAATTTTTTGCTAATTATTTATAGTTGAAAACAATTAATTAATTTTGTGGGAATTTTTTTAACCATCTTCCCCTGGGTTGTCGCCCACCAAAAAAATTCTAAAATATTGCTATGATGCTAAACTCTGTCATAAAAATCTCAGAAGTGTCCGTGGTGGAACAGTGTCAAAAAAAATAAAGTATGCCGGCGAACGCTCGTAACGGCGCAGCGACTGACAATGAGGTCCCGCTTGCGGTGGCTAATGATGGGAACGAACGGGAAGTCAGCGCCTGTACGGAAGAACTGATGCATGTAGATATGCGACTAAATCTTCTAATATATGATTACAGTTGGAAGTCTAAACAATTATAGTTTAGGAAATAGCTTACATCGATGAAGAAAAATACGTGTAAAGCTAGTTTGTTGCTGTCAAGTAACAGAAAGAATAACCTTCTCACAAGTATGTTGTAATTTCTCAAGCTGAGCATCAGTAGCAACTCCAAATAACTTGTTCTGTGAATCTCCTAAGAAATCAAATAAACCCTAATCTTCTCTGAATTAGTGAAGGTTGCATTTTGGACATCTTTGACAATGTTGGGTAATTTCGCAAGTATGTTGTATGATCACGGTGTTAGAGGTTCTGCTCGATGCTGCGGATAAATTACAATCATTGCATACATATATAATTACTATTTTGAATCATCATCGCTGTCTTCCTCAATGACGGGAACTGTGTTCGTAACATCAAATAAGTGGGTTAACATGTCAGCTGGTTTTACAATATTTGATTGATACCGACCATAAGATAGATAATAAACCACGGCAGCTACATGGGAGTAACATCCTATTGTTCTATTTCCATTAGCACAGTCACATGTGTAGCGTGTAATACCTTTGTAATTGTCCATATTTGGCTTGTATTCAATATAACATTGGTATGCCTTGCTGTTTATATGTCTTGAACGAACCTTTAGTTTTATAATGTGTTCGTTCTCTTCTAAATATTGCACATTTAATTCATTTACAGAATTCAACAGTTCTGCTAAATAGCATACTCCTTGCGTTAATTGATACGTACCGGTAAACAATATTCTCAAGTCTTTCAGTGTCAATCCTGGAAAATGTAAAAGACATCGAGAGGACATTGCTTGAAATGGCCTTTTTCGTCGATTCAAATGTTTATTATCAACGAACTCTCGCAACGTATTTGGTTCTAATGTACGACTTCTTATATAATTAATTATTTCGTCGGAGAGTTCTGTATCAGAATTCAATCTTTTTCCAAACTGATTCTGTAAGAAACCAACTATTCGGCATATGGATTTTAATTTTGGTAGCGCTTTATTATCCATTGTATTGTGCAAGAGACGATATCTTTGCGCTACAGCGCCATGCACAGCTTCACCTACCCAACGGAGCTTTGTGACTAGTCGAGAAGCGTTGACTTCTTCTGTCGTCAATTGAGGTCGGTTTCTTTTAAATGCAGGCATTAAAACCCTATACCCACATTCTTGTAAATAATCAAAGGTATCTCTAAACCCACGATCAACTATACATATATCTCCTGGCCGCAGAAATGTTGCTAATCCATTTGGTTCTTCGAACAATGACTTCATTATTCTTGCATCATTCATAGTAGTGTTACGTTCCGGAGTCTCGCTTACGCAAAATTATCGTTCCGCGACCCATTCCCCTTACTGAACGCTCAAATGCGATCAACCTTTTTGTCCACGCGTCACGTACGTCCGACGTCTGACTGGGAACCACGACTTTTGCGGACACGCGGATACTACTTAACGCTTACGGGTAGTAGATTTGCCCGGATCGGCGGACGAGAGCGAGACAATTTAGACGGCGCGAATCTTCGCAGGGATATGTTTAACGACTTATCGGACAATCGGATGAGAACTGCTCTCGTTGCTCGTTGACGGCTGCAATCGAGTCAGGCTGGGTCGTTGTAGGGAGAACGATGATCCATACTCGTCCTGGGAAGATCACGTAGCTGGTGGTCCTCGGCTGACGGGATCTCCGTAGCTGCTGTCCTCCGTTTCGCGTTCGTTGACGCGCGTGAGTTTCCGTGATTGTTAATGACGACCGGCGCGGTGCGGCGTGTGATACTCGTGTTAGAGAATGCGTTGAACAGATATATTAAAAGAAAGAGAGGCTTCTGCGTTTCCCGTTGGAACCAGAGGAATGCACCGAGCAACTGGGTAGGCTCAGACGTGCGAGTTGGAAATGCAGAAACAGGTAAAACGTGAATTGAACGGGGGTTATTGCAAGCGCGAGGATGTAGGGATAAACTAAGCGGGACTCACTTATTGAATTAACAACTGGGAATATATTTGTAGCGTACGAAATAAGATTACAATGAACTAGAATTATTATAGAAGCGCGTGATATAGTAAAACTGTTCGAGGCGAATGAGAGCGAGGACTCGTCGGAGTCCTGAACGGGACATCCAGGAGGCGGCGAGCCTCGCTGGAGTCAGGACGAGAGTGACAGAGACTGGCTGTGTGAATTGAACTGGATTAACTGCGCATCTTTTGGGATCGTGAGGTCGAATATATAGGTGTCTTATCGTCTATGCTATGCGTCGGATGTTATGAGATGTGCGATTAATGATTACGGGGAATGCTACGTGATACGGCTACGGGGAATACATTAAGATATGGTTATTATACAAGGGTTGAGATAAGAATGAAGACATGGTATGGCGTGAGAATCGGATGTGGTAATCGGAGCGGAGTATGATTATTTATATCTAACAATATTATTAATAAATGTTCAATAATATCGATCGTAAGTTGCTTAAGAAAAAAAAATTTTTTTTAAATGATATCGGCGCATAGGTTCGATCACATGTTACTAAAACACTATTTGAAAATTAGCATAATATTATTTCTCAACGTTTCGATCTACATTTAGATCATTTTCAAGAGAATCAAGTAACATTGCGTCTGTAAACACAAAATAAAAAGAATTAATAAATCATGAAACGAAAAGAAAAAACCGGAACCAATTATACCATGAAAACAATAAACCAAAACATAATTGTTACTCGCTTGCTTAGTGTCACGAAAAAAATTTAAACTTTACAAATTAACAACCTGTGGGTGACAACCCATGTTGCTGCTACGACAGCAGACATGGTAGTAACCAACGTGAAGAAAATGGAAACCAATATGGCCAATGATTTATCGATCTATTGGTTGAGCCAAAATCAAGCGGTAAATTCAAATGCAATTTTGAACCAACCATAAAAATAAACTAACATTTTTCATATTTTCCTTTGCTACCATCTCTAAATTTTTTTTTGTTTCCATTAATATGGTAAACAATATTACAAAATTAACATTCAACTTGACATCACCATTCTTTTGTACCCTTAACGGTATATAAACTTAATGCAGACAGTGAAATGAAACAAGGGATATATTTAAGAAACTTTCCTCGTATACCATTATCGGTTCAGTAATGTTGTGTAATACTCATGTATCTTAGGTGTTTCATACCTAAGATTTACGCTACGGTGTTTAATCATGTGGATTGTTTCTATTAAGTAATATTATTAATAATTACTATGCTTATAACCTATGGCAACACGTCGGCAGACGTGACAGTATAAACCCGCGGATGAAACTCTTCGTAAGATCATCTATACCAACGATATCCGGTCGGACTCTATCGCATTCTATTATCGCGGTGCGCAAATCCTTGACACGACTGATGTATTGCAATATATGTTCGCTCGGTTTCATAAAAATGTTGGTCATTTCACCTCGATAATGGTCTATCGTGTGGTACGGACCGAAAATGTCTTTCAACCTGTTACAAATTTCCGCGACTGAATCTACGACTTCGTCTTCTATAGCGGTGTATGCACGCCCACGGAGTTCGCTAATTATCAGTTTCGCGAATGTTTTCTCGGCATGGTCTGGTACGAGATCGCGTCCGCGATAGCATGCTGGTGTGAATTGTAATACGGGAACGTTATCTCCATCGAAATTTGGAATCGCGTCGATCGCGGCTTTAATCACAAGCCTAGTATCCTCGAGCTCGGTCGGATTTCTACGCGTAGGTAGGGATTCAGTTCGTCGATCGTTTTGCGAGGAGGCTGCTAGCGGGTGCAACGGTAGATTTAGGTTTGTTGAGCGCGAAGGGTGTGACGACGTCGTTGCTTGAACGGGCGAAGGACGGGGATTAGTTACAATTTCCTGTACGTCAGGCAAAATTTCCGTGTCCGCGCGTTCCGGTTCTTCCTTTTGCGCGTCTATCTTTTTGCGTAGTGCATCTACTTCTTCGCGTTCGCGTTTTAGTTGTAACCGGTATCGGTCTAATTCGGCGCGTTCACCATCGATCTCGGCCTGGGTTTGGGACACCTGTTTGACAAACGTAGCGCGGTTTACCGCTACCGCTGCGTATTCCTCGCGTATTCTTCGTTCTTTCAATGCTAATTGATTTCGGAATGCTTCTAATTCGTCTGCGTTCATTTTGTCTTTGGTCTCCTCCAAAGGCCTATAAAGGCGGGACCGTTCGGCATCGTGATAGCTGTCTATCCCACCGCTGCCACCAAATTGTTACGTCCCGCGATTCGATTCCGTAATTTAAGGCGGTTGCGAGCTCGCGGATCAAGACGCCAATAATTAACCAGCTTTAGAGTCCACACGGCGAGTATAACCGTGTCTAACTCGGGTCACGACGCAACGGTTCGCTAACGATTTACAAGTAGCACTCACCGGCCTTAGCCTAGACAGTAGTATCGGTCGCCGGTGTCGCGCAGTGGTGTCGGCCGATGTTCCCGGACAGTAGTATTAGCCGCTCTTCTCGGCAGCTACTTCTCTTGGCCTCGCTCGTCCGGAAAACGCGGCGTACTCTGCCTTCTTCCTTCCTTGCTGGGACGTTAGGTTTATTTGTTGCCACGGCTAACGTCTGGCGTTGACGTGGGATCTGCAGGCTGCTTCCCTCTGCTCGACTGTGACTGTAGCTGGTCTCGTTCGGTTATGACGGTGTCGCGGGTGACCGTAGGAAGAGCGCGAACACCGAGCAATCGTTTGTATTCGTCTTTGGGAGACGTTTGGAACGCGAATTTGCGCGCGAGCTTCCGCAGCTGATACCTGCGACCGGCGCGAAGTGGCAATGGAGTATTTCGGTGAATGCAACAAGTGCGTTTCAAGAACAATCGACGCGTCTGAGTATTCACGAACGTATAGAGCCGCTGATAGGCTTCTGGGCATACGAGTGAACACCCTAAGACGCTACGGAGAAGATTTAATAAGGAAACACTCCACACGACGTAAAGGGACCTGCAAATAACGAGAACACTGCGTTTAATTTAAATGATACTTTAATATTACGATGGTAAAAATACAGCGTTTACAAGGGTCCCAAGAGGTAAGGCCTCTGGGCTGAACGCGTGGGACTCCGGAAGACGACGACGTCTCTTTATGGGGTTCGGAAGTAGAAGAGATCGAAGTTTGCGAAATGCATAATGGCTCCATTGAGCTTCTTAGGTTTGGGATGTATGAGGAGTGGGGTAATTAGGAGTGGGAGTGGGTGGCTGATTAGGAGATGCTAACGCGAGAAGTAGGGATCGCTGGACGCGATGACGTACTACCGAGCGTCATGCGGCAGGGTGGACGATTGATGGGGCTGGAATTGGGATAAGATCGGGAGATAGAAATAAAACAGAAAAGGATACAACGGCTCGTGATGGTGCGCGGATCGCTAAATATCGCAAAGAATATGTCCTTATCAACTATCGTGTTTGTGTTACATGCTGTGTACTTAAGCTAACGGTATCTTATAATATCTTATACTACGCTATACGTCACTAGACGTAACACCTCCCACCCACGGAAGAAAAATAATTTGTCATTAGAAAAATTATTTTTCCTCGTCGTTAATCGCCCACTGTACGTTGCTATAAATTCTATATGAATGTATATATTTTTATGAATATCTGAAGCCAAGCGGCAATAGCATGTATCTGAAAATGTTGTTCAGAACAAGAATATTTTTTAGATTCTGCCTGTTTCAAATATGTAATTACCGCTTTCGTTACATAGCAGTACATCGTGCAAATTATTCCCGTGCTCACAATTTTAACGAATACGCTGTAGTTAAAATATGAAAGTATAACAACCTCCGTGTTTTTTTGAATGCAACAGACAATAAAGCTTGAGAGTTCGACGCGGTTGATTTATTGTGCAGTGCGCTATCGTATTCAAAGTCATTATCGGTACATTGCAAACAGAGCATTTCGAGAAACATTTCAGAGAAACTTGTAGGAACTGCGCGATATCCCTATTCCGCGCAACACGTTTTCCGCTATTTACCGGATCGCTTGACGAAGACGACAAGTGCGCGTCATAGTGTGATAATAGGAACAGTCCGATGTGATGACACTGAGCTCCAATCTAAGAGTGGGGTCCACAGTCTGTCGTCAAGAGCGATATCTCGCAAATCACTGTCACCTCCTGATCGACGACCAGTACCTACCATCGCGCTTTCGAAGAACGAAAAAGAACTTTTCAGACAAACCGTAATCAAACATAGTGTTATTGTATTATGTTATATAATGTAATGTTATAAGAACTTTACAGCTTCTTCCCTGAAGTTGTTCTGCAACGGCATCGGTGGCATTTACAGATTATCATTATTTCAAAGAATATGGATGTCCTTTGCAACTGTTTGAAGATTTAATTTAACTGAATTAATTATTCATTTTGGTAACTTATTTTACTACATGTTCTGCAATATAATTGCAATGCAAAAATGCATACATCATTTAAATTATCAAATGAATCTTTAAGCGTTTCGAAGACGCTGACCACGTGTTGCAGTATACTTGTATTGCTGATACTGACGATTGAATCGGTGAACATACAAGAAGCTGACATACCATTTTATCAGAACTGTTTAGACATACGTAGTTCTCCGACCATTATTAAGCTGTTTCTCTACTTTTGTCTTTCTCTAAATTGCAGAAGCATTCTGGAAATATGTTGTAGTATATTATGGCTGCCCTGAAACTACTCACAGATTCAATCTCGAGATTCCTATACCTTGGATCATCAACTCACTGAAACGTAAGCAATATGCAAGTATCGGAGCGTGGCACAAACTAATCAGTTGAACACGCGAAATGGGAAGCTTTGACTAATTTACACGGTAGTGGTCGTTTCTCCACTAACATAACTACCTAAATGGAACATCTATAAAATACATTGGCTGGTCCCACTACCAGAAAAACAACACATAGCCTGAATAAACAAGAAACAGGCTACAAAATAAATTCATACGTAATCAACGAGGTAAGAAGCGAACTGAAAACGATCATTGATGTTGCAGCAAAAGATGCCGAAATCTTTCGAACTAACCAAAGCCAATGGTATCGGGAGACCATGCGCACGGTAGTCCATCATTCGATCAAGGTGATGGAATTGCCAAATTGGTGTAAAAGATATCAATCGTGCGTTCAACGCAACCAAAAAGAATCCAACTACCAAAACCATGGTAGGATTCCAAAATGAGGAGAGAAATTCCAAAGAAGGTTTTAGGAAAGTAAGAAGCCTACCAATTATATTACCTGGCCCGTCTCGAGTCACGCGTGTTGTGGCTATTGGCGGTACCGACTACATCCACAATCTCCACCGCATATGAAAGATCTTCAAGGAAAACCGTCGAAGCAGAAGCAGAATCAAATGGACCTGTAGAGTGAGACGAATCTACACCGCTAACGCAATTATAAATCAAAATATTAACTTGATCGTTCACTACCAATTTCGAGTTTCGAACAGATAACCGACAAGCGATTATCGAAGACCCTCGATGTGTCGAGCACGAATGCGAAACTCGTTTCTCTCCGTCACCCAAAGTTTTTGAGAAATTTCAATTGCATTGCGATTTTACTGATCCGTTCCAGAAACGTTTTTCGTTTGCAATAAAATCTTGTTGCATGCAACGGGTAGCACCTGGCGGCGAAAAAAGGATTAGGAGAGAATCCATCCTTTGTCTCCCACTAAACCATAAAGCGTTTAAATGAAAACAACATTCATAGAAGAAATCAGAGGTACTTTCTAAACAATGAGTGATTCCGCGTCATGTTGAGACAACATATTCAAACGTCTAATCCAACAATTTGGTGAATTCTGTTCTACTAATAAATCGAAAAGTTACAATTGAAAGTTACAGAAGATGCGGATGGTTTCTAAGAACAAAGAAATGAAAAAGTATACGATGCAACGTGGAAGCCAAAAATTGCCAATTATTTCAAACACAAACACCAAATTTACGACTAACTCCTCACAAATAAACCTATGCAAGTTAGATCCAAGATCTGCGCTCGGTACCTATCATCGGAATGAAAAAATCTAAAGAGTATCAAGTTAAAGTATACTTCTTTGCTTATGACCCAACAATTGCACGCATCGGAATTCGACATTATAATGATCACGTAGAGGTACGTGTCAACCACCTTCAGATCAGATCCAACAAATCTGTTTTCTTCAGTTTCAATAATAGTGGGCGATGTTCAGGAAAATGAGGTTGATGAAACTATTCCGACTCAACCATTCAGCCGTTTATGGAAATATAGCCTCTACGAGCCTGCGTTCGTGTAACTATAACTACGACGTTGTGCCTGTAGTTCGAATAAGAAAGGCTTAGTTGTAACTGCGCGATGTCAGTTCTCCTAACCTAATGTCCAGTCCTAACCTAACGCTGAGACGGCAGATTCTCAGGTACAGGATGCGTCGTCATCACGAAGGAGCAATCGATAAAGATACAACTTCCAACATGAACGTCAATCTTTTGAATTGGAGCACACGCAGTTTTGACTGGTATGAAATTTGTATACCCGAATAAGATTCGCATCCTAGTCGTGTACTCGGAAGCCTTAACAGTCTGTAATGTTAACAAGGAATACAAGAAACTACATAAAAAATTCTTCGAAACATACAAATTCTAACAACAATGTTGATATGTCGAATCCACCACTATAAAGCGTAGCCCGCAAGGAACAAGCAGCCGTCGATACCGAAGAAGATGAATGGAGTCATGGAGTAAGATTGTGATTTAACCAAGAGAGCAAACGCATTCGATACAATCATCATTCACGGTAGCATGTTCGATAAAATAGCCCGACTTTATTGGACGTTTTGAGAAAACCAATCAACTACGACTAATATACCATACAACACTTACTATACGACTGCAAATAAATCGGACATCAAAGAAAAGCATCAGCAGAGAACAAGATACGACGCTAATATCTGAAAACCATATGTAAATCGCATTCAAATTGCTTCAAAATTTTAATGTATACTACAATTATTATTTCTTTCATAGTATTATTTATTATAAGATAATAATTCTCATAAAATGTGTATTGTCACCAATAATGTTCACCTGTTACACTTTGGCGACTATGTAGTTCGCTGAACTGGTTGGTGGAAACAACTTTTCTTGCTTTCAAACAGTATTTTATACGGTGCAACTAACATTTCGGTTAACACGTTGGACGGCACACCGCGCCGCGCCGTACGGCGGGGTATTTAACTCCAAATGACAGTTACTTGAATTTTTGGAGCATAATGTGTTATAATTTTCTTTACATTTATTAATTATTAACTCGTAGAGTGTGGCGTAAATGCATAGACAAGCAAAATATGCTTGGCGATTAACGCCTTAAAATGGTCTGTGGATCGCGTTTGGATTTCGATCACACATTTTCATATAAAGATAAGCAATAATTGTTATTTCTCATCAATGGACCAACTATTATTGAGAGTTGTAAAGTCAGCAAAATAGTCTTAGGAGACTTTTTTTCAGCTCCCAATAATACGCATGAAAAATACAAGGATGTGTATACGAACAGCTAACTACTTACTATATGCACAGAAAAACCTTGAATCTTCGAAACGTTTAATAGTATGTGTCATTTTGCATTGCAAACACAAAAACGTGATTACAGTCTTCTGCTTCTAAATTTTGAGAAACTTCTCGTAAAATTTTGATTTCCTTGGCCTTCAAATAATTGTCATTAAACTTGATGGAGGAGAATGCAAAATGTTGGCTCCTGTTACCTGTTACCTGTTACTATACAATACTGGGCTAACTGCTCAACGTGTTTTGGTCAAGTACTCAAAAAATATGACCTATCATGGTAAATAGTCAAATATATTTTTTGAAATTGCTTCTCACAGATGCAAAGGAAAATTATTACATTCTTTGTTTTTTAATTTTCGATGAGATATACTGTTCGAGTATATTGCCTCGCGTGGTGGAAGCACCTCCTCATGCGTCGACGCAATGGTTGAACCACATCCGTCTCGAGTTCAGGCCGGAACGTGTGATGTGTTAGCACCGCATACAGACAGAACTCACAATCAGTCGGATCAACTGATCCGATGAAAGTACCGCATATGCGCAGTAGCATATATACATTCGCGGCCGTGATATAACTCCAACGACTTCAAATCACTTACCATGCTTCGGCCTGCAGTAGAGACGGCCGTGGTTGAACATGCGAACGACACGACTGTTTATGAACTTGTACGAGCTCGTCCGAGCAAGTTCCGGAAAGAAGTTTCAGCCTTATTCTTTTCTTTTTCTTTATCGTTCAACGGACACCGTACGATCATGTTAGCATTGGTAAAGTAAAAATTTGGCTAAAATGAGATAGCTTGATCATCCCGCACAATTTCGCATTATTTGGTATATGAATTTGAAAAATGAACTTCTAGACACTTATTAATTCGTTTACTAAACGACTCGTGAACAGATAATAAAGTTCAATTATAATTCGCTCTTTCATGTTTTCTGGTGTAGTAGGTTAGGTGGTATACCTTTTCCTTAAGATAATCCCATAGGAAGTAAACTGCACCCCTCGACCTATCCAACTGTCAGTAAAATCCCGATCTAGTATTTGCCGTGCAATGCGTGAATAATGACATGGGCAACCGTCGTGCTGAAACCACATGTTTTGTCTGCCTGCTAGGCTTAGATCTTCAAGTAATACAGGTAATTCGCGATCCAAGAAGTTCCGATATTTGTTTCCTTCTAACGTGCCATCAATAAAAAAGGGTCCTATTATTTTATCGCTAATTATTCTAGCCCAAACATTCACTGACCATGGGTGTTGATATTCTAATAGCCAAGAACACGAGTGACAACACTCGGATTAATTCATCGGAGAGTGAATCAAAGAAAGGGCCCTCTCCGGTGTTCCGAGTTAAAATGGAGTCTTTTTCCTGTTGGAATTAAAAAAAAGAAAAAAAAGGAAAAGAAAAAGAAAAAGGGTGTTGATGGTCTACTTCTCGTAACCACCTCGGTTGTGGTCAGACCAATAATGCAAACACAAATTCTCGTTAAGAGGGAACAACACCCTGTTACTACTGATCACGCATAATATATAAACCATTCTCATCAGAATATCATTTGAGCCGTAGCTGATAGCACGGCATACATCCCTCCGCTCTTAACATATCGATAATTGCCACACAACTGAGAGTTGGCGCCCACGAACAAATCATTAAGTGTCAGACCAATAATGCATATTATGCCTATTAAGTTGGTCATTATTTTTAAAAGTAGACTCATCGGAAAACAAAACGTGGAAAAAGAAGTTATGATTAATGTTTATTTGATTTTGGGCCCATTCACAGAATGTTATTCGAGCTTGAAATTCATTTTCTTGAAGTTGTTGATGTAAGCACAGTTTGTATGGATGGAACTTGTATTGCTTTAAAATTCGATGAACACTCATTCGCGATATCCCAGAACTGCGAGAAATTGAACGAATATTCAAATTTGGATTGTGAGCAACTGCATCTAATACGCGATTCGCATTATTTTCACTTGTACGTGTTTTTGGACGTTTGCGTGTTTTCTTCTGTACATTATCCTCTTGCATAAATGGTTTAACAATACGGTAAAATGTACTACGTGATGGACATCTTTTTTCAGGGTACCGCAAAGCATACAAATTAATAGGTTCTTCAATGTTTCGTCCTGATTCACCATAAAGAAGAATCATTTCACTATTTTCTGCAACTGTTAAATATTCCATTGCACTCAATACGTGGCACTGAACTGACGAAACAGTATCACCTAGATACGATTAAGAATTCAGTCACAAACTTATTCTGTTTTGATAGCACATTGTCAGATACATTTGTAAACATAGATATGTTTATCTCTATTCCATTGACAGAGAGAAATTTCGAAACATTCTGGATCTTAAGCTACTAATAATACTTGAAGATGTAAGCCTACCAGATGTGGCATCAGCATTAATTTTAAACGATGTTTCGATACATATCTTAAGAAATATTGAACTTACAAAAAAATGTTTCAAACAAAAGTTGTGCATCTTTTTACGTAGAATGTGATTCCGAAATAAAAAATATGAGTATGATAAAAAAGACCTTGACAACGCCCACGCATTAAAAAACTCGTAGTTCCATCTGACTCCCCACTCGAAACACTAAAGGACATGTGTCAGTTTGTTTCTTTTAAATCACATGTCTTCGAGATTTTATACAATCTCAACTTAAATGGGACACCCTGTATACAATAAGAAAATAAAGTATACAGGGTCGTCCGTTTAAGTAAGAACACCTAAATATCTCTTCAGGTTATTGTGATGCAAAAAATATTTGTTACGTAATGTGCATCGTGTCAATGGACCAAATATTTGGCACGAATATTTTTTTCCGAGGGACATTTTTTTCGGAGTTGTCAAGGCCATCGGTGTTCTTTATTGCATCGTGTAACTGATGGGAAAATACATCCAGATATGTATAATAACATGACCTTGAAATGACCTTGATCCTCGAAAATTAAAGTTTAACCTAGAACCGATGTCGAATATCTTCGGTCACGACTCCTGAACCTATGAATGCGAAGAAAATATTTTTTATCACACTAAGAATTTCGATCAAGAGATGTGTGTATGCGTTAACTGTTAAAACAACACTCGCGTTCTCTTAAGTTATCATCAGACATGTTCAAAATGGCGTCCTTCTACGTGGACACATTTTCTGAAACGTGCAATGACCGACTGTACAGATTTTTCAATTGTTTCGACATTAATATCAGCACAAGCTCTAACTATTCGGTTCTTCGTATCCTCTGGTGTAGTTGTTCAATTTTCCCCACAAAAAGAAGTCCATTGGTGTGAGGTCTGGTGAACGCGCTGGCCATTCTACAACTCCGGTACGACCAATCTATCGATTTGGAAATTTTAAATCCAAAATTTGTTTGACAAGGCGTGTAGAATGAGCGGACAACCGTCATGCTGATACTACATTCTTAAACTTAGGCCGGATTTACGGTTTTTGATTTTGCGGTGAGGGTGTGAAGAGGGAGCCGCGGGGTTTCCGGTATCGTGGGAGTCGTCTGATCGCACATACGGCCGAATGACGAAAGTACGATGACAATTATATAAAATGATATTTTATTTGATTTTCTGGTTAGAAATGCTTATAAGAAAACTGCTTAATAATTATCTTCAGAAAAGTAGCTACTTATGGTTAATTGTGATCATAAAAAAGGGTCAAGGATCCATAGTATTTTAATTTAAAAAAAAATTGAATAAATTAAAACACTAAATTATTTCTGTAGTTTTTAATGAGATATAATATGCGATAAGAATATTATTTTACAATCTCATTGTTATTTGCATCATTATCATCAGCATCATCAGTAGCATCAACAGTAGCATCATCATCAAGCTCATCATCGTTGCTTTCATTACCATTATTACAAAAAGTAGGCATTCTTAGCATACTTAATGCAATCTGATTAAACTTTGCTTCTTTTTTCGGTTTTTTTTCTCGTACTTGTCACAAGAGGGTCCGAGGATACCAGCATCCAGTTAAATATGTCAGTTTTGGTGTTGATTCTTAAAGTTCTTCTGGAGTGATATTGTCTTAATTTTTTATACTCTTTATGGCCCGCCTCGATTACATCTTCTGACAGTTGGCCAACTGATAGAGGTAAAGATTTCATAATATCCGCTCCATGTATTAACAGTTTATGAACACTGGCGCTCATTTTGTACCAACCATATAGCCATCTGTGCTGTTTCAAAACAATATTTTTTAAATAAATCTTCTTTAATATAGTGTCTGCAAGATATAATATAAAGTATATTTGAAAATCTTCATATTAAATCGCTATTGATTCCAGTTATTTGGGAAACGAACGAAGGATTCTTAACAAATTTCCGCGCTGTATTTCCATCGTTACTATTGCCTCCACCTTGTTTAGGCTGATCCACAAAGAGTCCCATTTCTTTATAAAATTCTTTCACTATTTTATTTTTCCTCTCTTTTACTTTTTTCTTTGCATTTTCACCTCTTGCTTGCCACTGCTGCAATTCCAATTTATATGCTATATGCAGTAAATACTCATAGCATCTAAGATGTGCATGTAGTACAGAGATGCCATACTTGAAGGTATCTTCATCACAGACTCTTTGTTTGATTGTTTTACGTTGCTTCTTCAACTACTATGGTTATTAAGCGACCCTGTTCTTCTGTTTTTGTAGATCATTAAAATCGTTAGGGCTAGCTTTACAAACATTGCAACATTGCGAACTTGAAGTATCAGTCAAAATGTTGACAGTCTTCACGTCCAGCATAGTACATATAGCAACATGTTTAAATTTTATTTCTTTAACGCCTAAAACAAGTATTGTGGGCTCCAATTGCAAAATCTGTGTTTGTACTTCGCTGTACTCTTCTTTCACATTTTCGGCATTTTCTTTTCCTATTTTGAATCCAATTGGACGGCAATACCTTGTCGATGATGGTGTCATGTTCTTCCAATATATTTTTGTGTTACTGCCATTAGATTCAGACATTTGTTATGGCACAATCGTACATAAAATGATATTGGAAACCGCATATTCGGAATTATTGGCAAAATTTTGTTTATACAATACTGTGTCCACCGCTGCCATTTAGACCCCATTTATAATAAACTAAGATGGTATCACAATCGTCCGAAATATTTTGCAATATTATATCAGCCCAGTGATGCCAGACGGAGGAACCTTTTTTTTTTGTTTTTTTTTTTACGTGGGGAACCTTGTATAGGTATCTCCCCTTTCCTTGGGGGAAAGGGAGGTTATGTGAGACCCTCTTCGGAGTGGGGGGAACAGGCTATCACCAACGGAGCGCTATTCCTCCCTCCCCGAAGCCAACTCACTAAACCCCACGCCCGCCCTAAGCTATTGTAGGGAATTGCCAGGATCTCGCGAGAACTACAACTGGTCAATTCCCTAGCTACATGAATCCCCAGCGGAGGGGGGGGGGGGGTTTACACCTGGCCCTCCCCGGTCCCTAACTTGCCCTTTATACCCCGGGAGGAGGGGCCCTCCCGGTGTATCCATCCCTGGAGCCTTCGAAAGGAGCGAGCCGAACCCCAGTTCGGTCCGCTCCCAGCTCCCGGCGCCTTCGTGGTCTGCTCGGGGTGGGTCGACTTCCCCAGAGAGAAAGCCCCCCCACCATCCGGCCAGTACCAGGAAGGCGCCGAAACCGGTAAGGAAGAGCCGTCGAAGACGCAACGGTGCGCCCCGGCTCCCCCCACCCTACCCCCCCGCGCCCCTCTCCGACTTCGAGGAGAGTTGGCCGACGACCGCCGTGTTGGGTCGCAGAAGGCGCCCCACCCGCCGACGCGCCGCCGGACCGTCCCGGGGGAAAGTGTTACCTTCCCCCCAAGGGCCGAGGTCAGCTAGCGACCCCGACTCCTCCGTCCGCCACCGCATGGGGAGCGACGGGAATATGAACCCCTTGCCGTTGGGAGGGAAAAGCTCCCAACGGCCTCCCCCCTTGCACCGCCCCCCCTATCGGGGGACTACCAGCCCTAACCGCCGGGTCCCCTCTCCCTACGGGATCGGGGTCCGGCCTATGAACTCGCGGGGGACGACCCCGCCTACGCCTGCCTGCCCTCGCCGAGCCAGGGTCACGCTCCCTGGCTCTCTCGGCGACCTCCTTCTCGGTAAGAACCGTTTCACAGAAGGAGGTCACCGCTACCCTAGACTCCTTGCCCCCGACCAAGTGGTCAAAGAGGGCCGGCAAGGAGAGGTCCCACCCTGCCACCGCGTATCTCAGGACCCGGCGAGGCCCCGACCACTGGGGACACTCCTCGAGAGTGTGTCTCGCCGAGTCCACTCCTTCTCCGCAGTGGTGACACACCGCGGTCGGCTCCCGTCCGATCCGATGAAGATACTCACCGAAACAACCGTGTCCGGTGAGCACCTGGGTCAGACGGAAGGTCAGCCCTATCCGACTCTCGCACCATCTTCCGAAGATGGGCAAGAGGGCCCGGACCACCGGACGCTCCGACGAAGCGAGCTCCTGCTTCCATCGGGCGAAGGTGTCCAGCCGAGCCTGGCGTCTCCGAGTCCCTATCTCCTCCTCGTCCGCGGTCGAGAGTTCCCCCCCCGGGGGGCGACGGGCGATGCCGGCGGCGAAAAAAGTTGCCGCCCGCTCCGCCGCCTCCAAACGGAGGGGGCGACACACGGCGAGGAGACCCGCTGCCTCGGTGGAGACGGTGCGGTACCCCCGTATGATCCGGAGCGACATCCGGCGTCTTATCCGCTCCAGAAGGATATTGGAGCGCCGGCTGCCCTCGACCGAACGGAACCACACAGGGGCGCCATCGAGGGCCATCGACCGCACCACCCCCGAGTAAAGGCGGCGCACCCCTTCCTGTGGGCCCCCGATGTTGGGGAGCAGCCGGGAAAGTGCATTGGCTGCTCCCTCCAGTCGGGGACCCAGAACATCGAAATGATCCTCGAAGCGCCATCGGCTGTTGAGGGTCAGGCCCAGGTACTTCATCGTGGACCCGACCTCAACGGGGGTGTCCAAGACTCTGATCCGGAAACCTTGGGGGGGGTCGTCTTGACCGAGACGAGTCGTACAACCACAACGCCTCGGTTGGACCACGAGGTCCAAGGCAGACTCCACGAGGCGACTCGCCTCTTTCCACTCTCGTCCCACGGCGTACACAAGAGTGTCGTCGGCGTAGCAAATGCTACCCGTGCCGTGGGGGAGCGGAACCCGCAAGACCGCGTCGTAGCCGAGGTTCCAGATGTGCGGACCAAGGACGGAACCTTGGGGAACCCCGGCACTCATCTCCCTCCGATACCCCTCGCCGTGCCGGCCGGAAAAACTAACTGTTCTGCCGCGCAGGTAGTCCCTTAAAACCTCACGGAGGTAGAGGGGGACTTCGAAGAACTGAAGCCCCTTCTCTACCTCGTTCCACGGCAGGGTGTTGAACGCGTTGGAAATATCCAACGATACAGCGATCATCACCCTGCCTTGAGCGACCGCCTCTTCTCGGAGGAGACGTAGACGCTCGAGGGCGTCGATGGTGCAGCGTCCCCTCCGGAAGCCGAACTGGCTATCGCTCAGATCGGGACCCCCCCGCGACAGGTGCTCTCGGAGGCGGGCAGGTATGACCCGCTCGAAAAGCTTGCCCGCCTCATCTAACAAACAAATGGGCCGGTAAGCGGAGGGAGATTCCGCGGGCTTTCCCTTCTTCTGAAGGAGAACAAGGGTCGCCTCTTTCCAAACCCGTGGGAAGGTTCCCCGGCGCAGGCATTCGGAGAGGATCTGCCTGAACGCCGGGGCGTGGGCCCCCAGCACTGAGGCCAGGATACCGCCGGGAACGCCGTCAGGACCTGGGGCCTTCTTCCCCCTCATCTGACGCTCCCGGAGAGCCTCCTCCAGCTCCCATTCGGTGACCCGAAGCTCGTCCGACCAATCCGCGGTCGGCCCCGGGGCGGGTTCGCCAGCCTCCTCCGCCCTAACCGAGGGGGGGAAGAGGGTAGTGACGACCCGTCCCAATAACTCCGGGTCCATGCTCTCCGTAATCGGGGGTGCCCATTTGCGAAGCTTGCCAAGCACCGTCTTATATGGGCGCCCCCACGGGTCGCTGCGAAGACCGAGCAGGAGCTCGCTCCAGGCCTTTGCCTTGGCCTCGGCTATCGCCTTCTTGAGGGCCGTGGCTGACGATCGGTACACCCTGTACAGATCGTCCGCCGTCGCACCGAGCTCCGGGGCGTCGCTGCTGAACCTCGAGCGACGCCGGGCGCGGACGTACTGGCGCCGATCTCTACCGGCCACACGCCTGAGCTCGGCCAGTTGAGTCGACCACCAGTACGTAGACTTCCTAGAGGGGGGGGCGCGACCTGATCCGGGGCATGGCTGCGTCGCACGCCATGTGAAGTATGTCCCGAAACCAGGTCGCCCCCTCGTAGGGTCCTCGCTCCCTGGCCAGAAGCCAGGAGGAGCCGGCGCTAACGGCCCTCAGCAGGTCCACGTCGAGTCTCTCCGACGCCCACCGCGGCGCCGACGGGGTGCTCCGACGTTGGAGGAGACGCGTGTCGGCTAGCGGGCCCTCGACCGCGGCTACGTTTAGAAAAATGTAGCCGTGGTCGGACAGGGTTTCCCCCTCCCATACGTGCCAGTTCGACACGCGGCGTGATGCCTGGGTGTTAGCAAGACCGAGGTCTATTATGCTATGCCCGTTGGCCCTCACGCATGTGGGTGTTGAGCCACGGTTTAGGACGGAGAGTCCTAAACCCGCCACCCATTCCTCCAGCACACCGCCACGGGGGGCTGGTCCTGGTATCCCCCCACGTTGCGGACCGCGCATTGAAATCACCCAGGACCAACACCGGACCGGCAATGTATGGGATAACCATGTCTCTCAACCGGTCCAGATACCCCTCGAATTCAGCGATGGTGCGATTCGGCGAAAAATAACACCCCACGACTCGAAACCTTCCCCAACTAATTGCCAGCCCCCTGCCCCGTTCGACCCCAGAGCAGGGGGGGCAGGCCGGACTCACCCCGGGTGCAGATAGCCACGGAGCCGTCCAGGTCCTCGAACCAAAGGGGGTGGTCCGGAACCCTGAACGGCTCGGCGACTACCGCCAGGCCAACCTCGAAACTCGCCAGGCTTTGGACAAACAGGTCCGGGCCCGGCGGCAGTTGTTGAGGTTCGCCTGCAGGATTTTGAGGGAACGTCCGTGCGCCATTAATCAATGGCTATGGTCGTTCCCTCTTGACTCGAGACGGGGGCAGCGGGAGAATCGGAATTCTCCCCGCTGCCGCCCGGAACCGGGTCCACGTCCATCGTGGTGGTGGGAGCGGAGGAGGGCGGAAGTGCCCTTCCCGCTCCGTCTGCAGCTCGGTGGGGCTCCGGTGGGGGGGGGCCTTGTCCCCCCTGGCGCCCTTCGTCCTTCTTGGCGGCGGGGAGCACGCCTTGCTCCCCGCCTTGTGACTGGCCGGCCTTCCGGCTCCCGCGCACACCGGGCAATGGGGCGCCGATGCACAATTGGCCGCCCTGTGCGATGCGTCCCCGCATCTGTAGCAGTGGCCGCTGCGGTCCTCCTCTGCAGTGCACTGCTGCCTGACGTGTCCCAACGCCAAGCACCTGAAACACTGCATCGGACGAGACGCTAGGATCACGACCCGAGCTCGTGTCCATCCCACGATGACAGCCTTCGTCTTCTCGATTTTTAGGGCCGCGGTGGAGGGGCACTGCACCCACACGGTGCCGAGGCCGCCCGGGGGGGAACTTGATGTCCCCGATCCGGACGGACTCCGGGGCGCACGAGCCCGCCTTGGCCACCGCGGCAATCACCTCCTTGGGGGTGACCGACGGTTCCAGACCGGTCAGGCGGAAATCCGCCTTTTTAACCGGCCTGGTTATCCTCACCCCCGTTCCCTGGAGGGCCTCCTCCATCTTGGTGGCGAGGGCGTCCGCTTTAGTGCCTGCGTCGGCCCCGGGGATCTCAATTATGAGACCCCCCGTGACCGCTCGCTTCCATCGCAGCGCCTCGATCCCGATGGCCGCGAGATCGATGCCGCTGCGGGCCTTCCTTGTGGCCTCCTCGTAGTTAAGAGTGCACCCCTCCTGGATATTCACCGCGACGGCCGCGGTGTGGGGGGGTGCACTAACCCTAGGGGATCCTACCTTTTTGGGTGTCGTCTTTTTCCTCTGCTGGGCCGGCTGCGGGGGCGGGGCTGACGCAGCCTTCGCCTTCCTGGCCGCCTTTCTGCCGACGACCTGGGCCCATGTTCCGTCCTGTCCGGGGGTGGTGGTCGGGGGCTGGACCGGGGCCTTCCCTCCGGTCGCCGCTGGTTTCCGGGCGTGGGCTGGCGGGGCTGCCGGAGCCGCCGTTGGCTCCTTGGTTGCTGCAGTCGCCTGCTTCCTCTTCTTCTTCCTCCCCTCCTCCGGGAGGGGAGGGCGTGCCGCTGCCGTTGCCAGCGGTGTCGATATCGGCATCGACACCGGAGGGAGGGAGGGGCGGGTCCCGCGCTGCTTCCCGGCCTCTGGGGGGGGAACGGCGGTCCTGGGCCGTACCCCCATCTCCTCCCTGAAGGCCGCCAGTTTGGCGTCCATGAGCGCCGAAATCCTCGCCAGCAGCAGGCGTGATTCTCCTGCCGTGGATGCTGGGGCCGACTTCGGGTCCCGGGTCCTCGCCGCGTCGGCGTCTCTGGCTCCAGGTGGGGGGGATGGTAGCGGAAGCTGCCCCTTGTCAGCTGCGGCCGCAGCCTGACTCCTCTTAACCGCCAGCACCTCCTCCCTGAAGGCCTTGAGGGACTCCCTCAGGTCCCCCACTTCCCGCTTCAGTGCCGCGTTTTCGCTTCGGAGGGTCCTATTCTCCACCTGCATCCTCTCCCAGAGGATGTCAGATGGGTCCCTCGATGCCCCTAGGTCCGTGGTGGCGGGGGTGGTGGTGGTGGAGGTGGTGGTGGCTCCCTGCCATCCCCTCGTCTCCAGCTCCATCAATCCGGCCTCCAGTTTTCGGGCGGCTTCCTTCAGGGACCTCACTGAGGTTCCCTTAAGGTTGGTGCTCTTCACCGCGGTCAGTTCGACCGATCTGCTGGCGGAGATCATTTCCGCCAGCAGCTCGCTCGGGAGGAGATTCCTCATCTCCATCCTCCTGACCTCGACAGAGGCCGACTTCCTCTTCGTCCCCTTCTCCGAGGGGACCGGTGACGTCGAGGGGGGGGCCGCATCTCCGCTGTGGCCGTCCTCTTCGTCGCCGACTCGTTCCTGCTCGTCGGTGACAGGGCCCGCTTGATAGTAGAGCGGGATGATCCTCGGGAGCCGATGGACATCGTGTCTTCTAGGTCGATGTCGACCACATCGATCGAGGCGATGGAACTTGCCCTCGATCGCGGCCTCGAGGGACCCGGGATGGGTCTCGAGACCGCCGCCAGACTCGCCGCTTCCGAGCGCGGCGTCCCCTCCTCCTCGTTCGTATGTCCGAGGCTACTCTTAGTGGTTTTCATCATGAGTTCATTTCTGGGTTTGGTTACCGCTTCCCCGTTGCCGGGGAAGTTTCACTCATCACCCATCTGATTTGCTACCGATGGAGGGGTGTATCCTCTGCCGGTATCGGAGTCCCCGCAGAGGGCCTTATACTCTGAGGGGCGGCTGGTACTCAGAGGGGTCCAACGCTTAAGGTAGGGTGCACCCACCTACCACCCCCGGCGCCTACTCCGGAGGTATCCCCTCGCCACGTTACGATAGCTTGGGAGAAGGACTTTTTTATAGAGGTTTATCCTCCTCTTAGGCCGGCCGGTTAAGGCAAGCCCCCCGTTCCGGTGATCCCTGATCGCCGGTTTACGGTATGGGGCCCCGTGCAAGCAACTTGTTGCACGGGACGCATGGTACCCCTTGCTCCGTTAGCACACGCCGTAGCGTGCCCCAGGAACCACCACGGGGAGGTGGAGCAAGAGGGATTTAGGTTCTGGACCGCCACCACTGTGGCCATATCCTCCAACGAATTAGGGTCATCGTTGGAGGACCCCAGAACCCTCTGGTTCCCAGACGGAGGAACCTGGAGGAACTTGCCCCTCCGGCTGGGCCCCCCACTCTTACTCTGCCCGTATGAGTGCCTGTTCGATTGCACGCGCGCTACACACACAAGCGTAGTGTTGGTAACCTCACACTTGGAATGGATACCTGTGTGTTCTCCATCTCTAAATCTTAATAAAGTTTAAGAAAACCTAAAAGATAATAAAGACAGAATAATCAGTAAGTACCACTGGCACTTTTTCCTCTACTCTGTCCGTGTGAACTGACTGTTCGACACGTTCCCCCGAATTTGACGTTACCGACGTTTCGATCGCAAGAGTCAAAATCTTGAGATGGCGCGCATTCGATTCCCGGCGCGGCACGGAGCATATTTTGCTACAACATTTGAAATTTGCACTCAATTAATTTAATGATGTTTACTGAAATATATTTTTTATTTTCTATATAAATTCAATTTTTTATTGCCTCTTTACGATAAGTGTATTATCTAATAATAAACATTTCTATATTCAGGCAAATAATGTACAAACTTTAAACTGCAATATAAAATATTTTATTTGCGTTATATTTTAATACATGAGCATGGCTCTCGACAGTTTGGGTTAGTGCAGGCATGAAAGTATGGGGCCCCGCCTTCCTTATACTCGACCACATAAACCAAACTAATTACTATAATTTAACAACAATATATATACGTTTAGTAATAAATGCAATATTTACACCCGTGTTTTTAGTCTTAAGTTTCTATAACGTAAGTTTAAAAAAAGAAAAAAGCGTCGATACAGGCGGTAAGGTCTCCTGGGAATCTTTTGGCTCCGGATTGATACAATTCCGGCTGGTCGAAAATTCCGATGCAGTTGGCCCGTGCGCGACTTGAAACACTCTTCTGCTTTCCTACAATTAAAAAGCAAATAAATACACGGTTTTCCTGATTTCGAGGCACAGAATAAAATATTGATGTAATCGTAAACTTATCTTTTTCGTGAAATGATCCTTTCGGCTGTTGGTCGGCGGTTCGCGTTACCGAGAAATTCCGCTGCAGTTGCCCCACGCGCGATATTGAATGTTCTTCGTTCCTATATTTGAAGAAGAATAAAAATTGTAATACTAATTGCATTATTGTGCGATACAATATAGGTATTAACGTATACTTATCTTTTTTATCGATGTAATATATAAATAAAATAAACTATATAAAAAATAACTATATAAATAAAATATACTCCCAATAAAAACAAATTACGAAAAAAAATCTATGTAGAAAGGTGGCTGTGTCAGTGTGAAAATGTACCCACCAAGGCAGAAAAAACAACAATCCTACAAGTCTGTACACGCGTGCAAAGTTAACTGCTGAAAACTTTGTGGACGTGCCAGACTTGCATATAAATGCTGCGCCGACATCAGATTTAAATGTCTGTCGTCAACAGACATGGTGCGACTTGACTCCTGTCTAGCTTGAAGGGATGTGCGTACCACACACATGGAATTTAATAGGTCGGTGCCTATTTTATTCCGTTTTTTAGATTTGATGTCGGGAAGCAGCGAAAATACCCCTTCGGCCTCGGCGTTTGAGTGAGGTAGACATCGAACAATGTTAATAATGGAAGATAAAATGGGAAAATGAAGAACTTTTTGGGGATTTTCTAATTTGACGATGTCTACCCACATATCGTCGAAGGACAACTTCGCCCATTGTTTCCTCTGAAACAGCGAAGTGCCATTGTACAAAAAGTCCCATTCTTTTTGCAATTCTAAACAATTGAAATTTCCCAATTTATTAGCGACAGCTTCGAAATTTTGAAGAGTAAAATCTCTGTTGTCGTTGAAAAGGGAATTATACGGTGTGAATACCGTCAATTGTTTTAAGAAAACATCGTCATGAGGAAGACGATTTTTTATTTCATTGCTTGGGGTAACAAGAAACCCTAAGCAATTTTCCTGGAAGGAGTGCACCTCAACTTCCGACATCCCCTGAGCCATTGCCCCTTCCAAATATTTCTCACATCGGAAACCAAGATCCACTTCGTTTAGTGGAACTTGGTTCGTTGCGAGGGAAAAATTAACGAGCCTAATTAAATTAAAATGTTTTAGAAGAGCAGGTTTTAAAAACCTGCATAAGAAACCTAAAAGCAGCTCTGCCGAAAAAGGCTGCAATTCCTGAATCAATCTATTCCTACTTTGGAAGAAGGCATTAAATCCATTCAGAATATTAAGTGTATCTTCCAAAAAGTTGAAGTACCCTTTAATCTCAGATTTGCTAAGAAGAGAAGAGAACTTCGTAGCTATTTCTGAGTTGTCTGAGAGTTGTCTGAGTTGACTGCTCATTAAACAAACGGACTGGGTCGTTCCAACGATCCAAAAATCGTTTCACACATCGGTACCTGGCAAGCCACCGTGTGCTTGACAACTTTAAAATTTTTAAAGAAGAGTTTCCATAACTCTCCTGAAATTGACGAAAAATAGCAGCCCGTTTGGGGAAGGTGAATAAATTTATTTTTCATGTAATTAATAATTAGGAAAATATATATTTCATGACAAAAAAAGTTTGACTTTTATGGAGCGTAAACCTCCGCCAAAAACTATCCCAGCGTTTCCGAATCGTAAGTCCTCAACAACTTTCGTTTTTGTTCGTAAAATGGTACCACAAATAAACATAACAAAAAAATAACCAACGATTCTCATGGACTATTACATAATAGATTGCACGCTTACAATTCGCTTATGAATAGTATTTTCTCAGTCTAATATTTCAGTTCAGTCTTGTTATCATAGGAAGATAAATGGTTAGTACCCGACTAGAATTTCAGTTAGGCAGACCTATAGGCCCGCATTAGGCTAGCCTAATTTGGCTGTTAGGCCCTAGTGGGGCAGCCCCATTGGGCATGCATGCGGCATGTGACGCGAAGTATCCATGACTGCCTAATTGAGAATGCCGTACGAGGCCCAAATTAGGAAACCCGCGTTAGGGCCACATTAGCTATTCCCAATGACTAAGGATAGCCTTATTAGGCCCTCATTGGGAGACATTAATGAAATCTCAGGAATAGACTGCGCTGGATATTGTATGCATTTATACAAAAATGGATTGGTAAAAAACGATAAAAGAATTAAATTAAATGTAATTATATATTTAAAAGTTAAACATTTAAAAGTAAAGTTAACATACAAAAGTGTTTGTAATATGTAACTAAAAACGAATGTGGACCTAAACCTATAGGTTTTAGTTAACCAGCAGATTTAATGTATAAATTAAATATATTTACTACGAGCTTAATCTACAATATACTTAACCTACTATATGTACGCGCTTAATCTACAATATGCTCATAACTTATTACTATGCGCTTAAATCTATACATATTTATACTGTACAGTGAGTGTAATGTGTATTCGTGTGCCCTTTAAAATAGAATAACTTTTTTATAATTATACCAAACGACCTGATATTTTATAATCAATTGGAAGCATTGGTTTGCGAAATAATGTGCAAGACAATTTTCCAAAAATTAAAATTTACAAGATCACATTTAATAATATAAAAGGAATTTTTTGAAACTTTTTATTTGAGTCCTAAATGAAAATTTAAAAGATATATATGCGTTTTGTGGATCTATGTTAGTTGGATTAACATACACACGAGCTACAAGCGATTAAAAATGGTAAAAATCGTAGTTTTACACGACATTTGATCAGTTTCTGCTTAAAATCCACAGAATCGTGCATCTTTCGATGCGTGTCGTTTTTTCCTGCGTCAACCGATTTTAATGAATTTTTTTTAGCATGTGCATAACTAACATATATCTACAAAACATATTTTTTAAAATTTTCATTTAGACCCCAAATAAAAAAGTAACCTTGTAAATTGTAATTATTGGAAATTTTTTTGCATAACATATCGTGTACCGGTGCTTCTAATTGATTATAAAAAATCAGGTCGTTGTGTACAATTTTAAAAAAGTTATTCTATTTCAAAGGGCGTGCGAATACTTTTTACACCCACTGTATTAGTTATTATGAATTATAAATCCTGAGGTTGAGTTTTTTTCTGGCGTTTCACTCGCCCTCCTTCCCAATCTCGACAATGGTGTAAAACCGTCGCTATGCCTTTAACAATTCCGTTGTCATGTAAAGGGTTCTCGTTATTCGACAAAGCTGACAGCAGCGCAACTGGAATAAAAAATTAATTTCATTAGATTATTTTATAATTCAATTAATACAAATCTTGTAAATGGAAAATGGAAAAATACCTTTCACAACATTATAAAGATTCGTATTTATGAATACGAATAGTTTTCCCTCGGCTTGCTTGACTGGATTGCACTTGAGAGCAAGTTCTCGAGATAAGCAAAATCGTAATATTTCGCCCATATTACGGACGATTGTTGCTCGCCTGTTAATAATATTTATAAATTTTTGTGCCTGCAAAAAATGTCACGATGGGATTAATTCTTGTTTTACATACAATCACGTCACAATACATATACAGTACAGTCGCGAATGATGAGAGAAACTCGGGGATATCGACTCTCACGAAACGAAATGGTACTACGTTCATTGACGTGTTCCGAACATAGAGAAGGACATTGCGTAAACAACAGAGTGGGACTGAACGTCGAGGCAGTCGGCACAGTTCGAAAGGCTGCGTAGCGATAACAATGTCGATACAAATTTGAAAGTTCTTTATTTTTCATTTTGTTTTACAAAACTTTTATTAACGTATGTCTGATATTTTTCTTATTACAGTCAGTCTAAATACGGCATAATTCGGACCATATTAACTGATTTAAAGCGTGATAATTCTTCCAACAGCTCACATAATGCGATAACTCAAAGCGAATTCGGGTCTTTAAATCTCTACATGCAAAACTTTGAAGCGAATTTTGATCACTGAACACGGTGTAGGTTATTTAGCAGGTCTTTAAAAAACTTTCGTCACTTATTAAACAAGTAAATATAATCGCAGTTCTATCGTGCTTGGTCTTGTTTTAATCAGAAGAATCTCAGAAATACGATAATAAAAGTTTTGTAAAAAAAGAATGAAAAATAAAAGTTTTGTATTTGTGTTACCATTGCAAGCGATAAGTGGGCCTTTAATCACTGCCGAACGCTGCGACTCTGCGAGCTCGGATCGTGTTTCTTTGTAGCGCGACCGACCACTCCAGAGGGAACCCCCTAAAAGTGGGGATAAAAATTTCTCATCTCCGCATACCCGAAACTCTCGTCCTTCGCCACTGTACTGTAATAAATAAATAAATATGAAAAAGTAGGACAGTATAAAAGATTACGAATTTTTGACGAAAATCTATGTCTTCTCTGATCGTTTCGTCGAATTTTTTAAACTCTTCTGTCGTACGACACGGAAGAAATTTCCAAATCTCCTCAAAATCTGAAATCACGTCGCAATTGTTATCAGTTGTTTTTTCTAACAGCTGTTTGTGAGCTGTTTTGACGTCAACCATTTGACTGCTCAGTTGTCTTATTTGATGCGATAAAGATTTGTAATTCTTTTCAATTGTTTCATTGATGGAATCTGTAATAAATTTAAATTTTATGGTTAAAGCATTATTGAACGCACGAAACATTTATTGTTTTAAATAATTTCTTTATCTAATAGTTTAGCATAATTACTTTTCAATGAATTTATTTCATCATGGGATGAACATGCCGGTTGCGTACATGTGGATTCATGTACTTTGGTCGAAGATTTCTGCGGCGGTGAATTGTTGAAGCTAATGCTGCTCGCGGAGCTTTCTGAGAAGGCAACTTTTCTCTTCGATTCTTCCCTGTTCGTCACTTTCTTCCCACGTGGTTGCTTTCTTCTTTTTCTGCTATCCTTTCGGAACCCGACGTCTTCTAACGTATCAGAATTTATTTCTGAATCGGTCTCATCTAAAACTTTTAATGTAGCTTTTTATTTTTCACGATTTAAATGATGGCGTTGATTTATAAATTGTAATCACTAAATAGCAGAAGGAAACAATGACATTTACAATTAAAAAAGCTACACTTTCAACAAAAAAAGCTGCAAAACATTAATTATGAAACATTGTAGTATATCTTTCTTTTTTCGTTATCCACGTGTACTTTCGCATATTTACGCCTGAGACCTTTTTTTGCCATTTCAACCATTTCAGCCATTTCAGCATGTTACGTCCCGCGATTCGATTCCGTAATTTAAGACGGTCGCGAGCTCGCGGATCAAGACGCCAATAATTAACCAGCTTTAGAGTCCACACGGCGAGTATAACCGTGTCTAACTCGGGTCACGACGCAACGGTTCGCTAACGATTTACAAGTAGCACTCACCGGCCTTAGCCTAGACAGTAGTATCTGTCGCCGGTGTCGCGCAGTGGTGTCGGTCGATGTTCCCGGACAGTAGTATTAGCCGCTCTCCCCGGCAGCTACTTCTCCTGGCCTCGCTCGCCCGGAAGACGCGGCGTACTCTGCCTTCTTCCTTCCTTGCTGGGACGTTAGTCTTGTTTGTTGAGACGGCTAACGTCTGGCGTTGACGGGGGATCGGCAGGCTGCTTTCCTCTGCTCAACTCTGCTTGTAGCCGATCTCGTTCCGTGATAACGGTGTCGCGGAAGGCCGTAGGAAGAGCGCGAACACCGAGCAATCGTCTGTATTCGTCTTTAGGAGACGTTTCGGGAGGCGAGTTCACGCGCGAGCTTCCGCAGCTGATACTTGCGACCGGCGCGACGTGGCATGGAGTATTTCGGTGAATGCAACGAGTGCGTTTCAAGAACAATCGACGCGTCCGAGTATTCACGAGCGTATAGAGCCGCTGATAGGCTTCTGGGCATACGAGTGAACATCCTAAGACGCTATGGAGAAGATTTACTAAGGAAACACTCCACACGACGTAAAGGAACTTGCGAAATAACGAGAACACTGCGTTTAGGTTAAAGGATACTTTAATGGTACGGTGTTGAAAATACAATGATTATAATGGTCCCAAGAGGTAAGGCCTCTGGGCTGGGCGCGCGGGACTCCGGAAGACGACGACGTCTCCCTATAGAGTTCGGAAGTAGAAGAACAAGTGTTTCTGGATGAATGATAGCTCCATTGAGCTTCTTAGGTTTGGGATGTATGAGGAGTGGGGTAATTAGGAGTGGGAGTGGGTGGCCGATTAGGAGATGCTAACGCGAGGAGCAGGGATCGCTGGACGCGAACGTGATGGTGCGCGGATATGTCCTTATCAACTATCGTGTTCGTGTTACATGCTGTGTACTTAAGCTAACGGTATCTTATAATATTCTTACACTACGCTATACGTCACTAGACGTAACACAGCAATTCTTCAAAAATATACGTTGCACTTGCACTGGTTTTTCTCTCGTCGGTCACGTTTTGTCTCTTTAGAGCGTTTGAAAGAACTAATGGTGCAGTCACACTTCACACTGGCATCGATCATTGTTGCTCGATCAGGGGAATTGAGGGGAAAAGGCGCCCGATTTCGATCGAAGTCGCTCGAAAAAGGCCGAAGTGGTCTCACTGATATGTTTACAGTGACTGCGGACGCGATATCGTGGCGCCAACGTGTTTAGGTCCTGTATGATTGGACGTCTGTTTGGGCCAATTAGGCCGAGGTGTGAAAGAAGAGTGTTTGGGCCTTAGTGACGAGCGTCAAGTGGCTAGGGGTGCCAAACGCAGGGCGTATGCGAGCGACTGATTTTTCCCAATGGATGCGAGACTGATAGATAGAGAGAATATACCGACAATATTGTATGCACTTCACATATGAAGAAGAGGGATTACCTTTCTCTTCCTTAATATCTTTCCTGTAATTTCGATACAATTTACGTTATCGTTTGGGGATATCCACATACTATTCAATTGTACGACTTCATTGCTATTCAATAAAACTGTATTGTTAGGAAATGTAGTGGTTAGTAGTGCCTCTTTATACTGAACTCGTTTAATTAGTATTTTATTCTCTAATTCTTTTGATCTCAATTGTCTAATAATTTGGATTATAGGTGGAGTATCGGCTTTTTCGTTCCAAATATGTGAAATTTCACTCAATCGACGGCATAATTGAGAGAGAGGCTTATTTCCATTTCGTTTCCAAGTCGTTTCCAAGTCGTTTCATTTTTCCTAGAGCGTTTTCAAATGGAAAACTGGAAATACTGGACAGAGAACAGTTCATATTTTTAACATCATCTGCAAGATGGATCAGATTATGTACATTTCCAATCATAAATTCCTTTCCATATATAAATGGTGCTTTGGTCACAAATTTCTTTAAACAGAATCTAGCATATTTACATTTATCCACTGCTAATTCTTTAGATGATAATATTCTGCAACCAGTATGGAGGAGTAATAAATGTCTATATACGTCAGTTGGTAAATTTTTTTTAAAGATAACAGGAGCTGCATATAACAATAAAAATCGGTATTCAGTGGCTTTGAATTTATGATACTCTGTTAGTAATCTAGTCGTTCGTTGAAATTCAGCAGGTACTTTTATCCTTTATAGTAAATTTGATAATTGCAACTTAGCATGATCACGCAGCTTCGACTGTTTCACATTTCCATCTATCCAGTAGTGTAATAGTTTTTTCATAATTCCCAAATATACTAAGTGCATGGAATCCAACAAAAACTGATTGATCATATCAATTTTCGAATATATGCGAAGTAAAGGAGATATTCCTAAATGATGTTGCGTATTAGTTTGATTTCTAAATGACAAATCACTTCTTTTTTCATTATTTATAAACGGATAAATGATCCGGTTTTTGTATCGTTTGCCACGTATCGTACATCTCTCGCAGGCCCAGTATACTGCGTGACCTTTAATACATTTCAGAACTGAACGTGCAGGTCTGTCGCATACAAAAGCTTTGATAGATATAGTAAATGTTCTATTATCTATAGCAATACCAGTACGTTGCAGATCGTTTATTTCATTTATAAATTGCTCAAAATATCGTTCAAGATTGGTTGGCTTTCCATCTCCACAATAAGTGGCAATAGGAAAAGGTTGGTAAACATAAGATAATAAGATTGCCAATAAGAGGCCAAAACTGTTTTCTGCTTAATTTAAATAATGGTAAACCATCAACGTTGAACATCAGTGGTATAATCACTACTTTTATGAATCTTTGGATTTACACATTTCTCAAGAACTTTACTAATCCCAAAGTATACAAATTCATCGTTGGTACCATTAAAGCTTTCGATGGTGTAATTGTTGGATGTTGTACCCAAAAATATTTTGGCTGTTTTAGGTAAATTAGGATAAGAACGTCTCCTTAATATGTTCATCAATATTTCCAATCGAGTATGTGATATTGGCGGGTCCATGAGAGCCCATTGGCGTATATCTCGTATGTCATTAAAGCCACTTTCTTGAAAATTCTCTGCAGTCTCTTCTGTTGCTTCATCACTTGTATCCTCTCTTGTCTCGTCTCCCTCTGACGACACAATATCATCATTAATTGTGTGTGGTATATTTGTAAGGATGCCCGTAAATAATATCACGAGTGCCGGGTTGTAAGGGAAACGTTTATTTTAGTAACATTCGTACGCGCTACAACGACAACCATCTCTTACGGCATAACATTCGGAACTGCTCTTCCGTTCCCCCCGCGAGGAACAGTCTCGCACACCGACGATCGCTTGTTAGCTATTCGTTTTTCATTTGTCGCTCGTGTAATGTAAACGCACACACATACACGCTCTCCAACAAAACATTTGAAACGATTTATAAAAATACATGCTGTAACAACTGGTTGTCATCCTTCAGACAACCCCGTCCCGCGACCCACATGGGCCACGGTTACTCGAAACCTTACATATTTTGATTAACTTCAGAAACTTCTATAACATCCGACACAACATTATCCGAATTTACGCTCCCACATCCTTCGTAGATTCTTGATTCACTATTTTCCACTTTTTCACTATTTTGTTGTGTGCATGGCTGCTCACTCAATAATTTACGCCTCTTACGAAATCGTTGAACTCTGAGACGTGTGAGTTCACGAGTTTTCAAACTTAGCATATCATCCGACATCGTAGCGGAAAACAATTTATATTAATTCACTGTACAGTCTATATACTCGTGAATGGCGCGCAGAGACTCGGAATAACTTCGGGAAGACAAATATCTCCCCGCGTGTCTCCGTATTTATATCTTTTCTTCGGAAAAGGTAACGCCTTTTCCGAAAGGCGCGGGCGTGGAGTTTGCTCTTCTGCAGGCATCTGAGTGGGGTTGTTTAACTCGAAAACAACCCCCTGTTTGGCGGAGGAAGGGGACTCCCGCAGTCGGGAAGTCCCGTAACGGTTTAACTGTTTATGATGCTTTTAAAACGATAAAAATAATAAACTTATTTTTTGGGTCCTTGCAGATGTCGGAAAAGGTTTTACGGTCTAGTTCTTGGCATCTGCAAGAGGACCGCTCTAATGGTTATTACGGTCGCCAACCGTGTGCCGCTACAATTGTTCCACTCTGTAAAGCTTGAGCCCTATTAGACCGCGGACGCGTCGACTCGCGAATGTCGCTGTATTATCAACCCGCCAAATTAATTTTAGATAGCCGGTTCACTGATCGCTTGCAAGTATTGTCGTGTTTGAGGAAACGCGTTTCGTTATCTTCCCTCGTCCCGATAGCTGAACAAGGAAGGCGCAATGTTGAGGACGTGAAACTGTTCGAAAGCATAGTCAGACTATGCGAAGAACTGGACATTGTCACGGTTCTAGTCGAGGAACTGAACCGAGTGATCTCGACTTCCAGTTGTAGCGGCCATCGGCACGTAAACATTTAGCAACATTTGGTGGTCGAGCAAATTTATGGAACCCGTTCCACCACAGCTGTTTTTGAGGAAGCCGTTAACTCGTCGTAGCGAGCGTTTTACAGCTTCCATTTCATTTTTTAGCAAATTAAACCCTAAAAACTGCCGGCCTCGTCAGCTCGTTCGGGTACCATAATTCTCGAGTTTCCGAAGGGACCGCGAGGCTAGGCAGGTAGGTGATAGTCAGACTCGCAAGGCACCGCGGGCCCGGTGGGAATCCCGCTACATTGCCAAACTTGTGACATCTGTTAGGAATGCCCAACTTAGGCGTGCGCTCGGCCATCCCCATTCGGACCATATATGTCATCTGTTAGGAATATCCAACCTAAGTGTATCCTCGCCCATCCCCATTGGGACTATGTATGGCATCTGTTAGGAATATCCAACCTAGGTGTACGCACAGAGGAAATACTAACCTCATGCGTAGGAAAACGTAGCATCATTGTTGACACTTGCAGAGGAGATGAATGCACACGTTCGGGAAATCAAACACGACCGCGACGATGATTTACGAATGCGAAACGAACTGTAGCATCTGTAATGAACAAAACGGAAATCGGTAAAACGTAAACATTGTAATCAGTCTGAATGATGAAACCGGACAAGAACAAACAATAGGTTAGGACCGGGTAGGAGTTCGATTCTTAAATACCGACCGCGAACATATACGATATAGAAGCTGTAGTGTTAATCTCTCGCGCCGCGATCGGAAAGTACAAGTGTCAAACGCGGAATGAAAAGTGGCACACCGACAAAGGGATTACTGGCGAAGGGGAAACGAGAATCGCGAGGATAAGGGGCTGAGCGGCAAAGGTAGGAAAAAGAAAGCAATTAATACAGGGAAAGTAGAATCGCCGAAAAACGGGATAAAATAGAGACATACAGAATGCAAAGAGGACAGATCAAATCTAGAATGCGAGAGCCGCGTAAAGAAATAGGGAAGAAATAGAGATCCGAATCAAAGGATCTACACCCACCTTGTACGGGAAAAAGATGCTGCGAATGGCAACAACAAACTGCACACGCGGCATCCTGTCTGTAGCTTCAGCATGGTTGACTCTCGTCTCATCCGACTCGCTTGTCTCTGTTCTCCGTCAGCCGACCGGTATACGGCAAGATTAAAACTCGATCATGACTTGACACCTGAAAAATCATGTAAATTAGAAATTATCAAACGTAGCAACTCACCACGCGACAAGGATACGCCTACACGGGTAAACTATCGCCGTTTAAACGTTGTTCCTTGTCGCTAGATGAGAGTAGTAGTAAACATGCAAAGGCACAAACAATGAATGAAGTTAAAAACAAGGCAGAACGACAGCAGAGACCTCAGTACAAATGAGAAACAAAATTCAGAGTGTCGAATCAGGACCGAGTGACGCAAGCATTCAGGAGAACCCGTTGATCAAAAGTCCAGACTACATAGATTAAAAACTAGTAAAAACAGTAGTGGGAAAAGTTCAAATCAAACGTAATCCCCAGCTGCAAACAAATAGACAGGGAAAAAGTAGCGCAGCACAGGCACATTAAAAACTGACACGAACACAATCAACGGGGAAGTGACGAACGCTTGCATCACAACGAAACGATCTGATCTCGGTAAATAGACGTAGCGAACAAAAATGTTACAGCACGAACGCACGGATAGAATCGAAAAGTAAAACAAAAAGCGAATATAAGCAATCATACGCCGAATAAACGTACAAGCAGCGGTAGACAGCATCCCGGCACCTAGAAAGAAAAAGAAAAATAAGAATTAGTAAGCGGAAAATATAATCAAATAGAAGACGAATTACAGGACAAAGATAGAGACACGGAACGTAAAAGACCGCGAACAATTAAAACAGAAATTAGCACGCGATACAGGCTGATCGCAAGTAAAGATACCTCAATGACAAATACAGCAAAGTAAGAACAATGCTTGCAGGGGCAGGTTAGGTTAGGTTAGCACAATAAAAACTTGCCGGAAATATACGATTAAATTAACTAACCAAGAAAAGGAGATACTAACCTCACGCGTAGAACAATGTAGCATCACTGTTGAAACGTGCAGTGGAGAGGAATGAACGTCCGGGAATTCAGACGCGACCGCGACGACGATCTTCGAACGCGAAACAAACTGGAGAGTCCGGGCAGGGCAGAATCGCGAATCGCAACGAGCAAGCATATGGAATCAAGGCGACGATAGATAAACAAATAGCGTCGCGGACACAACGCGGAAAGCACGGGCCGTGCACACGGACAAGAGGAAATACGCGGAAGCACGCGCGAACAGGTGCGACACGCCAGAATTTATCGATGATAGGATCGCGATCGAAACGTCAACACGGGGCAACGAGCCAATCAAAAGGCTTGCGACGGCGAAACAGCGAAGACGAGCGAACCACGCACGCTTCGCGAGGATATGGGCTGAGCGGCAAAGGTAGGAACAAGAAAGCAATTAATACAGGGAAAGTGGAATCGCGGAGAAACGGGAGGAAATAGAGACAAATAGAATGCAACGAGGACAGATCAAATCTAGAATCATTTAGGAGAACAGCGGGAAGTGACGGAAAGCTAGAGAACCGCGTAAAGAAATAGGAAATAGATAGAGATCTGAATTAAAGGATCTACACCCACCTTGTACGGGAAAAAGATGCTGCGAATGGCAACAACAAACTGCACACGCGGCATCTTGTCTCTGTCAGTCGACCGGTACACGGCAAGGTTAAAACTCGATCATGACTTGACACCTGGAAAAATCATATAAACTAGAAAAATATCAAAAGTAGAAATTCACCACCGCCCATGTATGTGGTTTCCGCACCACGTACTTGAATTCCATTCGATGGAGCAACCGATAGAGTGTTGTCTCACTAAACGACGGAAGGTTCTCGTCGTCGTTTAACGCTTGTAAAATTTTCGTCATGTTTGGAATTTCCTTCCGCAACCAAAAATTGTGAACTACTTTTCTAATGGCCAAAATGTCGGCACTTGACGTTTTTTCGAGTATATTTAACCGTCTCTTCTTCTTATTGGGCGATGTTACGGTTCCGGTACTTTTATACTCTGACAGAGTTTTGGAAATCGTCCTCTTCCCGATCCCCGTATCCTTTGATAATTTTTGGATCATGGAATTGTACGTGATCGTTCGATTTCCTTCTTTGATAGTTTTGTATAAATTTATAATTATACGTTTCTGATCGGACCCGACGAACTAGAAACAGAAAAGTTTAATAAATTACAAAAACTATGATTTTTGAAAAAAGAAACAAGCTTACAGTTGCGAAATGCATGATAAATAATTATGTATAATGCAATTATGTTTCTTTTCGGATTTTTTTTTCACGGGAGATTCGTTCGATGGTCCAGCAACTTGCTCATCCATTTCTGATTAAACTTCACTTAAATATCTCAAAAAAAAAAAAAAAAAAAAAAAACTAAATATTCGACGCTGCACATAACTATATCGACACCCGGTACGGCTACGAATGAGGCATTTTGTAGCGCGGCAGCGCGTGGCGACGCTTCAGTCCCACTGCGCGCATGCGCTGTGCATTGTACTGTACTTCTCTCGTGAAGTGTATTTTACTATGTCAAGGGGGGTGGAGGGGACGGCCCTCTTTGGCGGCCCTCCCCGATCAGACCGTCGGGAACTTTCGGGGGGGGGGGGGGGTGATGGCTGCTGACTGAGGGATGTCAGCAGTAGCGGATCCACCGACATCCTCTCCATAGCCATCATCTCCTCCCTGATGGCGCAATTGGTGGTCTTGAGTTCCTCCACCTGCCTCCGCAGATCATCGTTGCTTTTCTTCAGTTCCTGCAGTTGCATACGATGATCCGCGGAGGAGGCGGAGGGGACTGCCACCTGGGGAGCGTTCTTCTCCACACCCGTCCCTGTCCCTCCCCTACGCACCAGTTCCAGGAGTGCCGCCTCGGCATAGCGTGCGGGATATTTTAAATCCCGCGCCCTCCACGAGGCGGACCTTCTCCAGGAAATCCTGTACTAGGTCGCCCGTGGTGAGGTCCCTTATCTCCCTCGCCAAGTCCTCCACCTGGGGGGTGGAGTCCTTTTTGCTCGACTTGGCGAGCGGCTTGGGAGGGTTGGGGTGAAGAAAGGAGGGCGGAGATTGCGGCGCGGGGGGTACAGGGGTCTTAGGGCATCTGTCCTTCCCCCCAACTTGTCTCCCTTTAGGGATCTTGGGGGCGCAACCCAGGCCCCCATCGCCCCCACGCTCCTTCCTCTTGTTCCGCCTCTCGGACGCCTCGGAATCTAACAAGGGGAAGCCACGGTTGATGGGTCACGGATTTTTCTGAAACTTGCAGTACTTGAAGATATCGTCTCGAAATGTAATTTGGCAAAGCAGTAACGCGCGCTTCTCAAGATTTTTCGAGAAAATTGCATTTGAAAATCGGTTCACACGTTGATAAGGAGTTTTCGTTAAGGAGTCAATACGAAAGTGAATGGCCGAGGCCGTAGCGAGGATGACGGGTAATCGGTAGGTTGCTGGGTTTCGAGTCTCGCTATGGATATTTTTTTCTCCTTCTAAAACTTGATACTCCTCCCTCAATTTTAAGCCTAAAATCTTATTTGTTCGATCAAAATCATATATTTTATTTGTGGCCGTTGGGAAATATATCGAACAAAAAATAATTTCAGAATATTTTTATATTTGTATTACATTATATATATATATATTACATTTATATATACATATATTACAGAATATATTTAAATTATATTTATTCTATTATTAAAAATTCTCTCTGCATTGATTACATGCTAGTATGACACGAGCCAGGGTGATACTCGTCGTAAAAACATGGAAAACAATAATTCTTGCGGCATCTCGTACACACAATAAACGCAGCATTCGTACAAGAGCACACGTTTTTCAGGACGTCTATCGGAAAACATGCTTCATTCAAATTTACAAATACCTCTCTACTATCACAGAGTTTCGACGCAAACCACGCATAGTGTATCATATTCGCAAATATCGGAGAAGACAACTGATGGTGCACGATGGATTGTATTTTTATGCAATCCTCTCTAGAATTTATTTCACGTTTATGTTGAATTAAGTACGAGCAATTTTGAAGACGTTTTCTTAAATTTTTGACTTGTCTGAAGAAATAATCATCGCACGGCTGGACCAGAGGTGTGCATTTTGGCGGTATTACCTTTACGCTGCAGGTTGGCATACCCTCGTCATCCTGGAATACCTCATCGTACATTACCGGATCAGTCTGTCCTGTCCAAGAATCTATTAGTAATACGAACTTTTTTTCTTGTACGTATGGCTTCAAACAATTCTTCAAATATTCTGTAAACAACGCAGTTGTCAGTTTCCCCGATTTGGAACTTGTCACAACGACGTTCTGGTATTTGGCCGAATACTGATCCACCAACTTTCGCACCCTCGGTCCAAATTTTCCAGAATTTTCTTGCAGGCACACGAAAACGGTTGGTAATAATTTTCCCGATAAAGTCACAGCGTACTGGGCAGTATACGAATGTGTCATCTTGTTCATGCTCTGCATTTGGACAGAGACCACTTTTGATCCTCGTTGGGCGAGTGTTCTGCCGTAAGTCGATTGGTATTGGCATCCTGTTTGGTCCGTGTTGATGACAAAATCCATATGGACATCCTTTATCAGTGCACGAGCTTGCGTGCAAAAAGTCATTGCAGCGGCCAACGTGTCCTCCATCGTTGCGCTTTCGCTTTCCGAAACATATTTCGTGACTTTTCGTTGCCGGATTCTATGCTTTTTTTAAAATTGCGTTACCCACGAAGCAGCCGTTTTAAATTTTATATCAGGGAATTGGCTTGCAGCAGCTAGAGCCCACTCTTGTAAATTTCTTGTCACTTGCTGACAATTGTTCCGAGCTTCCTGGAAACGGTCATTTGTCCACGAATCGATGGTAGCATATTTATCGAATACGGTGCCGCCACTTTTAATATGCTCTTCCCACTTTTTTTAGACGCTCCATGCGTTTTAAGCGGGCGCACCCTTTCTTGTGCAGGTTCTTCAGTGTCCAACCTGGATGTGCCTTTGCAACATTCACAACTTTAATTTTGTATTCCCATGGAATATACTCCTTTTTCATCGTCTTCTCCGCTGGCTGATAATCCTCGGACGAACTGACAATGAATCCAACAACTTCCTCGTATGTGTCCTCGACGAGTTCATCGTTCATGAAAAGTTCTTCGGATTCGATGAATTTCTTCTCGTTCAACATTTCAAAAGTGCGACGGAAAATTTCTTCTCCCATGTGAATGGCCTTGTCACTAATGACTGTTGAAGCCTCTGATACAAATATACCATCTTGAGCAAGGAGCCCTAAATAATACCTCACGGCATCTTGCAACAGCAACTTCTCATTGTCAATATCATTGTCCACATTTTCTTCCGGACACACCGCAACTTTTTCTATCGAAGGACCTCGCACGTCCACAAAATTCACGTTCGGCATTATAACACAGAAAAACGCAGAACTCGAAAACCGAAGAGCGGAAAAAAGATCTTCGCGGGAGGTAACGTACTCAATCGTCCACCGTACTAAAAAATGTGAGGTCCTCCGACGCATTTTAAGGACTATTTATATGGTTATTGAAAAAGACAGTATGTCCGAAGAAGTTGTAAAACGTCTATTGTAACATAAAGAAAAGTTCCTGGCATGCACATATACCTGCAATAATTCTACTTGTCAGGAGTGAAGAATATTCGTTCGCGGGAAAGTACCGTACGAGATCGAACCGAGCCCAGGTAAAGACTTTAACTATAAAAAACTGTAAAAAACTGTAAAAACGCATTAATAAAATGGGGAACCGAATTTCCCGGGGCCTGGTAGCGACAACCTCGCTACAGAACCTTCTACACAACTTGGAAACGATGCTACGACAGCTCTTGTCGAAATGCGATTCTGTGATAGCAGAGAGGTATTTGTAAATTTAAATGAAGCATGTTTTCCGATAGACGTCCTGAAGAACGTGTGCTCTTGTACGAATGCTGTTTTCCACGAATTATTGTTTTCCATGTTTTTACGACGAGTATCACCCTGGCTCGTGTCATACTAGCATGTAATCAATGCAGAGAGAATTTTTAATAATAGAATAAATATAATTTAAATATATTCTGTAATATATGTATATAAATGTAATATATATATATATATATATATATATATATATATATATATATATATATATATATGTATAATGTCATATAAATATAAAAATATTCTGAAATTATTTTTTGTTCGATTTACTTCCCAACGGCCACAAATAAAATATTTGATTTTGATCAACTTAAAATTAAGTTTTCAACTTAAAAAATAAAAATGAGTTATAAATAATAGATTTTAGGCTTAAAATTGAGGGAGGAGTATCAAGTTTTAGAAAAAAAAAAAAATATCTATAGCGAGACTAGAACCAGCAACCTACCGATTACCAGTCATCCTTGCTACGGCCTCGGCCATTCACTTTCGTATTGACTCATTAACGAAAACTCCTTATCAAAGTGTGAACCGATTTTCAAATGCAATTTTCTAGAAAAATCTTGAGAAGCGCGCGCCTACTGCTTTGCCAAATTACATTTCGAGACGATATCTTCAAGTACTGCAAGTTTCAGAAAAATCCGTGACCCATCAACCTTGGCTTCCCCTTGTAAGTCCGATACAGCGTCCGAGGGCTTCCAGCTTGGATCCGAGAAGGGATTATCCGGCTCCCCCTCCGAATCCCTGGCGTGCACCATTCCCGGGATCGGGATCGACGCCTCAGCCCCCGTAGATCCCCCCATCGTAGCCTTCACAGACTGGCGGATGACCATAGTTTTCGCCTCCAACTTCATCACGTCCTGAGACGCCCCTCCCGCAACAACCGCTTCCGGGCGCGGTGTCCCCTCCAACTCGTCGTTCTCCCGAGACTCGTCGTTGAAAAACATAATTATCATATTTTCGGCCCTGGTTACTACCTTCCCCCCGAAGGAGGGAGGCCTCACTCGCTAGACATATAACGTCCCGCGGACATAAACGTCGACCGGTGCAGAGACGCATGCACCGGCAAGCCTGGTTACGACGGGAGGGCGGCCGGTATCCCGAAGATGTCCAACGCTTACAGGTGGGTGCATCCACCCACCCGCCCCCGACGATTACTTCCGGGGGTACCCTGTCACCACGTTACGATAGCTTAGGGTAGAGACTTTTTTATAGAGGTTTATCCTCTTCGCAGGCCGGCCGGTTGAGGCAAGTCCCCCGTTCCGGTGATCCACGATCACCAGTTTACGGTATGTGGCCCTGGACAGACAACTTGCTGCCCAGGACACGTGCGCGGCAGTTTTCACTCCTACTCCGTGTGAGCCTTACCGGCATGGGAGGCCCTACCAGGATCCGAAGATCCCGCCGGCATCGCCTCACACATCACAGGAGCTACTTCCCACCGGGTACCCCTCTCCCCGTTAGCGACGCACAACTATGTGCGTCCCCAGGGTCCACCACGAAGAGGTGGGGAGAGAGGGTTTTAGACTTGGGACATTCCTCAAATAGAGAGAACGGACCTACAGTGGATAAACAACACCACTGTAGGCGCCCTAAGGTCCTCGGACCCCAAATTTTTCGGTCCGAAACCGTCGGCGCAACGTCGTGTTGGTTCTCGGGTCTGCCAGCGCCTCCACAGTCTCGCGAAGATTGTCCAGAGTCACTCGGCCTGCATCGGGGAATATGCTGTTCTCTCCCCTGGTGTCCTGGGGTACAGCTGGGACGTATGAGTCACTCGCGATGGAAAAAGCCCCCACGTTATCAATATACATTGCGAAAATGGGAAAATGATTTGGGAAAATGGGCTAAAGTTGATAATACCCATCTGCGGTCACTCGACCCAATGAACGTCCGTCCACCCGGTAAGGCTGCGATGCTCGAGTAGTGCTCTCTGTGCACCTGAGACATCTTCTCGTGGAAAAGCGCTAATGCGACCCGGAATAGAGCAAAGACAGGAAAGTCAGCTGCGGGAATTGGTGGTTTGATCGCTGTCGCTGTGATCATTGTTGAGGCGGTAAGAAAACCTCGTGTTGATAAGGTGACAGGGCGACTAGCGGTGCAGTGCTGTACGTTCTGCAAAGTCAGATTCAGCTCGATTTTCAAGAAGATATTTAGAATTCAGATTTTTCAAATCGGCGTCTGCAGTTTTCTGACTCTCTATTCTGCGTTTCGACTCCATCCTGCGTTTATCGCGCGCGCGAGTACTGCGGGATTTCCCTCCACGCTTGGCCGCGGCACTAAGGACTGGCTCCTGCTTGGGAGTCTCCGTATCACTCACGTTAGTATACTTAGCTTGTTCGTTCGACATAATGACTTATGGCTTACGAAGGCTCAGCGGCTAGCCAGCTGAAATTGCAAAATGTATGGTATCTGTTAGGAATATCCAACCTAGGTGTACGCTCAGAGGAAATACTAACCTCATGCGTAGGAAAACGTAGCATCATTGTTGACACTTGCAGAGGAGATGAATGCACGTTCGGGAAATCAAACACGACCGCGACGATGATTTACGAATGCGAAACGAACTGTAGCATCTGTAATGAACAAAACGGAAATCAGTAAAACGTAAACATTGTAATCAGTCTGAATGATGAAACCGGACAAGAACAAACAATAGGTTAGGACCGGGTAGGAGTTCGATTCTTAAATACCGACCGCGAACATATACGATATAGAAGCTGTAGTGTTAATCTCTCGCGCCGCGATCGGAAAGTACAAGTGTCAAACGCGGAATGAAAAGTGGCACACCGACAAAGGGATTACTGGCGAAGGGGAAACGAGAATCGCGAGGATAAGGGGCTGAGCGGCAAAGGTAGGAAAAAGAAAGCAATTAATACAGGGAAAGTAGAATCGCCGAAAAACGGGATAAAATAGAGACATACAGAATGCAAAGAGGACAGATCAAATCTAGAATCATATAGGAGAACAGCGGGCAGCGACGGAATGCGAGAGCCGCGTAAAGAAATAGGAAATAGATAGAGATCCGAATCAAAGGATCTACACCCACCTTGTACGGGAAAAAGATGCTGCGAATGGCAACAACAAACTGCACACGCTGCATCCTGTCTGTAGTTGTGGCTTTACCCCTCGGGGGTAGAAAGTGGGTGAGCGTGAAGGAGGGGTGGGCACTAGCCCGACCAGAGTAGGTCGAGACTAGAATGGCAGTCCCCCCTCTCCTACACTCCGCTCTCAGACGCCGAGTCTCCTCTGCTTACCATGCTGCTGACTGTTGGCTCCCGCCATCTTAGATTCTCGTTCGGCACTGCAACGATGTTGGTGGGGCAGGCTTCCGAGTAAACTTCGGGGCCAATCTCGATCGTGGCGTAGATGGCGCAACAAACAGTGAAGTCATCGGATTTCTGCTGGCACAGGGCATCGACGGCCAGGATGATTTTGGCTCGGGAGGAAGAAGCGTTGACAGGCCACCATAATGGCGACGGGTTGCGGTGCGATCCTCGAAGTCCTGAAGATGGAATTACCAGCGGGCCGGAATCACCCGTGGCCTCGTTAGGCGACGGGGAGTAAATCCGAATAACCACTGTTGCCGACGATTTCGCGGCCATCGTGAAATGATAGAATATTGATAAAAGTCTAAATGGGCGATTTAACGGAATGCTCATGTTATTCGTCGCGACTGAAAGCGTCGTCGCGGAAGGAATCATTCCCGTAAACGAGTCAGTCAAGATGCCGCCTGACTGATTCGGTCGCGTACCTCTAGCTTGACGGCGTCGGCACGACCGTCGGCGAGCCATTTTAAGAGCGTAAAACACAAAAAAGCACGTAAAAACACACGTATTCGCATAAACTGTCAGTGAACTTGGCGGATGCGAGCCCCAGGACCACGTCAAGGTGTTCACTTCCCTGGTGTAAAGCCCCTCTAGTCTGATGGTTGACTCTTGTCTCATCCGACTCGCTTGTCTCTGTTCTCCATCAGCCGACCGGTATACGGCAAGGTTAAAACTCGATCATGACGTGACACCTGAAAAATCATGTTGTTACGTCCCGGAGTCTGGCTTACGCGAAATTATCGTTCCGCGACCCATTCCCCTTACTGGACCGACGTCTGACTGGGAACCACGACTTTCGCGGACACGCGGATACTACTTAACGCTTACGGGTAGTAGATTTGTCCGGATCGGCGGACGAGAGCGAGACAATTTAGACGGCGCGAATCTTCGCAGGGATATGCTTAACGATTTATCGGACAATCGGATGAGAACTGCTCTCGTTGCTCGTTGACGGCTGCAATCGAGTCAGGCTGGGTCGTTGTAGGGAGAACGATGATCCATACTCGTCCTGGGAAGATCACGTAGCTGGTGGTCCTCGGCTGACGGGATCTCCGTAGCTGCTGTCCTCCGTTTCGCGTTCGTTGACGCGCGTGAGTTTCCGTGATTGTTAATGACGACCGGCGCGGTGCGGCGTGTGATACTCGTGCTAGAGAATGCGTTGAACAGATATATTAACAGAAAGAGAGGCTTCTGCGTTTCCCGTTGGAACCAGAGGAATGCACACCGAGCAACTGGGTAGGCTCAAACGTGCGAGTTGGAAATGCAGAAACAGGTAAAACGTGAATTGAACGGAGAGTATTACAAGCGTGAGGATGTAGGGATGAACTAAGCGAGACTCACTTATTAATTTAACAACTGGGAATATATTTGTAGCGTACGAAATAAGATTACAATGAACTAAAGTACACTTCACGAGAGAAGTACAGCGTTTCGCGCAGGTTAGGTGATCGCGGACGGCGCAGCGAACCTCTTAACTCCCACTCCCCACTGTCTCGACTGTGAGTCATTTACGTACGCGGTGTACAGGAATGGAACGGATTAACATTGTATTATAAGGAATAGGAAATCGTGACTATTAGTAGGTGTAATAAATTAGATGGTTAATTTAATTATTTATTTATACATTTTATTAAGTTTTTTATATATGTATATATATATAAAAATTCAATATATATATATATATATATTCAGTAAATAAAATATTCAATAAATAAAATAAATAAAATCAATACATAAAAAGACAACTATTTACAAAATAACTTACAACTATTTACAACTATTTACAAAATAACTTACAACTATTTACAATTATTTACAAAATAACTTACAACTATTTACAATTATTTACAAAATAACTTACGTCTAGTTACAACTATTTACAAACGTTTATTACTCGCTCACGTCGATGTCCGAGTCATCAGACGAGTTCGACCAGTCAGGGCAGGCTTCCAAAATCGAATCAGCTGCGCTGTCGATTTCGTAAAACCGTTTTTCCTCCTTTATCGAATGCTCAATGCAGGTTTTCCAGTTTTCGGGGGATACATTTTCAATTGCTGCATCTAATTATTGGCGGACATCTGCCAACTTGTACGATACATTTCGCGCTCTTATATATTCTTTAATTTGCGCCCATACCAACTCAATGGGGTTTAGTTCGCAGTGGTAAGGGGGAAGGCGTAGAACGGTACGTCCGTGTTCCTTGGCAAAATCGTCAATGACGTAATTGTTCTCCGGCTGCTTGTATTTTTTTGCCAAGTCCATTAAACGAATTTTCACGTACTTTGGGTCCACGGTTTCCCCCTTACATTCCAGCCACGCGATAATGTCGCTCTTTTTCCACGATAAAGTCGGATATTTTTCCTTCTTTGCGCTGTGGTACGGAGCATTGTCAAGGACGATGACTGCCCCATCCGGTAATATGGGCACAAGTTTCTTGAACCATTTGAAAAATGAATCCCCGTTCATTTCCTGGTGGTAGTCAACCTTTCTATTTTTGGCCTCGAAACAAAGGAGGGCCCCAGGTACAAATCCGTCTTTTGACCCGACGTGAGCTTATAATAAGCCGTCTCCCTTTTCCCGAGGGAGCAGGTATGCCCGTTGCGAGGCCCCTTTCAGCGGCGTTCCTCGGGCAGGTAACGCTCGTGTCGACCCATAGCCAGCTCTTGCAGTCCACGGCGTTGAACCACGTTTCGTCTAAATAGTATATGGGACGCCCTTCTGCACGAAACAGCTGAATTTGCTCGATGTATCTACAACGTAGTAAAAGATAAATTATTATAAGAAACTGAGTTTTTTGGAAACATTTTCGAATGTAGACTTTTACTTACCGTTGCCGCCAGGAGATGATGTGCGGTTGATCTAAAAACGCGCTGTTGCGTTTCCGTACCACGTACTTAAACTCCATTCGATGGAGCAACCGATACAGTGTTGTTTCACTGAACGACGGAAGGTTTTCGTCGTCGTTTACTGCTTGTAAAATTTTTGCCATGTTGGAAATTTCCTTCCGCAACCAAAAATTATGTACCACTTTCCTAATGGCCAAAATGTCGGCACTTGACGTTTTTTCGAGTATATTTAACCGTCTCTTCTTCTTATTGGGCGATGTTACGGTTCCGGTACTTTTATACTCTGACAGAGTTTTGGAAATCGTCCTCTTCCCGATCCCCGTATCCTTTGATAATTTTTGGATCATCGAATTGTACGTAATCGTTTGATTTTCTCCTTTGATATTTTTGTACAAATTTACAATGATTCGCTTCTGATCGGACCCGACGAACTAGAAACAGAAAGGTTTAGTAAATTACAAAAACTATGATTTTTGAAACAAGAAACAAGCTCACAGTTGCGAAATGCATGATAAATAATTATATATAATGCAAGCTTACCTTTCCTTTCGGATTTTTTTTCACGGGAGATACGTTTGATGGTCCAGCAACTTGCTCTTCCATTTCTGATCGAACTTCACTACTTCAATATCGCAAAAAAACAAAACTAAATATAAGACGCTGCACAAAACTATATCGACACCCGGTACGGCTACGAATGAGGCATTTTGCAGCGCGGCAGCGCGTGGCGACGCTTCAGTCCCACTGCGCGCATGCGCTGTGCATTGTACTGTACTTCTCTCGTGAAGTGTATTTTACTATGTTAAGGGGGGTGGAGGGACGGCCCTCTTTGGCGGCCCTCCCCGATCAGACCGTCGGGAACGGGGGGGGGGGGGGGGTGATGGCTGCTGACTGAGGGATGTCTTCCAACCACATCGGCCCGGATACTCGAACCACCTGTCGGACAGGTAGTCCCGAATGACGTCTCGGAGGTACGAGGGGACCTGGAAGTGTTCCAGGGCCCTCAATACCTCCGGCCAGGGCAGGGTGTTGAAGGCTTTGTTGATGTCAAGACTGACTGCCAACAACACCCCGCCATTGGCGACAACCCTGTCCCGGTGGGCGGCCAATCGACGAATCGCGTCGATCGTTGATCGCCCCTTCCGGAACCCGAACTGGTTGTCGCTTAGGTCGGGACCACCACTGGACAGGTGCTCGACGAGGCGATCTGCCAAGATCTTTTCGAAGACCTTGGCCGCCTCGTCGAGGAGACACAGGGGCCGATATGCGGAGGGAGATTCTGCGGGCCTACCATACTTCTGGAGGAGGACGAGTCTGGCGACCTTCCATTCTCGGGGGAAGGTGCCGCCCCGGTTCATGCAGGCATTGAGGACCTGCCTGAGAGCCGGGCCAAGGACGTCCAAAATCAAGGCCAGGACGCATCCGGGAACTCCGTCTGGTCCGGGGGCCTTACGGCCCCCATCCCGGATGCGCTGGGTAGCCTGGGATAGCTCGTACTCTGTGACCCCGAGCTCCGCGGACCAATTGGACTGGGCCGCGGGGGGAATGGGCGGGTCGTTCTCCCTCCCCCCATCAGGAGGGAAGAGAGTGGAAATGACCCGCCCCAGATTCTCGGGGTCGAGCTGCTCCGTCACCGGGGGCGCCCAAGGTCGTAACTTCTTCATTACTACCTTGTACGGGCGCCCCCATGGGTCCTTATTGAGGGTACCCAGGAGCTCATCCCAGGCTTTGTCCTTGGCAGCGGCAATGGCACGCTGGAGAGCCATCCGGGCCGCCCTGTACTCCCTGTACAGGACGGCCACTCTCGCCTCGTCGTCGCTACTCCTGGACGAGCGACGACGTGCGCGGGTGAACTGGCGTCGGGCTACAACGCACCCCTCGCGCATAACAGCGAGTTCGTCCGACCACCAGTAAACCGACTTCTTCGGAGGGAGGTGACCGGTCCGGGGCATCGAAATGTCACACAAAGAGTGGACAATGCCCCGGAACCAAGGTACCCCCTCGTCGGCCCCGCGCTCCCTGGCCTCCAGCCAGGAGTAGGCGAGAGCTCCGGCTCTCAGGACGTCCTTGTCCAGTCGCTTCAGCGCCCATCGCTTGGGCGCTGAGTGGATGCCATTCCCTGGGGGCGTGTCCGCTGCCGAACCGGCCGCCACCAACATGGTGACGTGGAGGTGGTCCGACAGACTCTCCCAGTTAATTAACCGGAGCTCCCTGCCCCCGGCCCACCTAGGTGTACCCTCGCCCATCCCCATTGGTACCATATATGGCATCTGTTAGGAATATCCAACCTAGGTGTACGCACAGAGGAAATACTAACCTCATTCGTAGGAAAACGTAGCATCATTGTTGACACTTGCAGAGGAGATGAATGCACGTTCGGGAAATCAAACACGACCGCGACGATGACTTACGAATTCGAAACGAACTGTAGAATCTGTAATGAACAAAACGGAAATCAGTAAAACGTAAATATTGCAATCAGCCTGAATGATGAAACCGGACAAGAACAAACAATAGGTTAGGACCGGGTAGAGCAGTATCGCGAATCGCAACGAGCGAACAAAAAAAAAAAAATCAAGACAACGAGAAATTAGCAAATCGCGACGCGGATACAACGCGGAAAGCATGGGCCGCGTACGCGAACCGACAAGCGGACGAGAGAAAATACGCGAAAGCACGCGCGAACAGGTGCGATCCGAGACACACCGAACTTTATTAAAGGTAGGATCGCGATCGAAACGTTGACACGTGGCAACGAGCCAATCGAAAGGCTTGCGACGGCGAAACGACGGCCGAACAACGGCGCGACCATGTGGACCGACGCGACGAAAAACATTTATTTTTACATCTCAGCGCGAATTCTCGATCGTCTCGGATATCACGACGACGATCGAGCCTCGCACGCCGATCGACCAGTCCTGGAAAAACCGGGAAAAAACAATCCCGGCGCTCCGGGACTCGATCGCGGAAATATTTTGCTCGCCCGCACCCTATGTGCTTTCCACAGCACACCCAAGGAGTCGTTTTACCGGAGAGCCGAAAAACCTGAAAGACTGATTATGCTACCCGTGAAGGGGAAACGAGAATCGCGAGGGTAGGGGCGGAGCGGCAGTGATGTATATGCTATGGATGTGGTATCTCCCATAAGCCGCCTGTATAGCTTTAGGTCACAAATTGAACGGTAGAGTTCGATGTCGGTTCCGTCTTAAATTCGATCGGTGTACTAAGGGAAATAGCGCGAGTTTAAAAAATGTAGCTTATAAGATTGAAATAATAGTATGTAATAACATCACAAGTTAATCATAAGTGATAACAAATTAAGTTATAACATTTTTGTTGTTTGCTTTATAACTATAGATAAAAGAAAGGTAAATAGGTGTGTATTTCGTACGTTTTAAGAGAATCATTAAATGAAATCAAACTCGTATTGATATTGAAATACATTTACTACTGATGAAAAACATTTATATACAATTAAATGTTATATTACTTGAATTAATTGTTACGTATAATACAAAAATAATACAATTAAATACATTAAAATAATGTTATTGTGTAAACTCAAGTCAGTTATTCATGATTCAGTAGTGCTGGATTCCTTGCATCACGGTTGATAGCTATACAGAGAAGAAATGTTAATCTATCTTAAATCTGTAACACCACTTCGAAGCTTAAAGGATAGAAGAAAGCAATTCTGGAGAAAGCACACGCAGAGAAATAAATATCTTATACATAATGGTATCACAATTGTATTCTAACACACAGCAAGCAGAAAGGCAAACAGAATACAAGAACACTATTTAAACATGCCACAATTAGAAGTACAGGTCTTTTAAAAGCATACCACGTTTTTTATATATACATTGATGTTTGGAATCATGAACAATCAGGAACATGTATGTCTTAACCTTTAGTGATGAGCCCAAACAATAGATCTTGCTAGAAAATGATGCATGTTAGTGCCAGTAACCGCTAGGGAATATCTTTTCGTTGCCGCATACACACGTAATTCGATGTACTTTTTAATAATTATTTCATTAATCTGTTAGTGTGACTTATGAACTCTTCTACACTGAATATATCTATATCGTGTTGTCCTAAGTCTGTAAACAGCTTATACTTTTGAGTAGCTTGTGCAATAGTTCGGGTAGCTATAACGCATGAAAAGTTTGTTTCAACTGGGGGTTTCCCTGAATTCATGGAACAAGCTTTACGGAAAAGCATTTCCACTGTCAAACAAATTTGTACTACACTTTGCGATGGAATAGTCAGATAGCCACGTGTAATTGCCCCTACGTAAGACACTGGATTACTCCGACTAATGTTAATATTACCACCCACTCCCCCACAGGCCGCAAGGCAGTCTATGCACAGGAAGAAACATTTAATATTGTTGAATTGTCTAATACCTGCACGTTTCCGGTACTAATTTTAATGTCGTGCCTGACTAGCAATCTTGTAGAAGCGCTCACAAACTGTGACACGGTAGGGTTGGGACAGCACCCGCTCCTGCCTCATATTGCGCAGAAAAACAATTCAAAATGGTCTTGACTAGTTTTGTAGGACAATATATATTTTATTTTAGAATTGCTTGGTTTTTTTATGTAAGTATCAAAAATATTAAATATTGACAAAGCTGCACTGAAAAGGCCAACAAAGCCGGATTTTCGCCTAGAATTAAAAATGGGCGCTCCATCTACTTGTTTTATTTTCGACAAATAAGTTAATTCCATCCCTAGTTATGGGCGCCAAAGATTTTCATTGTTGCGCGTTAATGGGCTTTTTGAATGTGTCCCCCACGGATTTCGCACATTTGAAATCCAACCTTTGAAAGCTGGGAGTTGTAAGACTTGCGAACAAAACACAATGCTGTACGCAACACTGGCACTAAGCGTCCGAGCCGCTAGTGCCACTTTCATAACCATTTTCCTGTATTCTATGTGTTTTGTTCGTAAGCGATTACCGAGGAACAAACCCTTAGTCTCTTGCAGCAACGCAAGTGATCGAATGTATCGCCATTCTATTTTGTTATTATCGCAATGAATAAGCGGGCCATATTCCCCCAAACAAGTCCGCACATTTTTGAGCATGTGGCATGCGTCAAAAACTACATTGATATTTGGCTCCCCAGTCACAGGATGGGGAAAGTTAACCTTAAAAATGTGATATAAATTTTGTTTTTCTATGTCGTGGAACATTCATATTTGCGCCTAGCATCCCCACCGCAGCAAAATTGTCAGATCGACCGTCGAGCGTTAGGCAACACACGGTGACGCCCGCCTTCTATAAACGAATCAAAGTACCGCGCACTAAATTTGCTTTTGTTTCGCCGTTTAAGAAATCTACTAAAAAAATAGCCGAGTGGCAATTTCCAGCTACCAACTAATGGGACCACCAGTATAACAAACGCGTGTTTCGCGTCTAATAAATCATCACCATCGGTGATGTTAGTACCAAAATCACCGTGGCCACGCATTTTCCCACCTCTACCCCTTTGGCAGCCTTTCATTATGCTCATTTCATCTACACCTAATGAACAAACGAATTCTTCTCCGCTCTCTTTTAATTTGTCGGCCGTTTCTTTCTTTTAATGTATGAAAGGATTTTTCCGTAAAGCCGGGTTCAGCATCTACGCTAGTGTACCAAGTTCCAAGAACGTCTGGATGCGGCAAAACAAAATCAAATGTTTTGCGCATATAAGAATACGCTTTCGGTGAATAGAAGTGGACCGTTAGAGCAAACGCACGCAAGCTTGGCGGGTATTTGTCCCTACTTATTTTACTCTTCACATGTGCCCTGTTCACATGTGCTGGCATGAGCTGGAGTACATTTGATGGACTTGCCTGGAGATAACTCTCTTCATCAACTGCAATGAAAAACATTGTCACAAAAATTGTGATACTATGGAAAAAATATCAACTTTATTATTCAAATAATATATGTGACGAAACGAAACACTGTAATTGGAACTTATTTGATCATACGAATCGCTATGCTAGCTGTAGGAGATTCAATGGAATCTACACACATATCCGCTTCTGGGACTTCTGCACTCGTTGCAATAGATTCAATAATATCTGAAATCAAGTACATACACTCATTTAATATATATATCACAGATTAAATTACATTAATATATTATAAATCAATTAAGACACAGTTACTTACTCCCATACAGAACCAAGCAATAAAGAAACGGAAAACGTAAAAAGGGAAACGTAAAAAGGGAAACGTAAAAAGGAAAACGTAAAAAGGAAAACGTAAAAAGGAAAACGGAAAAAGGAAAACGGAAAAAGGAAAAAGGAAAACGGAAAAAGGAAAACGGAAAAAGGAAAACGAAAAAAGAAAACGGAAAAAAGAAAACGGAAAAAGGAAATTGGTAATTGGAACCCGCAAGGAACCTACACACAAAAAAAAAAGGAAATAGAACTATCTCCGAAAAGAGAGTAATCCAAATAAATCTGCACCACGCAGCAGGAGCATCGGCTCTCCTGACAAAAAATTCTATCGAAGGAAACTACGACATAGCGATCGTACAAGAACCATGGTTAGCCCAGGACAACACATAACTAGAAAAAGGAAAGGAAAAAGAGAGTCACTGAGACCAACACCCAAAAAATGCACCAAAACACATGCAACAGCTTCCGAACGGCTACGAATAATCTGGCTTATGTTTGGGTTAAGTGAACAAAGGTAATGACCTCGCACACGACCGAAAAACATGACCGCAGACTGACCACCCGGATGAGGAAGATGAAGCCACGGTAAACAGCCTTCCACAAGAGGCAATCTAAAAGAATAAAGAAAGAGATAGTAAAGGACTATACGAGAATCAAACGTATAACCAAAACATCTCCAACTGAATAAAAACATCTGCCACTGCAGAAATATTGTCTGATTGTTTGCTGAAATTGTAAACAATATAAGACAATATGCACATTATGATACAATATTGGGTTGGAACGAAAATTCGTAGGGAAATTAAAATTGAATACTAGGAATGATATTTACAAAAATGGCAAAAAGTTATGGAACAGATTCGAAAATACGATATTGAATAAATGTATGAATACATATTTTATCGATAAACTGCGACGATCAACGCCTTTTCGAAGATCTTTCAGTATGTTTGTCGGGTTGAAGATTTCGAACAACTTTTTTGTTGCAGAAACTGGAGAAATATGGAAATTCGTGAATATATGATTATCCGCAAGTAAATACTAGAACATGCTCTTTTAGAATCAGTAAATAATAATGTTGTTGAAAGTTTACGTTCGGTGCCGTCCGAGTGCAAAATTTGTCGTTGCTATCGAGTTTAGTTATAAAATGAAGAATAGATAAATATATTTCAGTAAGTACTGGACAATTCTGTTTTGCAAAATGTCGAGAATTTATGTAATTCTAATGCCTAAGAAAGAAAAAATTTCAACTCTTTTCCACGTGTAAAGAAATTACATTTCTCTTTTCGTAAGCGTGCGGTACCATCGATGCACGTTCCAAGTGCAGTCCGATCAGAGAACAAATAACGTCGAAATTTATACCGATTGTACCGCACGCGCACGTAAAAAGAAATGTAATTTACCTACATGTGCACGTAAAAAGAAATGTAATTTACCTACACGTGCGAAAGAGTTGCATTTTTCATTCTATAACTAAACTCGACAGCAATAACCAATTTTGTACTCAGACGACACCGAACGTACGCTTTCAACATTATTATTATTTACTGATTCTACAAGAGCATATTCTAGAATTTACTTGCGGATAATCATAAATTCACGAATTTCCATATTTCTCCAGTATCTGCCACAAAAAGGTTGTTCGAAATCTTCAACTCGACAAACATATTGAAAGATCTTCGAGAAATCGTTGATCGTCGACGACGGCTATTCCATTCAATAACATGACACAACAATTTTTATTAGTCTACAAACTTTCACGTCAACCAAGGAAATGTAAAAACTTCAAATATTACTACTGAACTAGACTAATTACACACGTTTATAAACATTGTCGCGGATTCTTATACTTACTACGAACGATCTTCACGGTATGACGATCGGATGAATTCTGATGCTAGGATGGTCAGAAAATCAGTGTTACGTATCTGATGCGCGTGTTGAATACCACACCGCGTGGTTGACAAAAGACGCGAGTTTAAAGGGACGAGTGCAACAGTACACTGTTTTGCTGAGAGCTTTGACAGGCTCTCGGTGGAGAGACCTTTAAATATCATGCGCGAGTTTAAGTGACGTGTTCGCTACGCTATTTTTAATTACGTATTTTTTATTTTTTAGCTTGTTTTTAAGCTTATTTTTGTGCATATAAAATGGATTCTGTACCCGCCAAAAGATCCAAAAAAAGATTTCAGCGTCACTGGTTCGACGCTGACGAAAGTCTGAAGGTTTGGTTGGAAGAACTTCCTTCCGACGAATCGAAATGCGTCTGTAAAGTCTGCAACAAAATCTTCGGTTGTGGACTTACAGAAATTCGCAAGCATTCGTCCACACGGGTTCATCAAAATAACATGGAACAATTGCTTCCCGTTAACACTCCTTCGTGTAATGAGCCCGATGTTCGAGACAACCAACCTGAAGAATTTCTCCAGGAAGGGGGACATCATCGCGTCCCTTTCTTAAGGAAATAAGAACCGCTGAGATCCGATATGCGGCTTTCTTTGCCCAAAACAATATCGCGATCTCAGTGGCCTCGAAATTTCTGGCCCTCATGCAAGACATTGGAAAGAACCCTGCCGTCTTGCAGGGTATGAAAGTAGGCCGCACAAAGTGCGGTAACATCATTTCTAATGTTTTGTGCGTTCGGGAAACCGAACGAATAATAGATAACGTACGGCATACAATATTTTCTGTGTATGAAGATGAAACTTCCGACTCGACAAACGATAAGTGGCTCTCTTTAGTAGTCGGGTACATTGAGCCATGTCGTTTGTCTGTAACGACAGAGCTGTTGCTGCTAATTCATCTTGACGCTAGCGACTGTTCAGCGGAAAAGATTTTTAAATCTTTTGAAAATTATTTGCTGAAAATGCAAATTCATTCGTCATTTAAGAGCAAATTGCTCGAAAATAATCCAAATATCGTTGTTATGCCGTGCGTTTGCCATTCCGCAGCATTGGCGGCAACTGCTGCATGCGATAGCATCCCTAAAGAATGCGACGATTTACTTCGGGGAGTCCCTTCTTTTATTAATAGCAGCCCCAAACGGGCAGCTATTTTTCGACAATTTCGGGAGAGTTATTATTAGATTATGTAATTTAATAAACGAAATTAACTGAACTGAACTTTATTAACACAAGTAAATGAATTACTGAGTACAAAGAAAACAGATCTTTTAGGTTTAAATGTCATACGTCAAGTGAGGATCATGGGCTAGAATAATAGAAAGATGTGTAGAACAAATAAACAACAGTTTCTTAAATAAACTGAAACATACCAATATCGAATTATATCGAATCGATTATAATCGAACATTAGATTAATTTTGACATATTTCTATATTTCATATTTCTATATTTCATTTCGCTGGCTGGCAAGGTACCAGTGTGTCAAAAGGATTCTTGACACCTGGGACGATCTTCATAGTTTTTTTTTAGAATATTCAATTTCAGAGAAGTTGGCAACTGCTGAGAAATTTTCTTCTCTACTCAGCAGATCCGACATTAAAGGCTATTTTCATTTTCTTGAGTATGTCCTGAATAGTGATGGGCACCATCGATTAAATTCAACTATCGACTAGTTACTATTTAGTTACTACATACTATCGAATATTTAGTCGATAGCTTTTAGTCGACTGAAATTTTGTTTTAGTGGTTACGTCTAGATTGCAGGCTATAGTCTATGCCCATGTTTATGCGTCTCGTCTCTCACTCACTCTTACAGCGATTGCATGCAATCGAATACAGTACTGTACTGCAACGTTCACTCAGTATTATAGACACAGAAAGAGTAAATATATTACTGGTGCAGGAATCTGAATTCACCATTATTTTTGTAAATTTCTTACTTCATAATTTCAATTCCAAAAATATACTGTATAAACAAGTTTTTTAGTTTAACAATTACTAATATTTCGACTTACCGTAAGCTATATATTATTAACATTAAAAAAATTAACTGCTCCAAATATTGTGTCAAAATCAATTATAGGTTATATGTGAGATATAATTTGCTGCGTTTTTGAAATATTCTTCTTATTCTCCAATAAGTGTTGCTGCTACAATAGGTTTACAAAAATAGGTTTACAAGTTGCGACGTTGTCCCTTACCGAACGGTTTTTCCGCCGTCGGCAAGAGGCTACTCCGGGAATTTACAGGCACTGAGACCGGGCCGCACGTGGCCGTGCAAGTACGGTCCTCCCGTCGCTACGCGAGTTTCCGAGGAGGCCCACCAACAACATGAAATCTAGTTCGGGCGCCAGGTACTGAGAAGTACCACACGAATTACAACGCGAAGTCCGAGCTCGGGGAGGCCGAGCTCGGCGCGAGCCTTCGCTGAACGCGAAACGGAAATGCGGCGCGAACGGCCAGGTATTCGGACACAGGGAATAACGGGGACTACCCTCACGGCAGGACGGATCGCGCAGGTCGGAAGTAACGAGACTGCAAATGGGCTCTGCGTCATTGATTGGATAGAATCCACGTCGGTTTTACAAAGGGGCAGCCACGTGGCCGCAACCCGGGAGCCCGCGCTCCTTATACACTGGTGCGGAAGGTGTTCGCCCGCGGAGCGCGTTCGTCGTACGGAATTCGTCGCGGAAATACGATGGAAAATACAAGACTAGACCCTTGCGGGAATATTCCACGCGACACGCGGTTGGACTGCGTCGGAATTCCGGACTGCCGCAATCTCCTGAGGATACGCTTGCCGCTCGCGAAACGAAAGAAGGTTCGCGATGCTTGTTCCGTCTCGATGCGACTCCCAAGGGGAACTTTCGATCGCGAATATTAGGGAACGCTACCCTAACGCTCAAAGCGTCCTCGAAACGGACGCGAGCTCTTGGCTCGGGACTTGGTGCCCCGGCCTTACCGAATTCCGAGGACGAGACGAGATCGTGTCGCAGATTTGCAACGTCACAAAATCTAACTAAACTCAATTCTCGGTCAAAATCAAAACTCGGTTTACAATTCTAACAATTCTAAAAATCTTATATTTCTCCCTAATCTTTGCTTTCCTTTTTTTTCTGTTTTGGTAACTGTAATATTCTTAAATATCAACACCTTTGGCCAAAGCTTGCACTCTATATTTTTGTGTATTGCGCTTGCTGTTACACTTCCCTGTCCCATCTCCTCAGTTCCTCTGTTATCTCTTCTTCTCTTTCTCTCCTTTGTTCTGTCTCCTTCCTGTTCCTTTGCCAAATTTCATTACTTATGCTTCCAAGTTTCTTCTATCAAATCGTCCGCATACACGGTAAATCATTAACGTTAGTAGGGTAGATGTAAATATTGCTGGAATTCAAGAATAAAACAATTTTATCTAAAAAAATGTTTATACAATTACCCGATATTTTGATCGATAGTAAACTACTTCATATTGTAGTTTAAAATAATTAAATAATCTAAATTTTTAGGTGTCAATCTATTTCTTCTGTCTGACATAATCTGTCCGGCCTTAGAAAATATTCGTTCCGATGGAACAGAAGTTGTGGGTATACATAAATATTTTTCATACCATTTTTTCAATGTAGGTACGGTATGGCTGTGTGTACTCCAAAATGTAGTGGGGTCACTTATAATATTTTCATAAGGTATATCCAAATACTGCTGTATGGTGCTTGTTGCACTGTCTGAAGGTGAAGAATTGGAGCAACGTCTGGCCAAGTGAGAAACTTTATTTATGTAAAAATCCCAAAATCCTGCATTTTCTTTTTCTGTTTCTTCTGCCTGTACAAATCTATTCTCATTATTTGTTTCTGCAGTTATTAGAGGTATTAGTTCTAATTTCATTGTTTCTATGGCTCTTTGCATATTTGTATCATCTTTGAAAAGTGCGGTTTTAAATCTGGAATCTGTTATTGTTGAAATTGTAATAATTTTATTTGTATGTATGTACTCGAATCTGATTTCTAAATTGTTAACTATATTACATTTTAATGCACGTCCAGGTATTGTCTTGGGTTTAATTTGATCAATAGCATTCAGTGACATATTTTTCTCCACCTAATTCAGTGGTTACATATTCTATTGGTTTGAGTAGAGGAATGATGTCTATTATAGCTTCCCACTGCTTAGCATTAGGGCCTATAGGACATGTGGTTTCTGACGCTATAGTTACACTTAAGGGAATTTTTACTGAAAGTAGTCTCTCTAACATTATTAAAGATGAGTTCCATCGTGTGGTTATATCTTGTTTTAGTTTTAGATTTTTTAACCCCATACGTGTTTGTAAGTCTCTCAACTTGTCTGCTGCAGGAACACTACTTTTGAAATGCGTAATGACAGATCGGCATGTTTTTAATATATTAACAACCTCTGGAATAGCATTTATTGAGTCATCTACAAATAAATTTACTGTATGTGCTGTACATGGCAGATGTAAGTAGCCTAAGCAACGTCCAGCATTTTTCATATTCTTAGCATTGTCAGTTACAACTGTAACAATTTTCTCTGTTATATTAAACTCTGATAAAATTTTTTGTACTACACAATTTATATTTTCAGCTGTATGGTTTTCATTTAAAACACTAGTCGCTAATACGTTCGAATGTAGCTTGTTGTGTAAAAAATAATGACTAGTGAGTGTTAGAAAAGATTGTGTGTGTAAATTTGTCCAGATATCAGTTGTAATTGAGACGTAATCTGTTTGTTTTAGGTTTTCCAAAATTTTAGATTTGACAAACTCAATAAATCCACTGTCTTCAACAATACTTAAAGTTTGTAAATCGTTACAAACCATAGCTATCACCAGATTGTTTAATTTTTAAATTTTTGATTGTGGCAATTCATTTGCAATTTTCCTCAAAGTCAATTGTCTAAAAGTTACTTGAGGCCTTTGGACTATATTACTGGGTAAGTCGGCATTTTGAGTAGTAACAGTTGCATTGAAAGTGGATGCCACAGGTCTTACTTCTGGCGTTAATGTTGCAGGTATAGCATCTCCATCAATCAACTCTGCTTCTTCTTCATTTGGACTTCGATTTGCTGCAAGCACTGAAGAGTGTTTACGCTTCAAATGTTCGTGTAAATTAGTAGTGTTGTTTGCACTTTTATACTCTCTTTTACACAAGAGACATATGGCACTCAATGGTGACTTTTTGTCAAAATATTGCCAGACTATTGACCGCTTTTGTCTGTACATATTGTACTATATACACCAGTAACTATATATACAGATGAAACTATATACACACTAGAACTACGCTATATACATACACTATATGCACTATACATGCATTACTAATAATAATCAAAAAATCATTTATTAACCACGTGGTGTTTTTATTAATTTCACAACAAAATGCTATATAAATGATAGTTTAGTAGATTTATTTCGGTCCTAAACACATGACTGGAAATTTTATTCCCGTAAATGCAATATATTGTTATTTAATAATTGTATAATATTTCTAGTATAATAATTATTATTTACATATGCTACATACACATTCTTATTGAACGAATTATTCGATATAGCTAATGAGTGAACGTATTTGATAGTAAATCTTATAAAATCTATTCAAAACTCCCGCCCATTATAATTCAACTAATTTAGTCGATAGTTTAAAAATCAGTCGACTGAAAATAGTAGTTGGCTACTATCGATTTAGTCGATAGTTTTATCGATGGTGCCCATCACTAGGTCCGGCTATTTCGTGATGTAAGTCAAAATTTATCGTTGCTGGAGGAACGCCTGATTCGGTGACGTCTTCCCACTCTTCACTTGACGATACGTTGTTATTTAGCGGTGTGTCGTCTTCCGTATCACTTTCATCGCTATCGCTATCTACGCGATCTCTTCGTTGCCTTGTTGATTGGACGATATCACTGTCACTGCTATCGTTTTCTCTCTTCTACATTTAGTCTTTCTACCATATGTGTATAAACGTCTATCTGGAGCTCATCTTGACTACTACTTGTGTCATGACACTCATTCGTGTTTGAACGTTTTGCCATTGTTCTAATAAAAAAAATGAATAAATACATGGGTTGAAAATTTGTAATTGTTATTACTAACTCACAAAATGATATTTACCAAAAGAACTTATTTACCAACAGAAGAATCACTTTTCCAATTTTCTCACTCGTTAGATCTATCTATACCGCTCGACGCTTCAAACCAGACTGAGCTCAGCTTTGAAAATCTTTTCCTCCAGTTTTAGACTTGTTTATTTATATTTATAAATCTCACTATACAGTGCAAGGTATGCTCGCATAACGACCTTTCTTCTACGAACTCTCCTTATCGTTCTTTTCAAGAGGCGCTGAGAAGTGCTCGAACCGTCGTGAGCACGATTCTCACGTTCTCTTCTATCACAAAACCCGCTGACATTTTTTATATATCTTAGTAATTTTACTATATTTTGATTTGTTTTCTTGTGCCATTTCAAAAGAAAACTTCAGGGAAACATGTTGTCTCAAAAAGTTGCGCTGAAATAACTTAATTCCCGTAATCACTAATAAACTTTCATGTACCATGAGAGGGGACATCCGAGTGATATGCTAGAATTACGATGTCTCACGAGACGGGACAGCGGAGTGCAAAGGGTTAATTTTTAAATTTTGCAAGCAAAGGGTATAGCCGGATAAGATGGTCAAAAGTGCCCTTGAACCGAATTTTATCGACGATAGATACGTCATTCTATAGGGAATCATAAAAAAACATACTGTGCAAAATTTCAACCCTGTATCTCGATCAGGAGGGTAGTTATGGGGTAAAATAAAAAAATCAGTTTTTGGCCTATTTTCCCTAGTTAATGTTGTTTAAAAATTCTAAGAAAAATCTGACAGATGTCGAGAACCCAAATGCATACTTTCCAATTGGTTTCTGTTACGTCCCACGATTTGATTCCGTAATTTAAGACGATCGCGAGCTCGCGGATCAAGACGCCAATAATTAAACCAGCTTAGCCGCTCACCCCGGCAGCTACTTCTCCTGGCCTCGCTCGTCCGGAAAACGCGGCGTACTCTGCCTTCTTCCTTCCTTGCTGGGACGTTAGTCTTATTTGTTACAACGGCTAACGTCTGGCGTTGACGTGAGATCGGCAGGCTGCTTCCCTCTGCTCAACTCTGCCTGTAGCTGATCTCGTTCTGTGACGACGGTGTCGCGGGTGACCGTAAGAAGAGCGCGAACACCGAGCAATTGTCTGTATTCGTCTTTGGGAGACGTTTCGGACGCGAATTCGCGCGCGAGCTTCCGCAGCTGATACTTGCGACCGGCGCGACGTGGCATGGAGTATTTCGGTGAATGCAACGAGTGCGTTTCAAGAACAATCGACGCGTCTGAGTATTCACGAACGTATAGAGCCGCTGATAGGCTTCTGGGCATACGAGTGAATACCCTAAGACACTACGGAGAAGATTTATAAAAGGAAATACTCCACACGACGCACAGTGGTCCGAAAACCCGAAAACGTGGCCAAAATAGGAAGGAGTACTCCCATTTAGTTCAAAATTGATATTCATAAGTTTTTCGGGTCGCTGATTATAAATCTGATGTCATAAGTACAAAAAACAAAATGGCTACGTGAAAAAATTATTTATTAACACTGCAAGAATGAGAAAGTAAAAATAATAAAAATAACATTATGAGACAATAAATTATAATAAAAAAGAGAAAGTAAGATTCCTGTCAGACTAGTCAGATTCCTCTTCTACTGCAGTATCATCACTAATTGCTGGAGACTGTAATAATTTTACAGCATCAGGGCACAAACTTCTCGTTTTTTTTTTGGTAATTTTCTGATACTAGATATCAACGGATCCGAGGATACAAGAAGCCGCAAGAGCACATCTTCCATTGTTTTACTGCGGGAAAACTTCGTCGAAAAATCCTCCCGAAATCTTTTTATGCATTTGTGCAAGGCTTCTTGTGCGTCTTCGGACATTTGTCCAATTGGCAGTAACGCAGAACCTATTATTTGCGGTCCATGTATAAATACTTTGTGTAAAGTTGTAGGCATGTAGTACCATGGATACAGCTCCACAAATTTTCTCGCAGTTTCTTGTGCATATATTTCAAATGTTGAAAATTCACCGTGTGACCACAAGAAATTGTTTGTACAATTATGTGGAATCTTTTAATAAGTGTTTCGTTAATTCCAGTAATGCATGATGACATAGCAGCGTTTTCGAAAAAAACGACGAGCCGTATTCCCGTCATTTGTACTGCCATATCCTGGTTTCGGGCGATCAACAATAAGGCCCATCTGCGTACGAAAACCTTTTTGAATGACTAGTTTCCTTTTTTTCACATTTTCTTTATCTTCTTTCGAGCGTGCTTGCCATTTTTTATACCAAGTTTATATGATAAATGCAAGCAGCATTCAGAAAATCGAATCCACGCATGCAGCGTAGATAATCCGAAATACAGATGTTCTTCGTTAATCTTCTTTTTAAGGACCACATCGATAGAATTCAATTCTTTGGATGTTGCTCCACACAAGTGGCAATGTTGCGTGGATGTCGTGGAAGAGATGGCATTGCATATTTTCCCATCGATCATTGTCAATGCCAATTGAAAAGTTATAGTGATCTCCTTCCCACCAATAACTGTTTGAAATGGAACAAGTTCCTTTATTTGTTGCTGTATGTATTCCACTTCATCCTTTGTGACTTTTTCGTCTTCGTGGATAAACTGCAGTCTTATTGGTCTGCAAAACCGCGGAGAAGATGTCCTTTGATTTTTCCAAAATATTATTTTTTGTTGGCCACAACGCAATTGTATTGGTACCAAGGAAGTCAAGAAAATATTTGCATCTGACTTGTCTTCGGTATCAAATACTTGTTTATAGCAGCTTTGTCCCGAGCTTCCGTCACAGCCCCACTTGCATATTAAAGTCATTGCAGAAACTTGGTCTGCGGTTAATGTTTCCACTACAGTTTTCTGCGTTAATAAAATTCTCGAAGTGGTCAAATTTAAAAGTGCCTGTAGTTTGACTTCTCCACTATGGTCCGTAATTAGCATTTCTGCTCGGTCTGGATAACACTGCTGTTTGGCTTGCAGTAGGTTTCGGTACGGCGGATATAACTGGCAATTATTTTCCTTACCGACCGCTCTTAATCCAGAATATGCGTTTCTGGATAATTTATACTGTACTAAAACCGAGAGAGCAGTATTGTTGGATGAAGTAGATTCTGTACGTCCTTTCACTGATTTTAGGTACTCCGTAGCTTTCGATGGGCTAGCAAATGTCACATCTTGAACGACTTTGCTTGCATCTATTTTTCTCGAAGCTCGAAGGCTCATTTGGCTCGCATAGCAAAGTTCTTCCGAGGAAAAATTAGCCCTAATTTCTTCCGTTTTTCGGCGTTTAGAACGTTCGCTTAATTCAGTAAATCTAACAGGTTGACGGCCTCTTTTATGTTCTTTCCGTCCTGTTGACTGCTTGCCACTTTTTTCGAAATAAACAGAATAATTTCGACAAGGCCGCTTTCATGACGGAATCTGTGATTTTTACGATATATCTACTTTTCTCCAATAGCTGCTCCTCCAAATGATGAAGAATAGTAGTAAAACTATTATTCAAGTTATTCTTAATCATTAAATAAATTTCTTTTCTGGAAAAACGTATTTCAGTGTCAGAAGAACCTGAAAGTATACATTAGAGTCTAAATTTATCGAGAAAACATGCTTGTAATTAGTACCGTGACTACCTCTGCGTCACAAAAATGGATCGCATTTAGAACTCGGCAGTTTTCGGCAGCTACTTTTTTCAAAATAATGTAAGATAAGTATCTACTACAAGACTCAACAATAATACCTGGGGAATATTGCGGAATATACAACTTTTAGTATACATTTTTTAAATCTGTGCACCAAATTTTATCTTTCACTTTATACATTGTAAACACTAATTAAAATAAATCCAATATTATTATTATGCATAGTACTTACTTTCAGTAACAGCATCCATCGTACGCACACAAAAAAAATTTACTTTTCGTAAAATGACAAGCTTCACACTGGTTTTTAGACACCGTAGTTCACTGCACGAAAACTGCGTGAGGAATGAACGCGATATTTGTACTCCTACCATAAGGCAGGTATAAATGATAAAACCTTTTTACTGTGGGTTTCCCAGAGAGTCATTACCTGAGTATCCAGTACGGCAAGAGCCATACGCCTAACGGTAAATTCATTTTTAGCATTTTGGCTACGTTTTCGGGCTTTCGGACCACTGTGCGACGGATCGATCTTGTAACGGTTCGTGCGCGACCGATGATTTGCCGTTGTGCCAGCTAACTAGATACATTCCTGCCACTCACAAAATCATTGTTACAATTTTAACAGTTTCGATGGGTGAGTACCAACATAGGGGCTGTCAGCCCACAGTAGTTCATTGACAATCGTTTCTTTTGATGCTTTGACTACACCCGGCGTGATTTCAGCTGGATCCCTGATCTCCTTGGGTCCTGCCTTCTTCGCCGTTGGACGAGGTCTTCCTCTCCAACTCTGTGTTCTGGTGCGCTGACGTTCGTTTTGGACACGTGGTTTTCCAGGGCCATTCGGAAGTTGCGGTTCTTGATCATCGGCCCAGTTTTCGGGAACCGGTGCAGAGTTGTATTTCCGTTCATTAAACGCGGCCATTCTCCGTTGATTTCGATTCATCTGCGGTTTTCCAGCAGGTACAGGCTTAGCGGACATCTGTCCGTGGATCATCTTTAAAATATAGTTTTAAAGGAAAAAGAATATTATGTTTTAAGTCATAATCTGCCTTGGCCTTGAAGCGGCGTAACCGGGTCTGATCTCGTAGTTGCGGGTCCGGAATTCCCTCAATAAGGTACTCGATCATTTCCGCCTCCGGAATGGTTATCCGGTTTCCCAAAATAATTTTCTCGTGCACATAGTCGTGAAATGTTTCGCCTTTCTTCCACGTGCGTTCCTCGAATTGCCTTTTCAGCGTGACAATCCCCAGCGAATGACAATACATTGCATTTAGTTCCGCGAGCAACGCCTCTACAGACAATGTCAAATGTATCGGCCTGGAGTGCAGCCACCTCAGCGCTTTCCCCTTTAGCTGCATGGCGATCAGCACCTTCGTTTCCTCATCCCTCAGGTTGTACGCTATGACGACTAGTCGTAGCTGCTCTTCCCAATTCTTGTATTCGCCCTACTCTCCACTATAGTTGCTAAGGAGATCCGCGATGAGCCTCACGTTTGCGCCACCCAGGACAGATTCGCCGCTCTAAGCGACGGTGTCGCTCGGTTCTCCGAGATTCGCGTATCTACGGAGGGGGAAGGTACGTACCTGCTGGGTGTGGCGGGCGATCTCCAGTTCTCGCTTCAAAAGGGCCACCTCCCTCTCGGCTAATTCCTTAGCCTGCCTGCTCACTTCGGCTTGTTGCCGGAGTAAAGCCATCTCTCTTTCAAAAATTTCCGGTTCACGCGTTCGGGCTTCCTCGCTATTCCAAAACTGCTGCGGTACGGACTTCCGGGCTGCCAACAGGTCTTGCGCCCATGACTCGGTCGGGTCCACAGTCGTCAAGCGTGCTATTAGTTCCGGTTTATTGCCAGTTGTTGTCAAACCCAGATCTTTCAGCTTGTCCTTCACCTCGACCACCGTGAACACTGTCATGTCCATGGTCGCGTAGTTCGTCCTCTGATCTTCTAATTAATTTCTTCGCTCGCACCCGGCTACGCACACACCTTGCACTATTCACTTGCTGAATCCCGGACGAGCCCCCAAATTTGTAGGAATATTTTATGAGAACTCCTACGTCTTGGGTGTGGTGTATCGGATTAAATAATTCGACTCTGACACTTCGAATACTTTCTCTTTATTAATATTTCACCGCTCGCAATTCAAAACTCCACTCGCTCTCAACTCTCGCAACCTCTCTCAATCTCAACTCTCACACTTCTGACCCTTTGGTCCTTGCACTCATTCCTTTTATACAGTTTCATTCTTCTCTCTCGCATTCTCATTCTCCCCCTCTCTATCAGTCTCGCATCCATTCGGAAAAGTCAGTCGCTCACGTACACCCTGCGTTTGGCGCCCCTAGCCACTCGACGCTTGTCACCAAAGCCCAAACACTCTTCTTTCACGCCTCGGCCCAATCGGCCCAAACATACTTCCTTTCATACAAGAACCAAACGCGCTGGCGCCACGGTGTCGCGCCCACAGTCACTCTAAACATTCACACCCCTACAGTATTGTTTTCTATGAGAGAACGGATATTGATGTTGTCATCTGCATCCATTATTTCTGCTAAATATGAAATTGCCTGAGAATACTGGTATGTTCCTGTAAATAAAATTTTTAATTCGTTTTCCGTCAACCGTGGAGAATTGCGTAGATCGGAAGATGCTATTGTCTTTAAGGGACGTATACGTCTGTTACAATGACTTGTTTCGACTTCTACTGTCAGTGTATTCGGTACATTTGATTGAATTGACATTCCATCAATTATTTCTCTGGATAAAGCTACATCAGAATTTAAATGATTACCAAATTGATTATTTTAGAAGCAGGCAATTTTTACATATAAGCCAACTTTGGGGAGAAGCTTGTTGTCTAACTGGTTTTGAAGAAGTCGATATTTTTGTCCTATAATGCCGTGAATTGCTTCTACCACCCAACGAACTTTAGTCACTCTACGAGATACATTTGATTCTTCCGTAGTCAGTTGACTACGTTTGCCCTTTAATGCTGGCATTAGAACTTTAAACCCCAGTTCTTATAGGTGAGATTGAACATCTCGAAAACCTCTATCTACAATACATATGTCTTGTCGTTTCATGAGAGATTGCAACCCATTTGGATCGCGAAGAACGATCCGCATTATTTTCGCGTCATTTTTGTTTGCGTAGAAAGGTCCGAACATATCAACAATATAACAATTTGTTGTGCGCACTGTAAAAGGTTTGCACAGTGGTACTTTTTTTTTACCAGAATATAATTTTCGCGTAAACGCGTAATTCACATTATTCGGTAGCATATCGACAGCCACGATAGGCGGCAGCATCGTCGCCTCTCCATTGCTACTCGCGGCTCCGCGACATGCTGCAGAATAATGAGAATTACGCGTCGTAAACGTAAAAGTAAGACTTTTGAGGCAAATAGCCCCCTAGATTGATCTTTTATCTACCGATTTTGACTAATAAGAAAGGATTTTTTTTTGAACTAATTGGCTTTGTAGGTCGATTTTTGGACGTAATGGTCGAAGTCAGGTATTCAAAATGATTCGATAGTATGATTTTAGATAATAAATTGAACAATATATGTATATTTTAAGCAATAAATTTCAGATACATTATGTGTTAGGATCTTATTAGTAATTGTTAGTATTTACCGATGTGTTGGTTCGCTTTTTATAACTCGGTCGCTTCGAAATTCGCTTTGTTGTTGATGATGACGAAGTCGATGATGATGTTCGTAAATCCAGCGGGTTAACACGCTACTGGATGATCGCTTTAACTTTTCACAACTTATCTTTTGTGGGGTTTTTTCGCGACTGCGTGCCAAAAATGAAACAATTTGGACCCGACTATTTTGACTATTTTGACAGAACTGACGTAAATCTTAGACTGAGGTTTGGCGATGACTGCTAATCAACTAACTGCTGGTCCTGACGATGAGCCATCCTTTTAAAGAAAAATCAATCCATTGTTCTTAGTTTAATCTTCATGAGGTGTGCACCTCTTCATTGATTTGTTCGTATTAGTTATCATTTCTGATTAAACTGGATGTACAGTATTCCTACCCAATATTTATCATCCTATTGTTGGATCGAATTGCTTTATGCATCCTCCTAGGAGTTGGTCATCAGTCTTTTGTTCATTGATCTTTTGCCCTTTTCTTCTACGTATTGCTATTCTTCATTTCCTGTGATATATCTTTTACATTCTTCGTCGATGAATAAATTTCAATAGGTGTTTCATTTAATTATTCGCTCGCATATTATATTTTGAATGATTTCAATTTATTTGAATAAAATAGATTTCGCTGTGAATTTGTTCGATGTAGCTCTTGTTTAAAGATAAGTTTAAGTTTTGAAATAAATCACATGAGTTAGCAATTTCATATAGTACACTGCGAAATATATCTTATAGATTTTCCTTAATTCTATCGCTCGCAATGTAGTATACGATAATTCAATATTAGTTATTAATTATAATATTCGATATTACTGTGAGCCCGTGCATCATTAGCAGAGTAAATACAAAAAGAAATTCAGAGATTATATTATATATATATATATGATTGATTTTATTAATTACTGCTAATGGCAGAACCACCGGACGTAACAGTGTAAATGTATAATTTTTGGTAATAGATTATTCATATCAAAACTTTTCTAGACTTCGCTTCCGCAAATAGGTTGATTATTTCATCGTTATTGAGGCGGGTTGCTATTTCTTTCTCAATTGACAAAATAGACATATTCGCCAAATGTTCTTGACCAAAAGAGGAGCGCAGATATGATTTGAATGACCTTGGAATAATTATAGTCACTGAATTCCTAATGAAAGGGACTATCATTGTAGGTGTTTAAAAAAGGGTGGTATCATTTAAAAAAGTCAAGGTGACCTTGATATCTCTAAAAAAATGACATAAAAACAAAATTTTTTTTGGCATCGTGTCAGCCCCATTGTACCATTCAACTTTGTCGTTACCATATTTTGCAAACGTTAGGTGACTCACCCTGTATATTAGTATGCGATGTGTTACTTCCAACACCCCTCCTCAACGTTGCCAGCACCGTTGCCAGACATCAATAGTCTTCTTAATTTTATTTTTGCTAGCGGCTTAGTCAATAAATCTGCAATCATACGTTCTGAATTACAGTAAATTAATTTGATTATATTACCTTCCTTTAGATCTTTTACGAAATGGTATTTCGTGTCAATGTTCTTTGTCGGTTTACTGTAATTCCGATTTTCCACTATTTGTATATAGCTTTGATTGTCCTCGTGTAACTTAATCGGTGGCTCAATTTTAATTTAAAAATCCTTAAACAATTTTATGAGCCAAAGTGCTTCTTGACAAGCATCGCTGAGAGCTATATACTCTGCTTCAGTTGATGATAGGGCCGTGCATGTTTGTTTCCTGCATGCCCAACTTATAGTACCTCCATTGTATTGAAATAAGTATCCAGTATTTGATTTACGAGATATCCTGCATTCTGACCAATCCGCGTCCACGTATCCTGTTAGCTGTTCCTTTTGATTATATTCCAATTTTAGTTTATAATCCATGGTACTTTTCAAATATCTTGCGGTTCTTTTGGCCTCGTTTAAATCGGTTTCTGTTGGTACTTTCAATTTTCTGCTTAATATATTTATACTTGCAATTATGTCTGGTGGGGTACATACTGCGACGTACAATAGACTTCCGACTAGACTCCGGAATTTCACACCGTCTTGTAAAGGTTTTGCTTCTTCTATTTTTCTATATCCAATATCCATTGGTATTTCGGAACCTCTTGCTTCTGTTAGTCCATTTGTTTCCAACATCGACTGTTTTAACCCATATATGCTTTTGGTTAATTCGAGTACTTTATGCTCCTGACCCTTTATCTTGTATCCTTCTGGTTGCCTCATGTAGATTGTTTCCTTTAGTTTTCCATTTAGAAAAGCATTATTTATGTCGTAGTGTTTAACTCTTAGATTTTCTTTCTCTGCAACAATCAAAAAATATTCTGAGAGTTGTATACCTTACCACTGGAGCGAAAACCTCTTCATAATTAATTCCATAGTCTTGGTTACATCCAAGGGCAACTAATCTTGTTTTATATCTTATTACGTTTTGATTGGTGTCGCGCTTTATTTTAAATACCCATTTACAGCCAATCAATGTTTGTCCTTCCGGAAGTTCTGTTAGTTCCCATGTTTTATTTGCCATAAGAGCGATGTATTCTTCGTCGAGGGCTGTTTGCCATTCTCGTTTAGTCTTTCCTGATAGAGCTTCCGCAACCGATTTTGGTTCTGTTTCGTTTTCCCTTGTAATTCCTGCATAACTACCTAGTCTCATAGGTGGTCCACCCTTGTTTTGACAGCCTGATCTTCTTAAATTATCGTCCTTTCCTTTATTTCTTCCTTCCGCTTCTGGTTGTGTTACTGTTTCTGTGTATTCATTTGTACTTTCCATTTCAACTTCTGTTTCAATTGGACTTTCCTCTTGCAAATCTTCATTAATCCCCTCCTGTTTATTTGCATTCTTGAGAAAAATAACGCCTCTGCTTATCGTTATTTTGTTTGTTTTGGGGTCCAACAATCGGTATGCTTTCGATTGTTCACTGTAGCCTAGCGGCTGCTAGCGGGTGCAACGGTAGATTTAGGTTTGTTGAGCGCGAAGGGTGTGATGACGTCGTTGCTTGAACGGGCGAAGGACGGGGATTAGTTACGATTTCCTGTACGTCAGGCAAAATTTCCGTGTCCGCGCGTTCCGGTTCTTCCTTTTGCGCGTCTATCTTTTTGCGTAGTGCATCTACTTCTTCGCGCTCGCGTTTTAGTTGTAACCGGTATCGGTCTAATTCGGCGCGTTCACCATCGATCTCGGTCTGGGTTTGGGACACCCGTTTGTCAAACGTAGCGCGGTTTACCGCTACCGCTGCGTATTCCTCGCGTATTCTTCGTTCTTTCAATGCTAATTGATTTCGGAATGCTTCTAATTCGTCTGCGTTCATTTTGTCTTTGGTCTCCTCCAAAGGCCTATAAAGGCGGGACCGTTCGGCATCGTGATAGCTGTCTATCCCACCGCTGCCACCAAATTGTTACGTCCCGCGATTCGATTCCGTAATTTAAGGCGGTTGCGAGCTCGCGGATCAAGACGCCAATAATTAACCAGCTTTAGAGTCCACACGGTGAGTATAACCGTGTCTAACTCGGGTCACGACGCAACGGTTCGCTAACGATTTACAAGTAGCACTCACCGGCCTTAGCCTAGACAGTAGTATCGGTCGGCGGTGTCGCGCAGTGGTGTCGGCCGATGTTCCCGGACAGTAGTATTAGCCGCTCTCCCCGGCAGCTACTTCTCCTGGCCTCGCTCGTCCGGAAAACGCGGCGTACTCTGCCTTCTTCCTTCCATGCTGGGACGTTAGTCTTATTTGTTGAGACGGCTAACGTCTGGCGTTGACGTGGGATCGGCAGGCTGCTTTCCTCTGCTCAACTCTGCCGGTAGCCGATCTCGTTCCGTGATGACGGTGTCGCGGGTGACCGTAGGAAGAGCGCGAACACCGAGCAATCGTCTATATTCGTCTTTGGGAGACGCAGCTGATACTTGCGACCGGCGCGACGTGGCATGGAGTATTTCGGTGAATGCAACGAGTGCGTGTCAAGAACAATCGAAGCGTCTGAGTATTCACGAGCGTATAGAGCCGCCGATAGGCTTCTGGGCATATCAGTGAACACCCTAAGACTCTATAGAGAAGATTTAGTAAGGAAACACTCCACAGCACGTAAAGGAACTTGCGAAATAACGAGAACACTGCGTTTAGGTTAAATGATACTTTAATGGTACGATGTTAAAAATACAACGATTATGATGGTCCCAAGGGCCTCTGTTCGAGAAAGAATAATGGCTCCATTGAGCTTCTTAGGTTTGGGATGTATGAGGAGTGGTGTAATTAGGAGTGGGAGTGGGTGGCTGATTAGGAGATGCTACCGCGTGGAGTAGGGATCGCTGGACGCGATAACGTACTACCGAGCGTCATGCGGCAGGGTGGACGATTGATGGGGCTGGAATTCGGATAAGATCGGGAGATAGAGATAAAATCGGAAAGGATAGAACGGCTCGTGATGGTGCGCGGATATGTCCTTATCAACTATCGTGTTCGCGTTACATGCTGTGTACTTAAGCTAACGGTATCTTATAATATCTTACAGTACGCTATACGTCACTAGACGTAACAATGAATAATAACTGATGAGCAATATACAAATTTATTGCTACTTACATTAAATTTTTTCATCACAAAAGTGAGTACCTCTTCTGCTTTCTGCTTGAGGTGTGGTGATGCTTCACTGTCGTCGATACCTGCAGTAAATGAGGATGTATCGATGTCCACCCAAGCGTCTCGAAATCTTTTGAAAAGATTGATATCTGGTCCAGAAGATACAGCGACAAAAAATGTGGTGGCGACATGCTATGTACAGTATCTCTCGGCCCATTATCCTTTCTAAGATGATGCAAGCTCCATTATCGCAACCTATAATGTAATAATAATATGATTCATATAATAATAAACACACTTATGAAAGATAACTACCTGTATTGCTACTTGTGGTGTCCGTACTCATAGCTTGTATTCTGCTTTTAAGGTCCCATTCGTCGAGCAGCTGAGCGACAGCACGAGCCTGCGTATCACCAGTCGCATGTAGCAGTTTAGGTGCACCGAGCAACTGTTCGTCTATGTTGTACCCAGTGACTATGATAGGCAATCTTTCTTCAAATGTATTGCCTAACTTCATCTTCTTTCCATCCCAGTGCACTGTTAACTTAGTACCTGTTTCTAATTTATTCTTAAACCGCTCCTTCACTTTTTGAGCATTTTTTGTTCGTAAACGATTTCGAGCGCGGTGAAGTGAGCTTTTGCTTACAATATTGCGTATGTCTGCATTAAGAGCACATGCGGACATAGCTACAATCGCAGTAGACTGCCTGACACTGACTTTGGCTGTGTCAATTGTGGCCAATAAATTTGGAGTCAGAATGTTTCCAGTTCCCCCTTCTTTTTAGTTTTTGGCTCCTCCGGCTGCGTTGAATGCAGTTGCTTTTTTTTTATGGCTCTCACTGTGATCACTTTCACTAGAAGAATCCATGGCAACGGCCGGAGTTGATAGAGATGACCCTACATAATAATGTGACTTTATAAACGTGCCCTTATCGCAAATGTAAGGAAAATTATTAATGAATTATAAAGCACACCTTGATCTTGGTTGGCGCAATTGCGATTGAAGTTCCTTCTCTTCTCTTCCTTTTGCAGTCTCCCTTCGCGTCTCTTCTCGATGCCGTGAAGTTTCATATCTTTGGTGGAGAGCATGGATCCAGATGTGCCCTTCATTCTTTGGCATGTCAAAAAATCTTTGTCCATCTGAATCTTCATAATATCCATGGCATTTTCGTGAGCGATATCAAGAATGTCGTCGAACTTGTCGGTAAAAGTATTCTCTAAATCAACCTAATGCAACCCCATGATTTTCTTCACGATGCGACATTTTTGCCTCGTTGGGATGCGAGTCCTATCTCAATGCCGACACACAATATCAGCAGTTCTGCAACAATCTCAGCACTTGAAGACGCGATGGTAATTTTGTTCCAAGTATATCTTCATCACTGTGACCAATCAAATAGATATTCTTCCTGAGATGGACGTTACACATTTTCACAAATCAAAACTATTTCCGTAAAAAGTAATTTCGCTCGTGCTGAAGGCTCGCGTAGAAGTGATAGATACTCGCGTTTCGCTGTCGAATGTCGCATTTGATTGTTTTTGAAACAAATGCACTCGACACCGATTTTCGAGTGTTTCTCTATAATGCTATGATGCATACCTGATTTAACTAAGTTATTTCGCATTATATTACATAACGACCGAACTAACCGATACGGCTAGTAACGTAAGTTATTTGGCGCGCCTACTCGCGGGTTAAGTATCAGTAAGTTATCGGAAAGATATCGATAATACATACATAGTTTCAACTCTAATTCCATCATACATGTGGTTACACACTTGCCCTGTTTGTCATAAGGTTGCATATTAAAAAACAGCTACCTACCAGAGCGTAGTATCATTTCTAACTTTGAGCCTTTTGAGGCAGGGTATAGAATAATCCGATTAGGCTAACATTTTACACACTTACTTAGAACATGAAAAGGAATAAAATTAGAGGACGTCCTAACATTTTATCGCTACTTCGTCTTTTAAGGGACACTCTATCTAAGGGCTTCATTGTTTTTGACGCAGTGCAACATTGCATCGAGTATTACTTTCAATACATGTCTCCACTTTCCCTTTTCTTTTTCGAGTTGTTCGAGTAAATGGTCATCTACGAAGCCGCTACATTTCAACTTCTTCTCAAACTTCTTCATTTTTATATAATTTGCTCTATGAGATATAGAGCTTTCATGTCTTGGTAAATAGGGGTTAAGATGTTGCCAGTCATTAAAACCATTTGTTAAAATTCTCTTAATAGCGTGGAGGTGAGAGGTAAACGCCACGTGCTGAACTTTCCAACTGTATATTTCTCGTGATGTACATTTAATACATTGAACTGAGTATCTTTATAATACTTTACTTTAGAAACACTTTTAACTGAAAATATTACTTTTACAACTTATCGCTTAATTTTATTTTATTACGCCTTTTACTTATCGTGTGGTCACGGTTTGACTTTATACAGTTCGCGTCTTATCAAGAAGTGAATCGCACGACAGATCGATCTTGTAACGGTTCGTGCGCGACCGATGATTTGCCGCTATGCCAGCTAAGAGCCTGTTCAGACACGGCGGAAACCGCGCGATTTGAACCGCGTCAAAATTGACAGTCGTTCAGGAAGAAGCGGTAACCGCGCGGACATGCAGGAGAGGGGCGAAGTTTTAGCTCAGTACGAAGATGGACATCGAAGAAGCAATATGTTTGTGGTTGCTCTGCAAAAAAGTAAAAAATATAGTAAAAGACAGTATTGGGTGCATCCGATATTAAGAGATCGGTTCACACATAGCGCATTTGTAACCCTATACCCCGAATTAAGAAAGTTTGAACCGTAAATCTTCAACTATTTCAGAATGTCGATGAAATCATTTGATGAATTAGCTGATTTGATTGGAGAAGAAATTTCAAGTGTTGACGTTATTATGAGGCGGAGTGTATCACCAGAAGAAAAACTCGTTATTACTTTGAGGTAAGTGTAAATGGAAATGTGATATTTATTTTTATATATCTCTACATATACATATATTTTATTAATTTTAATCACGCCAAAATACTGAATCAGGCAGGGTATAATGTGGGGTGCTGCAAACAGGGGCTGGTATATGGGCTGTTGTAGGGGCTGGTATAGGGGCATTTTGAATTACTTGCAGTACCTTAATTTTCGTGGACAAGCGTTTGTGCTCCGGCACATTTTTTAATTCTTTATACAAAGATTAACAAAAAAGTTTATCCTCGTCTTGATTAGACATATTTTCCTGTTGAATCCTATCTCGCGATTGAATGCTTTTCTCAATTAAACTTGCCAAACGATCGTCTGCTGAATTTTTAGCTCTCTTCCTATTATTTTGAATCGGACGTGTTTCGATGGTATCCAAAACATCACTATCCTCAACGTCTACCTCTTCAATTTCTTGTAAACTTGTGGTTGTTTCTTTATTTTCTATGAATTTCTGCAGAAAACCGAGACGGGAAAAATATATATACTTGGTAATTTTGCTTCTTGCACCTGAACCAGAAACAACCGTTCTATTTTTCTTGTGTTCCTTATTATAGGAATCACGAATGTTTTTCCATTTCTTTTGTAGCGTGGAAGCTGAAAGAAATACGATTAAGATTTTACTATTTCAGATATTTGGCTACGGGTTGTTCATTTGGAGACCTTCATTATAACTATCGCCTCGGGAAATCTACAATTACTGTAATTGTCCGTCAAGTGTGTGAAGTATTGTGGAACATAGTAGCAAAGACAGTCATGCCCGAACCGGGTGAAGATATGTGGAAGAAAATAGCTGAGGACTTTAAAATATATGCAAATTTTCCTAACTGTATCGGCGCCATTGATGGCGAACTCCTCTCCTCTGCACATCCTGCATATTTTCTTCCCTTCTTTTTCCCAGAATTTGTTTGCCCTTTCTTCGTTGCCGCACCTCAGTCTTGCCACTATCGTCACGCTATCCCCTTTTCTTCCTCTTTTTCCTGTCAGGTATCTCGGTCTCCCCACCGTTCTTATTTCCTTGAACCTGGGAACGCTTCTTGATTTCCATACCTTCTCTATCCTTTCCTGCTCTTGAACCTCCCTATCCCTACATATCACTCTCTCCTCTATTGTTTCTTCCCCTTCTTCTCTCAATCTTGCCACCTCTTCCGTCCCTAAACCGCATCGCCAGAAATACCTTTTTCTTTCCTCTCCCCATCTATCTAGTTTCCCTCTTCTTCGTCCTTTCTTCTTTCTCTCCAACATTCCTTCAGTATCTTTCGGTTTTCCTCCTTTCTTATTTTCTCCTCAAATCTGACCGCTCTCTTCCCCGCTTCTATTCTTATCTTGTCTTTTTTCATTTCATCTCTCACTATATATCCTGGTGTTGTCCTTTCCACCCCCAGGATCCATCTTATGTATCTGTCTTGCATTCTCTCCATCTCCTCTCTTTCTTCCATCTCCATATCTCCGCTCCATAGCTTATGGTAAAAGTAATGATTCTAGTATATTTAAAAATTCAATATTATTTAAAAGATTGCTAGAAAAATCGTTAAACATACCAAAACCTACACCAATATCTAAAGTAGACCCGAAACCACTGCCTTATGTTATTGTCGGGGATGAGGCTTTTGGTTTAATGGAAAATGGAATGCGGCCCTATGTCGGGAAAGGTTTATCATATGAAAAAAGGATTTTTAACTACAGGTTGTCCAGGGCTCGACGTAACATTCGACACCCCCTTTTGTGTTGTTGTAGAATGTTATAATTTCCGGTTTCTTTTTTTCGCCAGTGTTTTCATCAATTTTCGCATCAAAGTGCATGCTTGATATGAGCACCACATGCTTGTTTTTCTTTGGCATATATGATACTGTTGAAAATAATGTAATTCTAGAATGGAATATCTTACAATTGCACACTTTTATTAATAATATTTGGTCCCTCCTTTGGGATTACAATAATACTTGTCTATTTTATAGCCCGGCTTTTGATGCGGTACATTTCGTAGGACGGCTAACTTTTCATCGGACACTTTCGGCTGTTATCGCGCGCATTCCTCTTCATCTCCCACTCTTTCTCTTACGCACGCGTACTCTCCTATAGCGTACATACATATATGTGAATTTACATTCTAACACGCCCCCTTAAATTCACAATATTATTTCTTAACTTACATTAAATTATTTTTAACATTGTTCTGAACTTTTCAAACTTACTTTTACCTAGTGACTTGGTAAAAATATCTGCTATATTTTCTTCGCAGTCAATTTTTTTATGTCGATAACACCATTCGAATAGTTTTCATTCACAAAATGATAATGTGTTTCGATATATTTAGAGTTCTTCGTGAAATTCCCAAATTTAGCTATGTTTATTGCTCCAGAATTATCTTCATGTATACTTATTGGTTTATCTATATATTTCGATTCTAAAGTCTCTCAATATACCTTTTATTAATTTTAATTCGCTTACGGCCTCTGACAGTGCTACATACTCAGCAAATGTCGAAGACTTCTTCACACTTCCTTGTTTCTTCGATTTCTAGTAAATCACATTCTCATACATTTTTATGACATATCCAGTTGTTGATTTCCTATCTACTATATCACCAGCCCAGTCTGCATCTACAAAGCACTCTAGCACATCTACATTGTTATGTTTTTCAAAAACCAATTTCAAGTCTCGTGTATAGTATAAATATTTTAAAATTCTCATTGCATATTTAAAGTTAGTATGATCATAACTGTTTTGGAATCTACTCAAATAATTCACACTATAACTTATGTCTAATCTTGTACCTCCACTTATATACAAAAGTGCTCCAATTAAATTTCTATATTTAATATCTCCTAATGCTGACTGCGCAGGTTCACATTTCAGATTTTGTTCCATTGGTGTTGCATATAATTTGGCGTTCTCAATTTCATATTTTTTCGCTAAGGATTCGATATAAGCTGTTTGATCTAATGTCATTACATTTTTTCTTATAATTATATTCAATGTTTATTCCTAAATAAAGTTTAATTTCTCCCATATCTTTTATCTGGAATTGTTTCATTAACAGACCTTTTATGTAATTCAATTTTTTCATCTTCTTACAACAGATTAATAAGTCGTCTACAAATATTATTAGGTAAACTTCATCTTCATGATCGTGTATTGAATATAAACAATAATCGTTTTTTGCTGCGCTTAAAACCTAAGCTTCTTAAATAACTATCTAAACACTGACACCAAGCTCTAGCTTTCTCTCAATCCATACAGTGCTTTATACAATTTGCACACCCTATCAATGCCATCCTCGTACCCTTGTGGTTGTTTTACGTATACTTCGGATATAACCTTCCCGTTCAAGAACGCTGTTTCAACATCCATTTGCATAATGATTAGACTATTCTGTACGCAATAAGACAATAATAACGTTAATTTTTGCATCCTAGCAACAGGCGAATAAATATCTTCGATTACTTCCTTTTGTTGGAAGCCCCTTACTACAAGTCTAGCTTTATATACATCTTCCAACTTTTTGGTGTAAACCCATTTTAAATCTAATGTTTTTTTATCTTTTGGTTTTTCGACTAGAGTCCACGTTTTATTTTTCTTTAAGCAGTCCATTTTTTTATTCATTGCTTTCCACCATTCTTTGGAATATTCGTTATTTACCGCCTCATTATAGTCTTGAGGACTATCCGCGCTTACATAGTTTACGTATATACAATATGCGTAATTTCTATCATTATACCTATCTGGCTGTGTTCTATTTCTATTTGACCTTCTCAATTCAACTTTTCCATTATTATTATTATCAAGGGACTGCTCTTGTTTATTTGAATCTATTTCGTTATTTTTATTAACATTATTCCTATTTTCAGTATCTATATCAAACTCATCTTCATTGGCATCACCTCTATAACCTACCAGATTCACATTTTCTTCCACAATATCAACATGTCTAGCAATAACTATTTTACCTTTATTCAGTACTCTATAAACTACCTTTTCATAGCCTACTAGTATACCTAGTAGGGTGCTTCTAGCTATACCTGTGAAAATTTTTTATCGAGATACAATGCACCGCACCTCTCAGAATTGTTCCTTTAGGTGAGAAAAAAATTTGTGCAAAGTTTGAGCTCGATCGGATAAAAGGATCACGTGCCCCATTTCAATTGAGAATTTTGAAAATTTTGAAATTCATTGTAACAATGAAGTATTATATATCGTTGGATTTGTAATTTTTTTCTAAATAAGAATATGGAAAAATTATACGATCTTAATTTTTAAAAAATAACGATGACTTTAGAATTTTCGAAAATATGATTTCCAAAAAATTTTGTTATTCTTTCATTATATTTACTTTATTGAACAGTACACATTTCTCCTCTGATATTTTTTCGTATATTCACAAATAACAGAGATATTTAAATATCTACATCAAAATGTAACATATTTTGACCGATGGTGGGACATATGTATTATCCTGTATAAGTAAAATAACATATTACAGTTGTAAATGAATATATTCTGCAGGATAGTAATAAGGAACTATTTCTTATCTTCTAAAGAAATTATATTTAATATTTACATATTTACAAATCTACTAAAAAACTTCCGAGTTTCGTTTGATATAAAATATGAAATATCCTTCTTCATATGGTCGGCTACATCACTTGGTAGGAGGACAAACTTTTTATAATGATCACCGTCGCCACTATTAGTGTTACTTAACGCCTTCACCATTCGTTTCTTGGTTTCTATCGAAATGTCATTATCGAAGAACGATAACGCAGCATTTTCTGGTGTCAAATACCACAAGTGTCTGCAAAATTTCTCTAATGTTACATCACTAATGTCTTTATCTATTTTCTTATATTCATATAAGGATTTAATGAAAGTAAAATCCTGCTGCGGAGCCCCCGTTGGGAGAAGAGCTTCTACCCATGCTTTTAAATATAAATTTGCAATAAATATACATATATCGCGAGTTCCATTTTTCTCCTCTTCGCTTAACTCGAATTCTTCGCGAAACAAAAATATTTTTAAACAATAGACGCCCTTCGCCATCCACCGAGCATGATGGAAAGCTCCGGGAGCTCGAAAACGGTACTTTGAATCGGTATCGCCTAAAAATACTAGCACGAGTTTAATAAATTCGCGATAGTCTTCCCGCGGATGATGCATTTGCAAAGTCTGTTTCGCAAAATGTATCAGCTGTGGTATATTTTCTATCTTTTGTTTGACAAAAGGATCTTCTACCCCAGAGTGGAAGTTTAATTTATTTACATTGGGCCACGCTTGCTGGAAGCGTTTAAAAATTGGCACGTTTGGACCCGTAGACTGGGACATCTTTTTCTCAAAAACCGATTTTAAAACCATTTCATAAATATGGTGTCTGCACGGAAGATATAACAAATACCGTCCGATTACGTGCTCTAAAATTACACACGCACCTTGCAAATGACCCATATTGGATGCTGTCGTATCACAGGAAAGTGCTTGTACCTTGTCGCATATGTCCCACTCCCTGAGTAGATCGTGGACAGCAAGAGCTTGATCTCTTCCACTAGAAGACGGGCTTATCGGAATTCCAAGTAACTGTTCACGCCCTCTACAAGTTATAACAACAGGTAACCTTTCCACTTTTTCTTTGCCGACTAGAGCAGGTAACATTTTACCATCCCAATGAACAGTACGAGCATCAATCTCATCTTGGGGAAAAGCTGCACGTAGAATTTGACTCTGTTTCTCGCGCAAATGTTTTCGATAACGACGAATCGATGATTGACTTATGATTAAATCGTTAATGTCCTGACCAAGAGCTTGAGCAGTTGCTGTGATTATACGGACAGCATCGCGTTCACTAACTTTACATGCATCAAGTGTTGCGATAAGCTTTAGCGTAAATCACCTGTTTCGAACCGCGTTTTCGCTTAGGTTTGCTCGGACCCGGTTTTGTTGTATCGCAATCGCTCGCATTGGACGCCAGCTCAGGATCTTCATCCTCAGTACATCGCCGATTTTCTTCGTCGTCGTCGGATGATGCAATTGATGTGAAGTTGATTGTTTCTTCTGGTTGTAAAAGATGTGAATAATATGAGTATAGAGAAATCGATTTCGACAATTTTACTGTAATCCAAATAATTTCTGGTGTTACGTCCCGGAAGTGGATTCGCGTGATTTTATCGCTTCGCGATGCGTTACCTCCGCGAGACTCTCAAATATGACAACCTTTTGTCCACGCGGCAGGTACGTCCGACGTCTGACGGGGAACCACGACCTCCGCGAACACGAATCTACTAGCTAGCACTTAGGCCGTCCGCACACGGGTCGATCGTCGATTTGGTCGATGCGATCCCAGTCGCGTCGTTCGATTCATGCGACGCGACGGACGCGACTGTCATCCGCACACGGGTCGATTGTTTTTCAGTAGATTTGTATAGAAAGATGACGACCGGTAGCATCATTACGCACAGCACGGACGTGCACGTACAGGCAAAATTCAATATTATTAATCACTTTAAAAAATGAGCAGTTCTAGCGAGGAGGACGACATTGTTATGTTTCTGTGGTACCGGCGGATGAAAAGAAGAATTAATCGTAGATTATGGGTGCATCCGTACATTGAAAAAAATTTTAAACATCGATTATTTGTTGGTGCACGAGAAATGCAAGAGAGTGATGCGAAATTTCTGGCATTTTATAGAATGAGCAAGGAATCTTATATCCATCTTGTAGAAACTGTTGCTCCAGCCATTGATTACAAGAATACAAATATGAGAGAATGTGTCAGCGCGGAAGAACGCATACTAATAACATTAAGGTAAGTGGTTGGAGGGGAAATATGTTAATTTTTATTAAATTATAATAGACGAATTATCGCCAACCTCATCTATGAGGAGCAAAGCTCTTCTTTTGTAAGTCCTCAGTTGAGCATCGTTCATCTGCATGAGGTCTGGGATGAGGCTCATGAGGAAATGTTTTATTCCTTCCTCTCTCCTGTCCTCTATATTTCGCGGAAGGGGGTTTGATAATTTAGCCTGTTTGGCCGTGAAATACTCTGCAAAGGCTTTATCAGCAGCATCGCTTTGCGTGAATTTTCTCTTTCTTATGGGCTGCCCATGTGGACCTCTTGTTTGTATTCTCGTTTCCCCCTGATTTGTTGACGATGGTGTTGAATTCAGGGCAGGCGCAGATGGTGATATTATTTCCTCTACGAAGTCCTGATTTTCTTCTTCAATTTTATTTTCCTCGTCGACATCTGCCGTTAATATTGGGGAAAAAATCTTGAGGGAAGGCGCTTCTAAATTACCGGTAGGGTTGCCGACAATTTTTATGAAGGGAACCGCAAACTGCATTGCCTCCATCAGGTAGTAAGGCTTTTTTTTTATGTGCCACTACCACTCGGTTTCGGTTTGAGGTTCCTTCCAAAAGTAGTCCTCAGGTTCCTCCATTTTTCCTTGCATTCATTCACTGTAATAAGACAAAAAGTGTAGGTAAGTGCTTTGTTAAGTAATTACCAAGTTACCACGTTTTTATTAGCTCGCTATGTCCACTCTTCGCACCGAAGGAGCTCAGTACCATCTATTTTACGGTATCTATGATTTCTTCATCTGGATGCTTGTTTTCGGGTACTTGGCTACTGGTTGTACATTCGTTTCTTTGGGACTCTACTTTTGCCGAGGCGAGACTACAGTTGGGCAAATAATATCAGAGACAGATGAGAGAGAGATATATGGAATGAGCTGAAAGATGTCTACATGCCCTGCCCTACCTCCGACCAATGGAAAAATATTGCTCATCCTTTTCAGACCCTATGGAACCTTCCAAATTGTATAGGGGCCTTGGATGGCAAACACATCCGCATAGAAAAAATACCTAATACTGGGTCCACAAATTTTAATTATAAATCCTACCACTCAATTGTACTACTAGGATGCTGCGATGCTGATGGCACTTTCACTATGATTGAAACTGGATACGCTGGTAGAAATAGTGATGGAGGCATTTTCAGAGCCTCTACAATTAAATGCATGTTATCTAATTCACAAATTGACATTCCACCCCAATCTAAGCTTCCTCACGATGATTGTTTGTTCCCTTATTACTTTGTAGGAGATGAAGCTTTCCCATTGTTGCGATATTTATTAAGGCCTTACTCAAGACGGATTCTAAACAATACAAAACGAATTTTCAACTACCGCTTAAGCCGGGCAAGGAAAACGATTGAATGCACGTTTGGTATGATGACAGAAAAATTTCAAGTACTCGGTACAGCGATACGTTGCCGCGATGACAATAAGGTCAATAACATCATAAAAAGTGTTTGCGTGCTTCATAACTACGTTAGAAAAAGAGAAGGGCTAAAATATTTACCGCAACAGGTGGAACAAAATGTCAACATCACTGGTTCTGCCAACACCATTGATCTACCAGCTCAAGCTAAAAAAATAAGCATGTGTTCAACCGCTTATGATATTAGAGATTATTTAGCACATTATTTTCTGACTCCAATGGGATCACTGCCATGGCAGTGGAATTATATGGTCAGAACATGAATAAATGCCCATTTTTTTTTCATTCTTTCTTGTTTCTTTGTTTGTCGTTAATTGCTGTCGTCTTGACGACGCATAAACACGGCGTGCCGTCGAATGTTCTCTACAGCGAAGCATTCTGGAATGTTCCTACAATACCTACAGCTGTAAAATATTGAATTTATTAATAAATTAAAAGCCTGACCTGACAAGTTCACTTCTTCAGCAACTTTAATCCATGCTATCTCGGTGACATCCCTCTTAGAATATGCCTCGAGGGTGTAATCATATAACTCCGGATACTTTTCTACTTCCCCAACAAATTTTAAATTGAATGCCTAGAAATAGAAGTTTATTACCATTGAGTGCAATGTACTGAAACTACAAAAAATAATGGCCAAGCAAGGTCAAACTTACCTCCATGAGGGAATCGCACGAATTGTACGATCCAGTCAACGGTTCTGTTTCACTTCCGATCGCACGCGACGTGAAACGAGGCGATTTTAATCCCGGAGATTTGAATCGACCATTAATCGACCCGTGTGCGGATTCTCATGTATTTGCATAGGAAATCAAGTGGGGGGAGAGTCGCATGCGACTGGGATCGCATAGGCCAAATCGACGATCGACCCGTGTGCGGGAAGCGTCGTGAATCGAAGCGATTTCGGTCGCGGAGATTTGAATCGACCACGAATCGACCCGTGTGCGGATTCCCATGTACTTTCATAAGAAGTCAAGTGGAGGGGAGAGTCTCATGCGATTGGGATCGCATCGACCAAATCGACAATCGACCCGTGTGCGGACGGCCTTGCTGATACGGCGGTTTGACAGAGGCGACGAAAGGAGATAGGGCGGCCGGTCTGAACGACGAGTTTCTAAGTGGAAACGCCAGCGGCTCTCAGGCAGTAGAATGAGCGGTCAGTGGATGTGGTAGGCCTTCTGCAGACGGTCCGCTCTCACTGCTCGTTGACGGTCGCTGCGCGATCAGGCTGGGTCGTCGACGGGGCGACGATTCGCACTCGTCCTTGGATGATCACGTCGCTGATGATCCTGGGTTCACGCGTGACACCCAGCAGGTGTTGTCCACCGTTTTCGCTTGCGTAGATACGCGCGAGCTTCCGTAGTTGGTACCGGCGACCGGCGCGACGCGGCACGCGACACTCGTACGATCTAGCTGGTGAAATCGTTAAGGGCTTCTGCGTTTCCCGTTGGATCCAGGGGAACGCACCGAGCAATATTATGCTCTGTCGTGCGAGGTGGAAACGCAGAAACAAACGTAATATAATTTGAAAGCGAGTATCACAAACGCGAGAGGTAGGGGCAGGAATTAAGCGAGACTCACTTAATAAGGCTAGGAATATATTATTACGACGAAATATAGTTACAATGTCCGAAGACTAAACTAAAATAAGACTGGTATTGGAAATGCGCGAGAACGATGAGACCGCGCGAGGGCGGATGGACGCAAGAAGTATAAGACCTGTTCGCTTCGATGTCGGAGCTAGAACTGCCGCTGCTTGGCCCTCCTTGGACCTCTTCGACATGTCGATACCATCGTTGTTATTACAAAAAGGAGTTATCAGTGGTTTAGATATGGAGACCGAGAGCCATGGCTAGCGCGGTGTATGGTTACGATTATCGTTACAGGATGCTTATAGTAAGATATGTACGGTTATGAGAATGGGATTGTGAAAATGATATGGGAATAAGATTGTGAAATATAACGTGGCGTGATTACTGAGAACTATGGCGAGACATGACTACTGCGAATTATGGGGGACGCGAGACTCTGGTCTTGGTGACGTAACGGGGTATGGAAACTTATATCTAGCGAATATTATATATTGAATATGTATGATTCTTACTGACTATGCTTATGACTATGGCAACACGTCGGCAGACGTGACACTGGATAAACGTACCTTGCATAGCTGCTTGCGCTCTAGCTCGACGTGCTTCTTCTTTCGCTTGACGAAGCGCTTGTCTCTGTTCTTTTGCGTAAAGAACTCGATCTCCTCCAATCATCGATCCTGGTCATCCTTTTTTTCTTTGGTTCAGAAGAAATTGTCTATCTTCGTCAATCGTGATCATTTCTAAAGCATCAGCATGTGCGATGTCAAAAAGATCATCTGATTGATCTCGAAACTGTTGTTCCTGGTTTTCTTGTGCCTGCGATCGTCGTTTACAATGCTTTTGTAACTGCCTCCACTTCTGGTATAACGACTCCAATTTCTCGATGCTGTGATGGCCTTGAATGACTGGAATTTTCGCCTTTTCCCACAGTACTTCCACTTCTTTCACAGCAAGATATGCGCTAGATCGAAGGTTCAATTTCACTTTCCGTAAATTGTAAAACAGAACTCTTAAAACTTGTCCTTTCGATGGAAACTTAGCGCCTATAATTTGACTTTCGTCATGTCCTAATAAGAACAGTTTTTCGTGACTTCTGCTCTCCATTGGGCTTCCGATTCTCTGATGTTTCTACTGTTGGATTCAGGGTTTCGAAATCGATTGCAACACTATAGATGTTTACACTGTGCACTGTTCGGTGGTTAAGTCAGCTCTGACTGATGATCCGTTTTTGGACGGGTTTTTATGCAATTTTTTCTGGGTCCGGAAAAGGCAAAAAAGTCATGAGGGCACGCACTTTTGTCAGGAAAACAGGGGTAGACTAACGGTAAATTGTCCTGGAGGGTGTACGTGTACTAAACGTCCCTCGTACCTGACCGTCGTGGGTCCATAGTTTGGGACGGAGAGATGTAAACGGGTCCGCTGCTTTTCGCTATTCCCATTAGAAGGATCCTAATCCCGGCGAAATGTTTTACAGCGTTTTATGTTAATGGACGGCATGGGAAGAAGTAGGAATGGTACGCCGTGGAAAGAATGACGTGGAAAAAAAGGTCTAAGGGTTGTTTGGTTCTAGTAACTCAGATGTTTTGGTGACGTGTCTACGACTTAGTAATCTACGATCACTGCTCAGAGCATACTAGCAGGAACGTTCAAGGTTTTTCTGCCTTGCAAAAGTGGTTTTCAGCTCATATTTTGTAAACCAAAGCCAGTTGACAAAAAATGGTGGCAACAGAAATAGTTTTACTTATTAACTTTACTTAACAGTTTACAACGGTACTTTGTAATGCAAAGTACAAGTTATTTGATTTATTGTTCAATGCTAATGTGGCTAAACTGTCACTTTCTATCATCATATCTCTGTTATTTTTGATTATACGTAAAAATGTCAGAGGAGAAATTTGTACTGTCAATAAAGTAAATATAATGGCAGAATAAAAATTTTTTTTGGAAATCATATTTTCGAAAATTCTAAAGTCATCGTTATCTTTTAAAAATTAAGGTCATATAATTTTTCCATATTCTTATTTAGAAAAAAATTACAAATCCAACGATATATAATACTTCAGTTACAATGAATTTCAAAATTTTCAAAATTTTCAATTGAAATGGGGCACGTGATCCTTTTATCCGATCGAAGCTCAAACTTTGCACAAATTTTTTTCTTACCTAAAGGAACAATTCTGGGGGGTGCGTTGCATTTTATTCATTGGTCAGAAATTAAGAAGCACCCTATTGAGCATGCATGAAAGCAGACATTTCCAATGTTTGGGCTTCATAATACGATGAACAAAAACCCAAATTCGTTAGAACATCAATTAGTCTCCTAGAGACATATTTCCTGTGGAGAAGGATGGAAAGGCTGCTCATTACTGAAGACATGAAGGTACGTGGTCTGACGATTGAGACGATAGCATGCCCGATAGCAATACTCTTTGTCTTTGTTTCTTTGACTCTTTTCTTTTTTTTCATCGTCAAATCCTCCAGAAAAGTGAGTAGGGTTTGAGGGAGAGCTTCTGCATCCTTTAGGAAGTCATCGCTAGGGGGGATATTTGTCATAAGTATACGATTCACTCTGAATATCCTGTCTAATGATTTCGGCTGCTTTTTTGATAATTCTGAGTCGCTCGTCCTCCTTGTGTTCATTGTCCTCCTTGTGTTCATACCAAGCATCACGTATCAATTGTTGTCCAACATCTCTAAAACATAGCACTGGAACATTGAATCTGTTTGAACCTTCAGTCACTATTATACAATCCCCATACGTTGCTTCAAGTTGTGCCTTTATTGTTTTCCATACAGGTTTGGCACCAGTGACGACACTGGTAGACTCCTCGATGTAGGCATAAATTTCATTCAATGCTCTTGTGACATGGTCAAATTGGGGAACACGATGGTCTGATTTCGGTTGAGCATAATAGTGCTTAACAAATTTCAAACGGCAATCATTATGATAAACACCCCCCCTCAGCGACGAGATCGTTAATAGAGGACAGGCGAAATGATACTTCATCGCCCCAACTATCTTTTCTTGCTGAGGCGGCCTCCAGACACGCTTTGTGTAATTCCACAGTGCGGACATTGAACACCTTCCTCCTTTTGTTCAGGGGCTTCTTGTCTTCATTTTTAATAGCCTCTCTAGAGAAGAAACAATTGTTCTTAAAATCAAATGTCGGTATAGCAGACCTCGTGACCGGCGATTGTGAAGACGTTGGTGCTTCATGTTTCTTATTGCTTCTCGTATAATTTTTTCGACAAGAAGTATGCACGAGAAGTGACTCCAAACCAGCTAGCTGTTGGATTTTGCTGTCGCTCCTCTCTTTGCTGGCTTTCTTGAGCGAACGTATTCCCTTTTGACCCAGTTTTGAAACACCATCACTTGATTCACTTGTCTCTTCATCACACACAAAACACCTACTACTCATTGTAATGGTAAAACGCTCTCGGTATCGAAGAACCACAAGATGTAGCACATATAAATCGTTTCACAACTGAACGCAACGTTTCACAAGCTAACTTGAGAAAAAACTGAATGTTAACAGTGTCACCAGAAACAATCGAAACGGTGTTTTTGTTTGTTTTGTCTTTTCTTCTCCTCCTTTTCCCCTTCCACTATCCCATTCCAGCACCATAAGGACGGTGTGCATACTCCAACATCCCCCACTAAGTCCGTAGACTAGTCAGTAGATCTCGGAATTTACACATAATGTTAAAATTGGTCTAACTTTTAAACGGTTGAAGATAAAATAATAAAAATGATATCTTCTTGAAGAAAATTTAATGCTCAACAACTTCCTTTCGCATGACTTTATCGTAGGACGAAAGGCTGAAGAGTTAGCTAGTCAAATAAGGCAAAAAACACGAGGTAAAAATGTTCTTTTTCAAAATTAGTGAACTATGAGCGCGGATATCTCGAATACTGTGCGAGATACCGAAAAATTGAATAGAAACAATCTTGTGGGATATTTTATCAGCATTAGTTTTGTATAGAATAATCTTATCGCTAGGACGCATAGTTTCCGAGATATAAGCGGAAAACCAAAAAGACGGACTTTCTACGTGCCCCCCTGCCCCCCGCTCACCTCCTAGGAGTGTGGACTTTTAGTATGTTTACCTCCCAACTAGTCCAAACAAAGTCCAAAAGTCAAAAATTGTGTTCCTTCCATTTCCCTCTACACCCCCCTTTTAAGCATTCATTGACTGGACTAGAAACAAATGTTGAAACTTACAAATGTCGTCGCGGAGTATCTGTGAGATACAGCTGTGGATTAGGGTGGTCCTTAGTTATACTTGGTGAAAATTATTTTTTCGAATTTTTTTTGGGCCACCCCCCCAGGATTGTGACACTTGACGAAAAAATAATGTGTGCAAAATTTGAAATCGATCGGATAACGGGAAGTGCTGCCGCATCGACTTTGAAAATTGGTTAATTTTGTAACTCAATTTTCTCCACTGTAGTATATCATTAGTATATATGTTATATATCCTTGAATTTGTCTTTTTACGCACTATAATAATGTAGAAACAAAATGTAGCATTAATTAAAAAAAAAATTCATGACCTTGAAATCTCAAAAATTGACTTTTCAAAAAATAAATTTTTTTGCATTATATTTAATTTAATAAACAATCCAACTTTTGTTTAAGAAATTTTTTTATATTTTTATAAATAGCGAAAATATTTAGACATTATACATATAATACAGTACATTATACAAAAAACTAACATTATTTTAGAAAATTTCGTTGAAATAATTTATTTATCTCGTAATGACTTTTTTGATACATCTGGATATTGTTTCCTATTTTCGGAAATAATTTGTAAAATATATTGTTTCTCTTCTTCATTTTTTGATAATAACTGATTATAGTCTTGAATAAGTTTAATACCGCGCTCAGCAGTGTCATTAACAACTTTTAAGTTTTGTACAATGTTTAGTCCAAATTTGAAATCCTCGTCATCTTCCTATGAATCGGGATCTTCTTTTAAAAATTTTATAGGAATTGAAAATCTTTCAAAAAATCGTAGTGTTTTGTGGGAAATAAAATGTTGAATTCCTTTATCAGCATAGTTTTCTAAGTCTTCAGGAGTTATTTCATATTTTTTACATGATTCGTCGGTTTCAATGTTATCAGATTCGTCGACTTCAGTGGTAAGTGCCTCCACCACTCGTAATTTTGTATTCTTCTCGACGGTTTTATAAAAAAATGCTAAGGCTACCGCTTCTGTTGATAAATACCATAAATGGTTACAAAATTTTTTTAATGCTATAGAACTTATTTTTTTCGTCAGCAGAACGGTATGCATACAGTTTCTGTAAAAATTCCAAATCTTGACGTGGATCTTCTGCTGCCATTGGAGCTCGAATCCACGCTTTTATGCAAATATTAGCGAGAGAGACGCAAATGTCGCGAATTCCATTTTCTTCGTCGGCGCTTAATACAAACTGATTTTTAAATAAATATATTTTTAAACAATATAAAACTTTCGTCATCCAACGAGCATGGTGGAAAGCTCCTGGGGCCCGAAATCTTATATTTCTTGGTGGAGTCCCACCCAGGAAAATAATTATTAGCTCCAAAAATTCTTTGTAATCTTCTCTTGGCTGCTGTTCTTTTTGTAATACGTCGATAGAAAATTTAAGGATTTCTTGAATCACGTTATCTGTAATAGTTTCGCGGATATATTCAGTTTCGATTCCGGGTACGAAATTCAATTTGTTTATTGTTCTCCAAGCATTCCGAAATTTTTTAAACAGTGAAACATTTGTACCTGAAGATTTTAACATTTTTTCGTGAAATATACTATGTAAAATGATTTCATATATATGGTGTCTGCAAGGCAAATATATAATGTCCCTTTCCAATTTTTCTTCGAGGAGAACACAGGCTTCTCGGTATCCTCCAGTATTTATGGACGTGGTATCGAAGCAAAGTGCTTGTACTTTCTCGGATAATCCCCATTCTTCTAATAAATCGTAAATGGCAGAAGCTGGATCTGTTCCACTGCTAGATGAAATTATGGGAATTCCCAATAACCTCAACACCTCTGAAAGTAATTAATACTGCTAATCTCTCTATTTTTTTCTGTATCTTGTAAAGATGGTAATAGTTTTCCGTCCCAGTGCACTGTAATTGCACCGAGCTCGCAGTCATTAAATGACTCACACAATTTTTTTTACAATTTCTGCGAGCAATTTAATTCGTTGGATGCGAATTGAGGATCGATTTATTATTAAGTCGTCAATATTATGACTTAGAGCTTCTGCAACAGCTGCAATTATGCAGACGCTATGGCGGTCACTTTGCATCTGTCCAATGCTGCAACCAGTTTTGGCATTATAAATTGTTTCTGACCGCGTCTTCTTTTTGAATTACTTGGACCAGGTACATCCGCCAGATCTAGCAATCCAATACTTTCATCATCACTGATGTGCGTTTCATCTTTACTGGAGGGTGATGATGATAATGATGGTTCAAATTCTTCTGTTTCGTCTTGTTTGAAAAATATAAATATGTTAATAGAAATAGTAAAAAAAATAATGAAAGTTATACAAAAATAACATAATTAACAATATTTTGCTGATAAAAAATTAAATATATGAAAAGAATGTACCTCTGGTAAAACTTATTTCGTGTTGCATTCGTCTTGATTCTTCTTGATCCTTTCGAAATGCTATTTTTTTTTCTCTTTGATGTAGTACGCGTTCCCCTCCAATCATTAAGCCAGGTCGTCCCTTCTTTCTTTGATTTTCCAGAAATAATTTATCTTCTTCTGTGGTGATCAATTGTAATGCATCAGCGTGTGCAATATCGAATAGATCATCTAATTTATCACAAAAATCTTTTTCTCGCTTTTCTTGGAGTAGACCTCGGCGTGTGGAACTTATTTGTAATGCCCTCCATTCAGCATGCAGCGAGTTTAATTTTGCAACGCTATGTCGCGTTTGTCTGGTAGGGATTTGTCCTTTTTCCCAAATGACCTCAACTTCCTTCACAACTAACGAAGCACTCTCACGTACAGATAATTTTGTCTTACGTATGTTATAACACAAAACTCTCAACGCTTGTCCAATAGATGGTAACTTAGCACCAATAATTTGTTCTAGATCATGATCCAGTAGAAATAACTTTTCTCCTCTAGTTTGCATCTTTCACGTGAATTTTCACTTTCCGTTTTCTACAGGTAACGTGATGGCACTCGGTAAAAAACTGGAGAAGTCGTGTTCGAAACTAGGCAAAAATTGTACTGAACTGTCTCGAGTATTAACGCAAGGGAGGTTCCTCTCATAGATGAGAAGTAAAGCCTGTTGTGTTGAGAGGTGTGTCTCACCAATTGTCATGAGCCCCGACGAAGTCTCGATTGGTTAGTTAAACTTAGGCTTTTCCAATCACGACATCCTTAATTGTTTAATTCCCCTTCCAATAGTTCGGAAGGAGAGTTTACCCGAGGATGGAGCAGTGCGATACCTGACTGGAGCAATAACACGTCTTGTTACCTCAAAATTCAATGACCGCGGGTATATGGTTTGAAACCGTACTTAAAAAGCGTGGGTCCGTATTTCTAATGGTGAAGAATAGTCGTAAAGGGGAGACCGAGATGTAGAAAACGTTGTGAGTTTATGAGGGATTATAAGAACATAAGATAAATGTTTAGGGTGCATCTGGGATGGTCACCAAGTGGAAGAATTGTCAATCTTTGGAAAGGTCCTTTGCTGCGAGCTCGTCGAAAGGCCTTCCTGTCGTGGACCAGTCGTAAACAAGGGTTCGAAAGACGGTGTCGATGCAATGGTTTTCCGCGACGAAAACACAGTTCCTTGCAAATGAATAAACTTCTTTACTTTTAACTGCGAGCTGGTCATAAAGGGGATGCGAGGGACAAATTTTTCGTGCTGCTATTCTTTTCTCGCGAAGAGAAAGATCTTGGGATAAATACTGTTCCTTGCGACGGAACACCCCTCAACTTTGGTTCGGGGTCTTTCGATCAGTAGGTCGAACCTAACGGATCCTGAGATCATGCGGATGTAGCTGTATTTTTTAACATTTTACTACTTCATAGAAACTATTCTTCTCGTACGAAATAGCACTAATAATATTATATAATTAAAAAACTGTAACCTTAATGAGAGTAAAAATTATTTCATTACAGTCATGAAATCTGCATTTTTTCTATAGGATAAAAAGACGTATAAATGGGAATGTCTAAATATTTTCGCTATTTATAAAAATATAAAAAAATTTCTTCGACAAAAGTTGTATTGTTTATTAAATTAAATATAATGCAAAAAATTTTTTTTTTTGAAAAGTCAATTTTGGAGATTTCAAGGTTATGAATTTTTTTTTAAATTAATGCTACATTTTGTTTCTACATTATTATAGTGCGTAAAAAGACAAATTCAACGATATATAACAATATATACTAATGATATACTACAGAGAATATATATTCTCGAGGTATTTTCTTTTAAAATAATTATGTTCTTTTCTGTAATCTTTGAATAACTCAACAAATTTACGTGCATATCTTTGACATAAAATACATTTGGAATCGTTACCTGCGATATTTCATCCTTTACTCTGAACAAAGCTGTTATACGCCCAATCTTGGTTGCCTGCAGCATTCGCCCATCTCCAATTTTGACACTGACTGGAGATTTTAGTGTGATACACTCATCATAGTATGAATCCTCGTTTACAATATGATCCGTGCATCCACTATCCAATAGCCAAATCATTTCCTTTGCTTTTGTTACCTCTTTTTCCCTGATTTCAGATGAATTGACTTGTACAATAAAGCTGCTTCCTTCATGTATCGACCCTTCATTTTGTGTTCCATTTCTGTAACTGTTATAAGCTCCACGATGAATTCCTCTTGATCTATGGGACCGTCCACGGTTTTGCTGTGTTCGTGCTCTGCCTCGCTCGTACTGTCCAGACTTCCAGAATGTCTGTTGATCGCCAGTATTCATTTGACGACAATATTTTTGTATGTGGCCTACTTTATCACACCCAAAGCACTTTGTATATTGTTTGTTTACTCCTGCACCTGACTGTATTGCAGAGAATGCATTTGTTTTATCCACTTGTACACTTTCCTCTGCTTTATTTACCCCTTCTTTGAATTTCATTTTTAATTTCCCTTTTAAATATTCTACATTCCTTTCATTTTCTGGTAGCACATCTATGAGATCTCCAATATAGCTATATGACTGTGGCAGTGCTTTAATCATATAATTTAATTTTTCCTGTTCTGTTATATTCGCACCGGCTGACTTCAATTCATTGACAGCTTTTTCAAACTCGTCAAAGAATGTTGTTATATCTTGGTAATCCTTTAACTTGAGTGCAAAGAACAGGAGTGGAAGGAGCTATTACTCCCCCCTCAGTATGCGGAAAGCGGGTCGGGGTGGGGCGAATAGTAATACCGAGAGGCAAGAAAGGGCCCAGAGAATTTCTGGGATCCCTGGGTGAGGGGGTTTACGGCACCCCCCGGGGCTAGTCCCCGGGTTCTACCGGTTCCCCCTCATCCGAAAAAAAAAAGGTAATTCTTTAACTTTATATTCTCCACATTATTTCTACACACTATCTGTAGAGCAGTGGATTCTTTGAGATACATTTCGTCAAATTTACTTATTATTTCAAATGCAGTATCTACGTTACTTATATATTCTAATTGTTTGTTTGGTATTACACTGTATATGTAATTTACTGCTTTAATATCCATATCACTCCACGTGTTCACTTCATCGTTCGCATTTCTTCTCCTTCCTACTACTTGATTGCACTTTTTGTATTTTAGAAAGGTCATTATCTGTTTTTCCAATTTTTATAATCCGCACCATCGAAGATCGGTATAATAATGTCATCGCATTTCATGTGAGCCATCTTGAATTCCTTTTTTTTTTCTAGACTCTTTCCAACCGTTTCGAAAAAACCGTTATACCCTCTTATATCTTCTCGAAGTTTCTAAAATTTCTCACCGTTCTAACCTCAAATAGCTTCACTTTATTCTTTGTAACTTTTCTTTCCTCTCACGGGACTTGTGTACAAATTATCAACCATGCAATGCTACCATGTTAAAGTGAAACAAATTACACTGTACTGGTGCACTATAAAATCTGTATGTATATTTAATTTAATATTATAATAGAGCTCTGAACACGTGCGTTTCTTATATTAGAATCTCTACAGATCTACACTTCCCTGATTCACTCATAGATGTGGCTCATTCATACACTCTCTCAATCGGCACTCACACATAATACATAATACATTATACATTAAACAAATAAATTTTTATTATTTCACAATCGTTTAAATAATAAAAATTCATTTGCTTAAACGCGTGCTGAAATAATAAAAATTTATTTGTTTAAACATTTGTTTAAATAATAAAAATTCATTTGCTTAAACACGTGCTGAAATAATAAAAATTTATTTGTTTAAATAATAAAAATTCATTTGCTTAAACACGTGCTGAAATAATAAAAATTTATTTGTTTAAACACGTGCTGAAATAATGAAAATTTATTTGTTTAAACACGTGCTGAAATAATGAAAATTTATTTGTTTAAACAATCGTTTAAATAATACAAATCTATTTGTTTAAATAATTGTTATCGTCCTTCTACGAGTGTCCGAATATTGAATATACAATTTAATGTACAACATTAATAAAGGTCAGTTACCTACTACGTACGTATCAACAACATACTTTATTGCTTTTACATTTGATTCCTTCAGAAACTTTCATATAAATCTGCTCCTTTAGTTTACCATTTAAAAAGGCAGTCTTTACATCCATATGATGTATCAGTTAATCAAACTGATTTGCAAAAGCAATTATAAATCTAAAGCTTGATATTCTAGCGACTGGTGCAAATGTCTCGTTAGAGTCCGTTAAATACTCTTGACTAAAACCACGAGCAACAAGTCGTGCCTTGTATTTTGTCTGGTTTCCGTGTTGATCGTGTTTGATCGTAAATATCCATTTACAATCTACTATGTATGTTTGTATTTTCTGGTCTATCTACCATCGACCAGGTTTTATTTATCATATGTGAATTTATTTAATCTTTTATGGCTTGTTCCCATACAATTTTATCATTACTTAATTTTATTTATTTTTTTTATTTTATTAACTAATTTATTTTATTATTTATTTTATTAACAAACGATTGTGCACACATAAGAAGATCATACTGTGATTCACTTTCATTATATGAAACAATAGGCTTATTCTTTATTCTATCACTCCTTCTAAGTTTACACCCTTCTTCTATTTCTACTTTATCATTTCGACACGAAGACTCGGTATGCATATCTGTTTCTATTACAGATTTATTTCCATCTTTATTTTCACTATCAGGGTTTACTTTTTCATTCTCCTTAGATTTATCTAATTTATTATTATTAGATTTATGAAACTTTTCTACTATTCTTATTGATTTTGACCGTATGTCAGATGCATCAATTTTATTCTTGAGATATACATTATCCCTTTCAAGTTTCATTGCTGGACGAGTTTTCATATAATTGATTTCATCAATTATTACATCCCTGACTATCCCAAATTTATCACTCACGTACCACACTTTATAACCATTCGGTTCATAACCAACCAATATACCTTTCGATGATTTCTCATCGAATTTGGTTTTTCTAGTTTTATTATGAACATAAACAGTTGAACCAAATACCTTTAAGTACCTTAATTTTGGTCTTTTACTATGCCACAATTCGAATGGTGTTTTGTCAACTTTTAAAGCTTTAGTTGGAGTTAAATTAATTAAATATGTCGCAGTAAGAACTGCCTCTCCCACAAAATACTTTATCTAACTTAGCACCGCTTATCATTGCGCGCGCTTTCTCAGTTATTGTTCTTACCATTCTTTCCGAAACACCGTTCAATTGAGGGGTTCGTGGAATTGTTAAGTGGTAACTAATACCTTTTTGCATGCAATAGTCTTTCATCTCGTTTGATAAATATTCTCTTCCATTATCGATATATAAATTTACAATTTTTAAATTAAAATGAGTTTCACTCTTTGATACAAAGTCCTTGAAGGCAGAAAATACCTGTGACTTATATGTGATTAAATAGGTCACACAGTAGTGAGTGAATTCGTCTACAAATAATACATAATAATTTTTATTGTCTACCTTGGGTGGATTGATGGGTCCACAAACATCGGAATGAACAATAAACAATGGTCGTTGTATATGACTTTTGTCCTTTTCTTTATTAAATGGTAATCATGCTTGTTTTCCGTTTATACAAGCTTCACACAACCAATCATTTGGTACAATTTTATTAATCTATTCAATGTCATCGACCATTTGTTTATTTTTTAACTCTAAGAATTTAGATCTTCCTATGTGTACCAAACGCTTATGCCATAATTCATAATTATCATGCAGTATACTACAGTTTACGTGAGAATTTATATTTACTCTTACCCTTTTAATATAGATCCCAAGGTCCACTAAAATTAAATTATTTAAGGGCTTACCCGTCATTATGGTTTTACCATTCTTACTTATGGTTACACCATTTTTATCGAAGACGATGGTTAATCCCTTTTCCTGCATTTTTCGCTCCGACACCAGGTTGTATGGTGCCTCCGGGCAGAATAAAACATTTTCCAAAACGCCTTCAACCCCAATGTCGCTTGTAACTGCTCTGTCCCTTTTTTAGTTGCATATATATATGCTCCGCTTTTTGCCACAGATATCTTCAGGGGTGGTATCAGATCAATATAATTTGTAAATACATTGTCTTTATTTACTATGTGGTCTGACGCTCCTGAATCCAATATAAAGCTTATATTGGACAATTTTATTTCTTTATGGCTGCCTGCCATGAAAACAAATCCCTCGGTGGTGTCCTGGGCTGCCGTCGGTTCATTCATCGTCACTTGCTGTATTGTCGGTACACTTCTATTATTTCCTGTTTGGTATTGCATGTTCTTCTTGTAATAGTAACACTCTTTGATTTTATGTCCTTTCCTACCGCAATGGTGACATTTCACCTGATTTCCATTCTTCTTCGTCTTATATAGTTGTGGTCTTGGTCTCTTGAAAATCTTCTTCTGTTTGTGTTCTTCAGTGTGTTTATTTGCCATCAGAATTTTTTTACTTATTGAAGAAGTCTCTTCACGTAGCTTGATCTCATGGTCAAGTAATTTTGCTTTTACAAACGCCAGTGTAATATTGTCTTCCGATAGAGTTTCAATAGCAGTAATAATTCCACGTATGCTGTCGGTAATGTTAGTAATAACTGTGCTACTTTATTCGATTCTTCAACTTTAGCTCCTGCTGCTGCCAATTCGGAAATTAGTTCGTCAAATAATATAAAATGTTTCGCAAGAGGTACATCTTCTTGAAATTTTGATGTTAATAATCTCTTTCGTACGGATAACTGCATCGCCACACTTTTTCTTTCAAAAATGGAATCCAGATTTTTAAATATCTGTTTGGCCGTACTTCCCGGACTCACAAAACCAAGGACCGTATCACTTAAATATTGTATTATCAAATACTTTGCTTTCCTCTCACTTTTTATATATTCGTCGTTCCGCTCCTCTGGAGTTTCAGAGTCTAATGCGTGTAACATATTTAATTCTTCCATTAAACCGCGCACTCTCAACTTCCAATTGCTGTATCGCTCACCATCGAACGGCTTAATGTTTTTATTGGTCTTTGTATCTTCCATAGTTCTTGTCCTTTATTATATATCTATACTAAATCACGATATATATAAAAAAAACTGAACACGCACAAAAAAACACAAAAGAAAACTTGAATATTTTATTATATATATTGTATATGTCACTAAAACAGTTTTTCGCGAACACTGAGTTACTTGTGTTGTTTATACAGTCCTAAAAATTAATACTAAACACACATTTATTATTTACTGTTTCTATAGTCACGTTATACACTATAATTATTTAAATTAAAGTTAATATGCTGGGCCCATAACCTATTGGAAATGGGTGGTTAAAAATAAACTCATACTTTGTATTTTTCTGACAACTCTCGTTTATTACGCAGAGCTCGGAAGGACGTTGTTCAGCGTCGAAGGCTAAATCAGAAGTAAAAAGAAAGTCAAAAGGGCAACGTGGAAAAGTCCGTTGTCCACTTAAGATAAAGGATCAGGTCTGCGTTCTGTCTTCTACCAGGGCAGTTAGGTATACGAAACCCTCACAGACCCATGGTTCCGCAGACATTTGGTTTATTGTTCTAAGATAGAGAAGCAGTGATTCTCACAGACAACGCAATTCATTTTTGTCTTTTGGCTGACGCATTGTTACAAAAATTCAACATCACTCAACGCGAGAAGTCGGTTCCGCGTGTCCGCGTTCAGCAATCATTGCTGACTCGCTGACTGTTTAATTTTATAATATTATTGTTATTATTTTTTTAATTTAATTTTTTTTACTTTATTAATTCTTTTACTGTTTTTTATTTAATATTTTTAAGGGGCTCCGGCCCCTGTTCGTTTCGCCCGTCAACCCCGCGGCGCCTCGCGGATTCGCCGCTGGGAGTGAGTGTGTGCGCAAGAACTGGATTTCACTTTTGGATTATAAAAACTGTAAGTGAAGTGAAGTGCAAAAGAAACAAGCTTAAATGTTTGAGAAAAAAGGAAAAGGATTCAGGAGAGGCGTACCTCTGAAGCAAAGGATGGCAGCTTTACGCCAGAAGCTGCATCAGACTGCAACAGGTATGTCTAATCATTTAAATGAAGGGCAGGGTTGCGTAGCACATATAAATGAGGATTGTAATGTGCCTACGTTATTTGCTAGCACATCTCATTTATCTGCCGATACATGCATTGCAATCAATGAGCAAAGCATTTTGGAAAATGCAAGTTCAGCAACGCATGTTTGTGCGGATGAAGGAGATGTGTCGCATAACGATAAATTCATATTACAATCAGTATCTGCTACGTTGCCTGCAACTATTGTAGATGCATGCGCGATGGGGAACGCATCATTGGAAATGCAAAACGATACGGACGTATCGCTTTGTCCGAAGATGGGAACATCGACGTAGATCGTTTATGTTTTGTCGAGATCAGTGGACGGAGCATCGTCAACTTTTCGCATGTTTTTAAAGAATTGCAAAGGTTATCGAAGCATTGGATGAACGAATGCCATTTCTCTGATCATGTTCTAACGAAAACGATTCGTCACGGTCTCATGACGCAGTATTTTGTCAAATGTCGAATGTGTTTCTTCAAAGATAGTTTCTGGAGCGATCCGGCAAACGACAACATATTGAATATCAATACAGGTGCCGTTTGCGGTACTATATTGACAGGGACCTGTCACAAGCAGTTAGAACATATTCTGGCTGCTGTGGATGTTCCATGCATGAGTAATAAAACGTATGTAGAGTGCGAAAAGAAAGCGTCCGAAGCTTTCGCAAGCGCCGCAGAAGATGAAATGCGAGCGGCTGGCGAAGCGGAAAGACAATTAGCAATGGAGCGAGGTGATGTTATTGACGGTATTCCGCACATACCTGTGATAACAGACGGCTCATGGATGAAGAGATCGTATCGCAGCGGTAGTTACGATTCTCCATCCGGAACGGCTATTATCATGGGTTACTATACGCGAAAAGTATTGTTCGTTGGTGTACGTAACAAATATTGTTTTCTGCGCAAGAGTAGTAAATATTAATACAACACCAAAAGAACATGTATTGGGTTGTTCGGAAAGTAATTTCGTTTTTTCCCGACAGAGGATTTAATTGTATTTTTTTGCACCCAACTTCACACTTAAGCGGCATAATCATTATATGTTTTGAGAGCTGATATAGCAAGGCTTGTGTGTGAAAAATTCCAATTGATTCTACGCAGTAGTTTTTGGTTGGTGCCCTTTTAAATATGAAGAGCAATAAGCAGCATTTTCGTCATATTTTACTTTTTTACTATAGAAAAAGTAAAAATGCTATTCAAGACAGAAAGAAATTAACCGATGTGTATGGAGAAGATGTGTTGACAGTACGCCAGTGCCAGAACTGGTTTGCAAAGTTTTTTTTTTATTTTTTTAAATTTTATTTTTTTGTTTTTTTGTTTTTTTGTTTAATTATTAAGTCTGCTGTCATCAGCTGGACAAATTGAATGATGCACTTCAACAGAAGAGGCCAGAATTATTCAACAGAAAATGTGTAGTGTTCCACCAAGATAATGCGAGACCTCATACAAGTTTGGTCACTCGCCAAAAGCTTTTACAACTTGAATGGGATACAATGCCACACCCACCATATTCACCAGATCTGGCACCTTCGGATTATTATTTGTTCCGGTGACTGAAAAATTTTTTAGACGGTAAAACCTTCACTTCAAATGAGGAGGTCAAAAACCACCTCGATCAGTTTTTTGCCAGAAAAGACCAAAAATTTTATGAGCGTGGAATCATGCTACTACCAGAAAGATGGTAAAAGGTATTGGACCAGACTGGCCAATATATAATTTAATAAAATATTTGTTCATTATACGAAAATTGTCTTTCATTTTCACAAAGAAAAACGAAATGACTTTCCGAACAACCCAATATGTTATAAGAACTGGGGAGTAAATCAGAGCTCCACCAGTATGGAAAGTGACATCATCCTCGAAGGCTTCCGTTGTAGTATAGATATGCATGGATTAATATATAATTAATACATTGGGGCTGGTGATAGTAATGTATTGAAAAAATTGAGGGATTTCCCACCATACCCGGACGTTGTTGTGGAGAAGATTGAATGTGTAAATTATCTTCTCCGCAATTTGTCAAACAAAATACGAGAAGCGGGTAATATTAGTGGTCGAAATAACTCAAAATTAAAAAAAGCCGTTACGACCAGCGTTATGAAAATTCGAAACGCTGTTGTAAAGGCTGCTACGTTTCGCCGCAACAGTACAGTACCATGGAAAGACAAAATTGCTGGTTTAATTCAAGATTTAGACAATATATCCAGCCATGTATTTGGCGAACATAAAGATTGCGCCTCATTACAATATTTTTGTGACGGAATTTCAAACGAAAACGAGGTAAATCTTGTTCCCAAATTACAAGAGGCAAGGATGTATGAAAAACTAGATTATGCAAAGCATCGCATGAAACAAAATGCGGAAAGTTTGCTATATAATTATAACAGCAATTCTGTTAAAAGTTGCAATGCCATTATTTGCAAACTGATTGGCGGCAAACGTACGCATTTAGCGCAAAGAGGCTCTTACCAAACGCATGTACAAGCATCAGTCGTGCAATGTAACAGTTTCGCACCGATGAGTAGTGCTTGTCGCGCATTACGTACAGAGACCCCAGCACGTGCAACACTGGTGGAAAAAAGAAATATTGCCGAACGGGCAAAACGCCATGAACGTTTCCGCGTAGCAAAAGAATCGGGGTTATTTGTTCGTAAATCTAAATATTCTCGCCGGATGTGTAGACCTGATCAAGATTAGGGTCCAAACGCGGAACGGCCGGATATTGACGATAATATTTACGAACAGCTGAAATCCGATCATTACCGAATTCTACGAACCGAACAGCAGCATCGGGACGTATTAGAGTATGTTACGCGGGATCAGCATAAAAACCCGGAGTGGCATTAGAAACGTAAGAATCTGCTTACCGCTTCGAATTTCGGAAGAGTTTGTAACAGGAAAGAAGCAACCTCGTGCGACAGTCTGGTTGAACATCTCCGTTACGCTGATGACGTAAACAGTGCCGCTGTTCGGTGGGGTAAAGAAAACGAGATATTTGCACGAAAACAATTAGAGCAGATTCTGCAGATAGAAATCCGTGATTGTGGGTTATTTATTGATGCAGAATTCCCATGTTTTTGCGCGACGCCTGATGGCATTGTTGGAGACGATACCATCGTTGAAATTAAATGCACTTATACGGTGCGCCACATGACTCCTCAGAATGCAATTCTGCAAAGAGTTGCAGAAGTCCATCGTTTTTTTTCCACAGAAACGACAAGAATCGTCTAAACGAAACACACGTATACTATTTTCAAGTACAAGGGCAATTGCATCCGACGCAAAGAAAATATTGCATCTTTGTAGTCTGGACGCCTCTTGGAATTAAGTACACGACTGTTGAACGTGACGATGATTTTTGGATGGACAAAATATTACAACCACTCCTACGCTTTTATGAAGACTGCTTGCTTCCCGAAATACTTGATTCGAGAGCTCTCAGACATATGCATATACGTGATCCGCAGTACATAATTGACGCACAGGAAGCGATTAAAAGAAGAAGAGTTTTTAATTGAACGGGTAAATAAATAGATTTCTATTCAGATTATACACGACATATACCGTTCAATAAACTTTTTGAGTAGAGGGGCACTCCATTGAGTGTCCCTGGTGAAGAACGTTATTTAATGGGTAGTGGGAGATCCGTCCATCTTGATCTCGTGAGTCCCACACTACCCCCTTCTTGGGTGTACGTAAATGTATTTTTCCCCTTCATCCGTAAAAAAAAAGAAAAGAAAAAAAAATTGTCTCCTTCTCTGCTCTCTCTCCCTCTCTCTGCCCTCTCAAGCTGCTTCGTAATCTCTGTTTTTGCGCGATGAATTAAGGTAGAAAAAAACGTACAAAAACGATGTCTCAAAATTTCCATTTCGTGCCTGAAACTAATATTTTATGCTATTATGGCATTTCCAGCGAGAAGGACGCCGGCTAACGCCGAGCTGCAGCAACTGCAACTGTGGGTGCAGCACCAACAATAACAACCACAACAACAGCAACAACAACAACAACTGGAAAGAGGGTGAAGGAGCCGTGGCCGTGGTAGCGGTAGCAGAAGAGCCTGCGATGCTTATATGTATTGTCACGTCGCTCGGCAATCGGGAACCGCCAGAAGGGCGAAACCCTTAGCGACACCGGGTATTTACAGGCGGAAGGCCGGGCCACGGTCGGCCGCACGACACGGGGTCCACCCGGGACAAAAAGGTCCTCGCAGACTCGCGATCTTCGGCAGCGAACGCTAATTTTCGGGCGCCAGACACCAGGAGGTGTCGAATGAAATCGTTACCGATGTCTCTCGATCTTAACCGCGAGACGGCGAGTCAACGATAACCGACGCGAATCCTGAATAGCTCATCCAAGGGTACCAGGGAAACACGGAGAGGACAGAAGGCATTCCCTGCGACAGGAAGGTTTCACCCAAGAAACTACAGTCAATATTTTCGGCAACAAACTTCGTTTATTTAACGACGGTGAATTTACAGGACTGCCGAGGAACCTCGGCAGCGGAAAATGTTCGCCGACGCGTCGAATTCGGCAGCGCTAGATGGACGCGCGCTCGTACCCGTCGAGGGGTTTGTACAATCGAATTTCGGTGGAATACGCGATCCTATCGGTGCTTCGTTCGACACTACGTTCGCGGAACACGCATCGAGCACGTGGCGGCGCGGCGTCCCACAGTGGGACGGACACGAGGTTGGCCAGGGTTGACGACGGCAGCGGATTCGCCGTCTCTATGCCGGAGCGGTGCGCTCCAAAATCCTCTATGGAGCCCCCGTATGGTCGCAGCAATTGATGGCCAGTCGGCGCAACCTTCTGCACACAAATCGTGTGCAGCGCCGGCTGGCCTTGCGGGCCATACGGGGATACCGCACCGTCTCCGGTGAGGCGGCATGCCTCCTCGCGGGGATGGCTGCCCTCCAGTTCGTGGCGGCGGAGTGAGCAAGTCACTATGACATTGTCTGCTCCGTTTGCCGAGGGGAGCTTGATCCTGAGGGGGACGAGGTCGAAGTGCTTAGGCACCAGGCCCGGAGGGACACCCTCAGTCAATGGTGTCAGTAGGTTGCTGACGCCGACTCGGGTCGTCCCATAGTCCGGGCCCTCCTGCCCATTCTGGGAGAATGGTGTAGGAGGCGAGTAAGGCTCACCTACCGCCTTACGCAGGTGCTCTCTGGGGATGGCTGCTTTGGAGAGTATCTGCGTAAGATAGGCCGAGAACCGACGGCACAGTGCCACCACTGTGGTGAGGAGAAGGACTCTGCGCAGCACACGCTGGAAGAGTTTCCGGCGTGGTCCATGTCGCGTCGGGTCCTGCGGAGAGAAGTGGGTCCGGACCTCTCGCTACCGATTATAATTGATAAATTGATCAACGGCGGGAGGTCCTGGACGTCCGTCGCCTCCTTCTGTGAGGACGTCATGTCTGAGAAGGAGGCGGCGGAGAGGGAGAGGGAGAGGGAGAGGAACCCCCTCTCCCAGAGGAGAAGGGCCCCTAGGGGACGTCCCCCTAGAGGCAGGCGAATCCCGATCCTTTTTCCCTTGGACAGATAGCCTGGCGGCGGTGGGATGGTCTAGGTCAGTCTCACCGCCGTCAGAGTGGTCCTCCGATGGGGGGGTATTTATTTGTTGGGATGGGTGGGCCGTGCGGGCGGGGTGGAGGGCATGTCTGCCTCCTGCCCAGCCCCGTCCGTGCGGTCCTATAACCCCCTTCTGGGGTGTTCTGTTGGGACGGGTGGGCCGTGCGGGCGGGGTGGGGGGCATGCTTGCCTCCTGCCCAGCCCCGTCCGCACGGTCCTATAATCCGATTGGGTTAATTGGGGGGAGGGGTCCGGGGTCCGGGGGGGGGGGTTGGGTCTCAGGGGGAGCATTTCTAAATGCTCCCCCCTCAATTTTTTCCCCTTTGCCACCCATATGGAGTCCCTTTTTCTTTTATAGCGCGTGCGGCGACCTCCTTCGGCCGGATGACGGCCTTCGGGCCATGCGTCCGAGCGAGGGAGGGGGTCTCCGGGAGTTGCGGGTGAACCGAGCTGGGGCCTCGGGAAGCTCAGCCGAACAACTCCTGGGAAGGGGGACACCGTGTAGTGACCTGCACGGGGTCCAAATAGAATAGACTAGGGTTTTGCTGGGGGGAGCTTCTCTCCCCCCCGGGATGGGGCTCTTAAAGCCAGGGGCTGGAGGTGGTCGGTGGCATTCGTTCACGAGATCCCGACCACCTCCTACTTAGCTCAGCGAGGTCACCGTAGGTATAGGTTAGTGGGTATGTCTGACCCTTCAGGTTAGACGAGCCCCACATAACCCCGAACTCCCCCAGGAGGTCGGGGTATGCGTAATAGCATTGGATTCCTACGTTAAAAAAAAAAAAAAAAAAAAAGGGTTGACGACGGCACCCGGACTATTATTCGTCCTCCCCGGGAGGAACGAATTCGCAAAAGTGGATCCTTGTCCGTTGCCAAGGGGGTTCGAGCACCGCACGCGACCAATATGCGCGCCTTTACCGGTAGTCCCGAAGCCCTGTCGTCAACCCTCGCGACGCGAAAAAGGACCCGCCAAAACGCTACCCGAGCCACACGCGCAAAGAAACAATTTAAATCATAAGGAAAAACCTGATCGGCGCTTACCAAAGCTAGTCGTAGGACAGCGGCAGCTAGTCGGCAGCCTTCCTAAAACGGCCCCTCTTGTGTCGGCAGCGGTCGCAAAATATTATATCAAATTAAGCAATAGATAATGACTAAACATTTTGAGGACCAACGAAGCAATGGTCTCCCATGCGGTGACTCGGTAACGCGGAAGCAGAGCGTCCCCCACTTTCCTAATTCTTTCCCCCACGCAACGCTTCGGCCTATCGCGAGCTGCTTTTCGGACGTCTCGCGACCCCTGGCCCCCGGCGATTCGCAGTTTCTTCGTTAGCGGCTCTCGTTGATTGGCCGCTTCCCGCTACGCCGATCGGCGTCGGCCAATCCGGCAGCTGATCAGGCTTCTTCTCGGATGAGGCGACGACAGGATGCGGTGACGATCCCTCGTTGCACCGTGGTTCCTTGTCGGAGCCTCCAGGTTCCTTGTCCTGGGCCGCGTTGATCTTCCGGCGTTTTCCTCTTCTTTGTTTGCCGGAGCCAGTCCTCTCTGCGTCTCCTGTTGAGGACTCCTTGCCAATCCAAGGGGAAAGAATGTCGGGTCCCAGAGGGACTACGGTCCTGCAATTTCGCGTCGCGAAAATTGGCGCGATGCTCAAAAATATGAAACACTCGTCCTCTGGGTCTCGCGCGTGCCCAGGGAGAGCGCTCGCACCGATCTCGGTAGTGTCTCACTGCCAGAGGGTGACCCGGTCTTCCGTTTCCCGATTCGGAGGGACGCTGGCAAAAATGCCACGTCACAGTATATACAAAAATTATTTTATTTATAAAAATTAAAAACAAATTTATTGGAAAAAATAAAAAAAGATACTTGAAAAAGTTTGCATTCTTTTTATTTCTACAATATCTACCTGCGAGCGCGTCCTTACAATGTAATACCAAGGAATAACTTTTTTATTATTATTAATTATTTTATGAGACTTTCAATAATAGATTTGTGACATTTTTTCAGATTAAAATGATACCAAACACGATATAATTCGGATCATATACACTTTTCCATTTTTAATTAATCTTTTAGGAGACTTACCATCATATTTGTAATATTTCTTTGATCAAAATTTTTCTGATGTATCTCCCTCTCCGTCGCAGTTCTACAGGAGAGACGAGGATCTCTCTATCCTTCTCCTACTTCAATCGTAAATCAGTTACGCTCGGAGAAAAAGCGCGAGCTCTTGCCTCAGCTCGTGAGCCGGGTCCTGAGTCCTGAGCTCGCTGGCACACGTCGAGTCGCGTCGGAAAGGGAGAACTGCAATATTGTGCGTATGAACTTGTGCTACACACACACTCTTAGCAGGTTTTTTTTCATACGCCCGAGCTCGGTTTCGGCTTGTGAGCTGCTTGGGCCTACTGGAGGGGAAGGGACCGCGGCCGCGGTAGCTGGAGAGGCCGCGCAACTAAAATTAATATTTACAATTTGTATAATGTGCAATAAAAAAATTTAAAAAAAGAACACTTGATAAGGATTGCATTGCTGTTTTCATCCCTACCACATACGGCCGAATGACTAAATTACGACGACAAAAGTAGATTTAAAAATTTTCTTTAAACTAATGACAAATACCATCATAATGTACTCTAAGAAACGGCCTACAATGTAGCGTGTGAATTTTTTTTGTTAACGCAACACAGTAATTGGTGTACATGCAGAAAGTGAGATTACGATTCGGACGGTGAATCTCAGTAGTTTGCGCCAGTATTGTTGAAGACGTAATTGCGTTCATCCTGTTTTCTAGAATTAAAATTCGCCATGTTTTCTACATGGATATTGAAGTGTCAGGTACGTACTCTCATCTGCAATTATTGTTAACATATAAATAAATTGTACATACTGTTAATATACTATGTGGTATCATATACTATTTTAGGTTAAAAAATATTGTTATGCTTGCTTTAGCTAGAGTTATAAGAAAAGTTCCAACTAGTACACCGATTTTTCTTCACTAGTTCGAAAAAGCGGCTTATAACTAATATGAAAAATTAAAAAATATGTCCCCATCTTTGCCCTATCGATCAATAGATCGGATTGTTTACAGGTAGTCGCGTCGACCGCGCTGTAAAGGAAATGAAGATTACGAGAAAAGAACTATTTGATGTGTTAAGCAGTGAGCAGTTTTTCAAGTATTCGTCATTTAAGTGTAATGAACGATTGTTATAGTTGTGACGTCACCCGTCTCCGTCGATGGAATAGTCGACGGTAACGGACAACCCCGAGAATTTACAGGCGCTGAGGCCGGGTCGCGCGCGGCCGTGCGGACACGGTCCTCCCGGTACAAAGGCGAAAACTACGGGGAGGTTCGAGAAAAACGTAAATTCCTTAGTTCGGGCGCCAGGTACAGCAAAGTACCACACGAGATACAACCAACTATCGAGCCCCCTCGAAACGCGAACGCGAGACAGTACGAATGGTCAATGGTTCGAACACAGGAAATAACGGGGACAGCCCCCACGGCAGGGCGGATCTCGCAGGTAGAAAATAACCAAGACAGGATGGGCTTTACAGAGGAAGAGAAACAAAATTTACAGAGGAGCGGCCGCGACCCGGGAGCCCGCGCTCCTTGTACACTTTTTGCGGCGGATGGTCGGTCGCTGAGCGCTTCGTCACGGAAATTATTAGCGACGTACGATACGACGGTACCAAGCAAGTCCCCGACGGGTCGCGGATTCGCGAAGCGCGGGTGAACGGCGCAATTTCCTCTCGACTGTCGCGGTACCCTCGGCGGGAGTTCGATTCGCCCCGCGCGATAGACAATTCGCGGCCGTACGGGCGCGAACGGCACGTAGACCGCCGCGAAAACGCGGGCGAAATCAACCGCTCCCTCCCGATCTATTCGGGACGCTATTTCATTCCGTCGCGACTCCTGGAGAAGACTTCCGATTTTCGAACCGAGAGGAACCGTGCCCCGAAACTCAAAGCACCCACGAAAGGGGCACGAGGCGGGAAGCGTCTCGGCAGCCACGAAATAACCGGGAACAAGGCGAACACGCGTCGTTCTCGTCACCAAAAAGAATGCGAGCCACCGCGAATCAACGTAATCGAGGAGTCAAAAGGTCGACTTACCGTCGCTGGTTTTCTCTGCCCACGGAAGAAATACGGCTCGGTACTTCGGCGCGGAAACCGGGATCAGCGGCGGTACTCGCGGCGATTCTTAATCTCACTTCGCCACCCGCGACACGGAATTACGGTTTTCGGTACTTTCGCGAGAACCAGGGAACACGGGAGTGCGGGTATTCCGCACGAAAGCTGGCGCGACAGTGACTCCTTCATCCGTATCGACGAAACGCATCGATCCTAGTTCCCCCCACTCTACTCGTACTGCCGAATTTCCCGATTGGCGCGCTCCATCACGCGATCATCCTTGTCGCAGGGTCGCTCTTTTCGGAAAGGTCCTCGGACCCCAGACCTTGTTGAAAACGCCAAGAATTTGGCGTCAGGGTGTTCTCCACACCACCCTCGCCGAGATTCATTGTAGGCGGGATGAGGCGACGGCAGGACCACCAAAAGTTACGATGTTAAAGTGTGGGATCTCATCGTCCCACATCATCGCCTCCGGGTTTCTGGGCCCGTGTGTGCAGGTTCCTGGTTCTGTGTACCGGATCCGGATTTTCGCTTTCCTTGACCAATTATTTCTTTTCCGTGAGACAACTCTCTGCGACGGGGCGCCCCTCCGGGTCAGCACGAGCGATAGTACCCTAGGCACGTCCCTGAAATTTGCCGTACTCCGCGCGTACGATAGATGACATGAGACGCGATTCATTTGTAGGAACGCGTCAAGATAGGACGGCAGAGAACTTTAATGGTATAGCCTACTCTATACGTATTGAGGAACCGGTGGTAGGAATAATTTGATTCACTGATTATACGGTTCAACAAGAACGAGAATACTTTATTGATAACGAGGTCTGCCTCGTGTCACAGCGTGCCAGCCAGTCCGTGTCGATCAAGAAAAGCTTCGCTTTTCCTGTCTCTGGAAGCAGGGCAGCCAACTTCTAGGCTGGGATCACCCTAGGCGCGATCTAGGGGAATTCTCTACACGGGGAAACCTCGAGGTGCCCTCTGGGGAAAGTAGCTAGGCGAAATAACCGCGAACTTCAACACTCCCCCTTAAACGTCAGTTTATATTTTCCCTTGTGCGGTTATTACTTAAATTTAATCATTTAACGCATTCCGCATGCTTACTTTTTGCCAACGCTTTAGTGAGCACATCCGCTACCATTTTATCGATACTTAAATATTTTACATTTATGTCGCCATTTTCCAAAGCTTCACGAGAGAAGTGATATCTAATGTCAATATGCTTACTCCTAGAATGATATACGCTGTTTTCACATAAGGTAATTGCACTTTGATTATCGCAAGATATAATCGTTGGCCCTTGCACTAGACTTTCCAACTTCATGTGAACTTCTTCTTTTCAACTTTCTTTCGCTTCCATAGTCGAAAGTGCTACGCATTTTTGCTTTCTTGTCCCCCAACTGATTGGACCATTTGCCAATTTTATAATAAATCCGGAACACGAATGTCTATCCTGTACGTCGCCACCCCAATCAGAATCGACGTAAGCAGTTACCGCGCTGTTTACCTTTCTGTAGGTGATCGCGTAATCGATAGTTCCACGTAAATATCTCAGTACTCGTTTTCCCATTTTCCAATGTTTGATACGTGGTGTTTCACAAAAACGACTCAACGCGCTCGCAGCAAATGATATATCAGGACGCGTCGCATTCGCTAAGTATATCAGACTACCTATTAACTCGCGGTACAACGTGCCGTTTGCTTCTAATATTTTCTCATCTGCCTCGAATTCGTTTGATTCTGAGAATTTTTCGTTCGCTTCTAAGGGCGTTGATGTCGAATTACAATTTTCCATTTCAAATCTTTCTAACAAGTTTTCTATATACAACCTCTGAGACAATCTCATTTCACTCGTACGCTTATCTCTGTCTATATGTATTCCTAAAATATCTTTAATTTCTCCTAAATCTTTCATTTTAAATTTCGCTTTTAATGATCTTTTGACAACTTCTATATTCCTAAGATTTTTCGAACCAATTAGCAAATCATCCACGTAAACTATAATTATAACGTCGCTGTTCTTATTTGTATTCTCGTACACGCATGGGTTCGCTGCTGTTTTCTTAAAATTAGCACTCATCATATAACTATCAAATTTTTCGTACCATTTTCGACCCGCTTGTTTTAGACCGTACAATGGTCTGTTTAATTTGTAGACTTGACCTTCTGAATTCTCCTTAACAAACATTTGCGGTTGCACCATATATATTTCGTCGCATAAGTCTGCTTGAACGTAGGCGGAGACAACGTCCATTTGGTGTACGTGCATGTCGTTCTCAACGCAGCACGCTAAAAATGTTCTTATAGTGTCGTACCTGGCCACTGGCGAGAAAACTTCCTGGTAATCGATCCCTTCAATCTGTCTGTCACCACGAGCAACTAATCTCGCCTTGTATTTTGCTATTGTGCCATCTAGATTTTCTTTAACCTTAAACACCCATTTATTAGGTAACACTGTTTTATTTTTGGGTCTGTTTACCAGGGTCCATGTATTGTTTTCCACGAGTGAGTCGTACTCGGTCCTCATCGCCTCTAGTCAGAATTCCTTCTCTGGACTGTTCATGGCCTCTTTTACGTTACGTGGAGTATTGTTTTGATGGAAAGCTGTATTGGCGTAATTAAACAGCTTTCTGGGCCTCCCCGGTTTCCCTGTCCTTAGTCATTTTGGTCGTCCAGAACCTGGCCTTCCTTGTATGCTAGGTATTGGCGTGTTACCTATGTCTTCTTCAGATTCTGGTTCGTTTACAGTTGTGTTTTCTGCTTCAGGTTCAACATCGTCTTTTATTTCGATTTCGGTGTTCTCTTCTTCTTCCACAGGAATTTCCTGATGGTTTTCTTCTGTTGCTATGACGAGGGGTAGCTCACACAATGTTCCTTCATCCACTCGCGAAGGTATTGTGTCATTTTCCAAAAATCTGACATCTCTATGCTTTACTATAGTGCCAGTCCCCCTCTTCCAAAGCCTATATGCCTTTGCCTCTTCGTAGTAGCCAACCAATAAATACTCCTTCCCTTTTGGCGCGAACTTATTATGCCTGTATGTTTTCTTGAGAGCGATGACTCGACTCCCAAATGTCCTCATGTGGCTTACATGTGGTTTGTTCCCTGGCAACTTTTCGTGAGGGGTTACTTTATCCAAGACTCTTGTTGGGCAACGATTTCGCACGTATGCTGCCGTATTGACAGCTTCTGCCCATAAATTAAATGGTAAATGGGCATGTAAAAGCGTGCACCTTGCCATCTCTACCAACGTGCGGTTTGCCCTTTCAGCAACTCCATTCTGTTGAGGGGTATATTCAACTGACAGCTGTCTGGATATTCCTTCATCCTTAAGAAAATTTGTAAACTCCCCCGATAAATATTCTTTGGCATTATCAGTGCGTATCTTTTTTATTAAATTTCCTGTTGACCTTTCTGCTTTAGCTTTGTATTCCTTGAAAGCTCTGAGTACATCTGATCTTTGTTTTAACATGGCTACTTCTACATGTCGAGTCTTATCATCAATGAAAGTAACAAAGTACCTCGCTCCCCCTAAAGATGTGTCTTTTTCCCTTGTAGTTGATGATTTATACGGCAGCTGATATATTTTACTTATACCTCGCACGTTGAACTTGGTCCTTCAAAATTTCCATTCAGGTCAGTCACCATATCTTTCATTTTCTTTATATCGTTGAAGTTTAAGTGTCCTATCCTCAGGCTAGAAAACCTCGTAGTGTACAGCTCGACGATCGAGATCGGTAGCCCGGGGAAACCCCGAGGTGCCCTCTGGGGAAAGTAGCTAGGCGAAATAACCGGTAACTTCAACATAAACTAGGAACCCCTATCTGAAATTAATATTCGTGGCAGACTAAAATTTCTAAAATAATCGTTTAAACAATTTATGTCCTCCGCACTTTTGGTTGTTTCGGTGACATATAATTTTACGTATTTTGTAAATGTATCCACTATCAAAAATACATTCTCTTTAGCCGCTCGTCTTCTATCTACCGGACCGTAATGGTCGTCATGTATGGTATGAAATGGAACGTCCCCCTTCGGTATGCTTTCTAATAAACCCTCTTTTCGTCCTGTGTTCGGTGAAAATGATGTGCATTTCAAGCAGTTTCTTATGTGCTTTTCTACCTTCGTTTTTAAATGCGGAAACCAGTAATTTTTTGTGATATTATTCACTGTCTTCTCTACCCCCAAATGCCCTATTTCGTCGTGATTTTTATGTAATACATGGATCTCCATGGAAACGGGCACATAAAATAATATTTCTGAATTTTTCTTCCGATACACTAAACCATATCTCATTTCGTAGAACGGGTGCTCCCGTTCCTCTAATTTTTTCCTTAATTCCCTAATTTCGGGATCTCCATTTTGGCATATTGACAAATTTACTTCTAACACATTATCCTCGACAACTAATATATTTGTCGTGGCGCGAGGGGTGGAACGCGACCCGTGCGCTTCCGCGTTTCCCTTTTTCATTCTTGACTCGTATGTCTGCCGATTGATCTGACTGATTGACTCTGCGGAGGCGCTGATCTTTTCCGTTCGAGTCCTCAACGAAAATCTGCCGCCCTGTCTTGGGCCATCGAGGGTCTTGCCTCGTATTTTTCCCCACCCCGCAGAGTCACTCCGTCCACGTGCACGCATTGCAAAGAAACCGCTTCCGATTGTCGCAGCCGATCAAACGTTTCGGCTGCGCGTAAGAGAAACCGATCCTAACTGCCGCGGCCGATCAAACGTCTCGGCCGCGCTACAATGTAACGTGCACGTGCGACCACTCGGCAGCCGACTCCGGCAAACGCTTAGCCTATTCTTAATCTACGACATATTTATCATTCTACTAAGCGCATCCACATGCTGCATCCGTGTACCGGGTCGATGTTCCACTTCATATTCGTAACATTGTAATTCTAAAGCCCATCTTGCGATACGTGGGTTAACATCTTTTTTCTTAAGCGCAAGCTTTAAAGATTCGCAATCAGTAACTATCTTAAATTTTAATCCGTATAGATAAACTCTGAAACGGCGCAACGCATAAATTATCGCAAGTGTCTCCAGCTCGAAACTGTGGGTGGTAACGATGTAACGGTTGGATTTCGCATGAGCCTATAGCTCGGAGTGACCAGGGTTCGCGGGATGTAGAAATGAACGGAAAATGCGAAATCTGGTATAAACAATATTTATTATATTACTCGAGGGAGTTTAACAGAACAAAAAAAATAAACCTTCGTCGACGACCCACGGCGACAACGACAGACTATACTATTTTGGCCGTAGCCTCAGTCAAGTAACAAAAGAAATAACGACGGAAGAATGATCGAGCCCTGGTCGTCGGAATCACTCCTAAAATACTGGCGCGGTGTTTGTTGCTCCGATGGTAGACGCGGTGGCGGCTCTACCCGGCGGCCTGTCCGGATTCCGTCTGTAAATAACGGCGACGACTAGCAGTCAGTATTTTTCCTTATTCGCGGACTCCGTGGCGGCGGACGGGTGTCAGAATTTTTTTCGGCTATTTACAACTTATTTCTAGACGCGATTACGACGCGGCGCGGTGACGGTGATCGGTGTTTTCGCGGCGGTTATGGTGCGGTCGGCGCGGTCGACGGATTACGCGGGATCGGTGCCGAGCGCCGCGCGCTTTCGTCGCGACAGGACGTCGTGACCCTCCACAGTTGGACCTGTGACCACGAGTCACGAAACGCACGCGCCTCAGAAGGACCTGAGAGGATTCGCGCTCACCACCCACGACGACGTATCGCTCGGAACGACGGCGGCACGGCAGGTCCTCGGACTCGGCTGGTCGTTGGGGAGTGGTTCCTGGAACGGCGATCCCAGTCTGCGTTTACTGGTCGGGTTATTGCCCAGCAGTGCTGTTTGCTCTGAAAAGAGCTGGAAGACCCGGTGATCGTACTACGACTGCTCCAGGAAGACTCTGCCGCAGCGGCGTTTCCTCGCTCCTTATATACCCGTAATTCGGCGTGGCGCGTGGAGGGGGTACCCGACTACGGCGTTGTCATTGGTACGCGCTTGTGTCTCGAACATCTATAAATATAAGCCGCGTTCGGCCGCGTTACGCATATACTATTCGCAACTCTCAACCTCAGTAGTGCACTTCGAAAAATAGAAAACTGGATGGTATTTCATGTCCTGTTTCCGTTGTAAAAGTACTGCCCCAAACCCTACGGCACTAGCGTCGCAGTGCAATTCTATTGGGTCGTTCGGACTGTAAATAGCAAGTACCGGGAATGAGATTAATTTTCTTTTGATTTCCTCAAACGCCTCTAATTCTTTTAAACCGAAATGGAATGGAACTTCATTCTTTAGGAGATCGTAAAAGGGTTTTGCGATTATAGAAAATTTCTCAATAAATTTACGAAAATAAGAGCTCAATCCCACAAAACTTTGTATGTCCTTTGCGTTTTGAGGTATGGGGAATTTTTCTACTGCGGTGATACCGGTTTCCATCGGCCGTATCCCACTCTCTCCAATAACATATCTTAAATATTCTAATTTAGTTGCCATAAATTCGCACTTGTCCATTCTCAGTTCCATCCTATTTTGCACGAGCAAGCGGAAAACTTTCTTTAAAAGTTTCAAATGGTGCTCGATTGTGTGCGACATAATAAGAATATCGTCTAAATAAACCGTGATATGGCCGGAGAAAACCTGTTCGTGGAAAACTTGCACAAATTGTTGGAAAGCTGAAGGTCCCACTGTTGTTAACTCAGGCTTGAGAAAAAGGGATTAACCAATTCGAGAAACTTCCTTGTGGATAGCACTTGTATACTTTTATTCTCTTTACACTTCCACATACAAAATACGCCCTGATACCGCATGTGCTTCTGCCCCACGTGCCGACGCCATTTCTTCTCCCCGCTCTTCTCGCCCCACACGCGCGACCAAACGCACTTCAATACCCACCTTTAAACCAAACGGCATTCTTAGGTACTCGAAATGTCCCAAAGGAGTCACAAAGGCAGTAAATTTAACCGACTCCGGTGCCACTCTAATGTGATAAAAGCCGTTTTTAAAATCTAAGCGAGTAAAATATTTTTTTCTGTCTAAAATCATTAACTGGTCCTCTATCACCGGTAATGGATAGTTATTCCGAGCCAATACTTTGTTTAACGCCCGGTAGTCTACACACAACCGAATCTCACCGTTCTTTTTGTGCGTTAACACGATCGGTGACGCGTATTCGGAATTGCTACGCTGAATTATTTTCTGATTCAATAAATCGTCTAATATTACCGTAAGTTTCTCCTTTTCAATACAAGATAAGCGGTTTGATCGTTTGATCGCGGTTGGAAATGGAATGGTTCTGCGCTATTTACGATTAACTTTAACTCTGTTTTGACCGTTGGTATTTCCGGCCGTTCCGGTTGTAGATAATGTTTTACAAGTAATTGCTTAGCCTCTTCTTGAACATCGAAAGGCAACTTGTCATTAGTTTTAAATATATCTACTATGTTGTCCTTTCCCGTCTCAACCTCAATATTCATAATGTCGGGAATCGGTTCGTCTTTGTCCCTCTTCGCACGATCCGCGAATCCTAACTGGAACGACTGTAGCGTATCTCGACCTAGCACAACGCACGCAGACATTGTATCGTCCGGCACCACGCGCAACTCGATCTCTTTCTCTGCCTTCCCGTACAAAGAAATCGTCGCTTTCACGAGACCCTTAACGACTAATTCGGACCTATTTATTCCGCAATATTTATTTTGATTATTCTCAACCGAACGAACCTTTATTTTTTCTACAAATTTCTGTTTAATAAAACTAATCATGCTACCCGTATCTAATAAAGTAATAAGGGATAAAATGTACTGTCACGTCGCTCGTCAATCGGGAACCGCCAGAAGGGCGAAACCCTTTGCAACACCGGGTATTTACAGGCGGAAAGCCGGGCCACGGTCGGCCGCACGACAAGTGGTCCACCCGGGACAAAAAGGTCGTCGAGGACCCGCGATATTCAGCAGAGGACACTAATTATCGGGCGCCAGACACCCTGAGGTGTCATATGAAATCTTTACCGACGCGAATCCTGAATAGCTAATCCGAGGCATTCCCTGCGGCAGGAAGGTTTCACGCAAGAAACTACAGTCAATATTTTCGGCAACAAACTTCGTTTATTTAACGACGGTGAATTTACAGGACTGCCGAGGAACCTCGGCAGCGGAAAATGTTCGCCGACGCGTCGAATTCGGCAGCGCTAGATGGACGCGCTCTTGTACCCGTCGAGGGGTTCTTACAATCGAATTCCGGTGGAATACGCGATACTATCGGTGCTTCGTTTGACACTACGTTCGCGGAACACGCATCGAGCACGTGGCGGCGGGGTGTCTCACCATGGAACGGCAGCGAGATTGGCCAGGGCTGACGACGACATCCGGAATATTATTCGTCCTTCCGGTTAGGAACGAATTCGCGAAATGGATCCTTGCCCGTTGCCTAGGGGGCACCGCACGCGGACAATTACTCACGATTTTACCGGTAGTCCCGAAACCCTCACGACGCGAAAACGATCAGGCCAAAACGCTTCCCGAGCCACACGCGCAAAGAAACAATTTAAATCGTAAGGAAAACTGATCGGCGCTTACCAAAGGTGGCCGTAGGACAGCGGCAGCTAGTCGGCAGCTTTCCTCAAAATCGGCCCCTCGTTGGTCAGCAGCGGTCGCAAAATATTATACAAAATTAGGCAGCATTTAACGTCTACACGTATTGTTGACAATCGAAGCAATGGTCTCCCATGCGGTGGCTCGGTAACGAGGAAGCAGAGCGTCCCCCACTTTCCTAATTCTTTCCCCCACGCAACGCTTCGGCCTATCGCGAGCTGCTTTTCGGACGTCTCGCGACCCCCGGCGATTCGCAGTTTCTTCGTTAGCGGCTCTCGTTGATTGGCCGCTTCCCGCTACGCCGATCGACGTCGGCCAATCCGGCAGCTGATCAGGCTTCTTCTCGGACGAGGCGACGACAGGATGCGGTGACGATCCCTCGTTGCACCGTGGTTCCTTGTCGGAGCCTCCAGGTTCCTTGTCCTGGGCCGCGTTGATCTTCCGGCGTTTTCCTCTTCTTTGTTTGCCGGAGCCAGTCCTCTCTGCGTCTCCTGTTGAGGACTCTCCTTGCCAGTCCAAGGGGAAAGAATGTCGGGTCCCTCTGGGACCCGACTACGGTCCTGCAATTTCGCGTCGCGTAAATCGGCGCGACGCTCAAAAATATGAGATACTCGTCCTCTGGGTCTCGCGCGTGCCCAGGGAGAGCGCTCGCACCGATCTCGGTTGTGTCTCACTGCCAGAGGGTGACCCGGTCTTCCGTTTCCCGGTTCGGAAGGACGCTGGCAAAAATGCCACGTCACAGCACATGGATTAATTTGCGACCTCTAAACCAATAGTTAATAAATAATTATCAAAGTTTGATACCAATTTCTGCCTGCTTGCTTCAATCGATATAATGGTTTGTTTATTCTGCATATCTTATTTTCTTTTCCGGGTTCCACGAACATTTCCGGTTGGTACATATATATGGTATCCGTCAATTCGCCCTGTACGTACGCAGAAGCTACGTCAATATGATGCACGTTCATGCCGTTCTCCACCGTTCCTGCTGTTGGTGAGCACTTTGGCATTTTTTGGCCTGTCTATTAGCTCCCATGTTCCGTTTTGCATAAGGGCGTCATATTCTTTTTCCATGGCAGCTAGTCATAATTGTCTTTGATCGCTTTTCAGGGCTTGAGCGACCGTTGTTGGTTCTATATACTGTACCTGACTAACGTTTGCTATTTGGTGGAATAACCTTACGGGCCTACCTCTTTTTCCGGTTCGTGGTAATGTCGGACGACTTCTGGTTCTTGTTGCAATTGGCATGTCATTTTCATTTTCTTCTTCCGAGGTATCTTCTTCCGGAGTGCCTTCTTCCGACTCTTCTTCGTTGTCTTCTTCTTCTTCTCTTTCCTTGTTTTCATTTGTTGTTGTAGTATTAAGTTTATTTTCCAGGGGAGCTACGAATATGTTTTCATTTTCCATTTTGTGGTTTTCTATATCCTCGTGAAATCGTACATCTCTTCGTACTACAATGTGGTTCGTTCCACGTTGCCATAACCTATATGCTTTGGAAATTTAGAGTATCCAACCAATACGTATTCCTTACCTTTTGGCATGAACTTATTAGTTCCTGCCCCCTTTTCCAAAGCGATTGTTTTACTTCGAAGATTCTTAGAAATCCGATGTAAGGTTTTTGACCTGACCATTCCTCATACGGCGTCGAATTGCTTAGTTTTCCGTTTGGGCATCTGTTCCTTATGTAGACAGCTGTATTTACGGCTTCTGCCCATAGGCTCATGGGTAACTTTGACTGCGTTAGCATTGTATGTGCCATTTCTACTATCGTTCTATTAGCACGTTCGGCAATTCCATTTTGCTGGGGTGTGTACGGAGTTGATAACTGTCGCTCTGTTAGAATAATTTGGTCAGGGATCTTGGAAAGATTGTTGAAGCACTTGTGATAAATAACTTTAATCTATTAAGAAAGAATTACACGTCTTTGCTGTTTAGCAGTCATCACCGAAGTGATTAGTCATGCATACAATACGCTCTCTCCAATATATATTTAGTATAACTGTTCAGCGGTGTCGCTACCCATTGACACCACAAGAGTCGAATGTACAATGTATTCAACACGCCTCCTTACATTTGATTTTTCGCATTACATTATCTGTTTACAATACATTTAACCCTTTTTTATCGCTTTATTTATATTACTTTTAACATTTTTCTGAAATACAAAAATTTCGCTGTTCCTAGACCTTTTGTTAGTATGTCTGCCACGTTATTTTGAGATTCCACTTTGACAATGTCTATAATGCCTCTATCGTAATTCTCATTTATGTAGTGATATTGGACTTCTATGTGTTTCGAATTTTTTGTGTAATTTCCAAACTTGGCTATCGCAATTGCTCCTGAATTGTCTTCGAATATTTTTACTGGTTTACTTATTTCTATTTTGAACGCATCTCTTAACATATTTCGCACGAAATTTACATCGGTTACTGCCTCGGATAAGGCTATATATTCAGCTAATGTTGAAGATTTTGCTACGGTGTTTTGCTTATGCGATTTCCAGTAAAATACATTATTAAACAATCTTAAGACGTATCCTGTTGTTGATTTTCGGTCGTGACAATCTCCTGCCCAATCAGCATCTACCATACAATGTAGTATTCAGTATTACAGTTCTTTGTATAAGTTAGCTTTAATTCTTTTGTTGAGTATAAATATTTTAAAATTCTTAACGCGTATTTAAAGTGAGAACTGTCATAAGAGTCTTGGTATCTACTTAGATAGTTAACGCTGTACGCAGTGTCTGGTCTGGTTCCAGTACTTATATATAATAATTCGCCAATTAGGTTTCTAAATTTAATACATTCATCAATGTTGCTTGCAGGTTTTAGTTTTAAGTTTTGTTCTATAGGCGTACTATACAATTTAGCATGATCTAACTTGTATTTTTCTGCTAAGGATTTTATATATTTTTCTTAACTTAAAGTCATTGTGTTTGCTTCCGTATTATGATCAATGCTTATTCCAATATAATTGTTCACTTTTCCCATGTCTCGCATTTTAAATCGATTTGACAATTTTAGCTTTACATTTTTTATAAACTTTCCGTTTTTACAACATATTAATAAATCATCAACGAATAATAGTATATACGCTACATGTTCTTCACTCCTTCTTACATACAAACAATAGTCATAGTTGCTACGCTCGAAACCTAAACTTTTCATAAATTCATTAAAGCATTCGTACCAAGATCTTGGACTCTCTCTTAAACCGTATAACGCCTTTTCTAACTTATACACATGATCAGTACCATTATTGTAACCTTCTGGTTGTTCTACGCAAACTTCTGAAACAATTTTTCCATTGAGAAACGCGGTTTCAACATCCATTTGATCAATAAGTAGATTATATTGACAGCAATAAGCGAGTAATAATTTTAAAGTTTGCATCTTAACTACAGGTGAATATACATTTTCAAGCCTATCCTTCTGTTGAAACCCTTTTACTACTAGTCTTGCTTTATATGTTTTGTCATCTTTCTTTCTATAGACCCATCTTAAATCTATTACCCTTTTATTCGTAGGTCGTTCAACTAACTTCCAGGTTTTATTTTGTTCAATACTTGTTAATTCAGATTTCATAGCTTCTTTCCAGTTTTCTGAATCTTGAGATTCGATCGCCTCCTTAACTGTAGTAGGTACCATTGCATCACAATATGTTGATTATTTCTGTTTGGCTTAAACAAGAAGACTTTATTATTTCTGATGCAAACAAGGTTACAATAATGAGTTAAAAAACAGTGATAAAAATGGATAGCAGTAAAGGCAAATACTATGTTGAAATATGAAATAGGATAAAGCTAATGCTGTAGTGTAAAAAATGATGCTGCGATTTGTGCTGTGCTGCAGCTGGACGACGAGAGATCTTTCTTGTTTCGTCCTTTTGTTTCCCAAGTGGGGGCGCCATAAATCACTTAGGCCAGGCAACGACATCTCTACGACTCCGGCCGCAGTCGTACCATAGCCTGTTTCTGTATAATATTATTGTTGGATTCCAACACCCTTCCTCAACAATAATACTCCTTACTGTGCCACTAGGCCGCAATTCTGCGCAATTGTCTTCAATCTTACTCCGTGCAACGGTTTTGTCATCATATCCGCAAGCATTTGTTCCGTTGAACAGTATTTGAAATCCATTACTCCTTTTTCCTTTAATTCCTATACGAAATGAAATTTGGTATCTATGTGCTTCGTCCTACAACTGAACCTTTTGTTGGTGATCATCTTCAGGCAGCTTTGATTATCTTCAAAGATGACCGTGATTTCTGGTACTTTGCACGAAAAATCTTCAACCAAACGACGTAGCCATAAACTCTCCTGGCATGCTTCTGCCAATGCAATATACTCGGCTTCCGTCGATGATAGTGCCACACACGTTTGTTTGCGGCATCCCCAGCTGATCATTGCACTTGAATACTTAAAAATGCAGCCACTATTTGATTTCCGATCAGTTGTATTTTCTGCCCAATTAGCATCCGCATAGCCAACGAGTTCCTTTTCTCCGTTAAGGTGGCCAAGCTTTAATTCATAGTTTTTTGTTCCTTGTAGATATCGACCAACTCGTTTTACTTCCGTCCAATCTGTTGATGTGGGTTGTTTGTTAAATTGACTTAATATCGTAACGCTAGCTGCAATATCCGGTCTTGTATTTACAGCTAACTATAGTAATGCACCGATAAACTGCTGGTAAATCTCCTTGTGTTCCATCAATGGTTGGTCCTTTAGTGCTTTTAGATAGCCTGCATCTAGTGGTATATTCGAAGTCTTAGCATTCTGTAATCCAAATCTATTTAGGATAGTGTCTATGTACTTTGACTGTTTTATACAATAGAATCCTTCATTATCCTTTCTTATCTCAATTCCGAGATAACGTTGTACAACACCTAAATCCAAAAACTGAAAATGTGTCCTTAAAAATTCAGCTGCTTTATTTATTTCTTCTATTTTCTTTGCAGCAATCAAGAAGTCATCAACGTGAATAATAATAAAAATATATCCATCTATAATTTGTTTTATGTATAAACAGGGATCTGCTTTACTTTGTACAACATTGTAATCCTTTAATACATTGTTTAATTTATCGTTCCATAACTTAGCAGCTTGTTTCAATCCGTATAGTCCTTTCCTTAATTTGCAAACCATACGTTTTGTTTCTGGTGTCTCGTATCCTTCCGGTTGCATCATATAAACGGTTTCCTTTAAACCACCGTTTAAGAATGCTGTTTTTACGTCAAAATGTTTGACAATGAGATTCTGCTGGCCTGCAACTGTTAGAAGCATTTTAAAGGTTGTTTGTCTTACCACTGGTGCAAAGACTTCATCATAGTCGACTCCAAATTTCTGCGAGAATCCTCGGGCTACCAGTCTCGCCTTGTACCTGTCGACCTTTCCTTGTGCACTTTTCTTGGTTTTAAAGACCCATTTGCAGGTAACTATCTCTCTTCCTTTTGGCACCGGTACGATGTCCCATGTATTATTTTTTGATAGGAAATCTATTTCTTCGTTCATTGCTGTTATCCAATCTTCCTTGTTGTCTCCTGATAATGCTTTCTTTCTGGTCCTTGGGTGTTCCGTTGAAACTGTTGCTAGTTTTGAAGTTTCGATATATCTGTCGGGCGGTATTCCTTTATTTGATCGTTCAGATCTTCTGGGTTGTGGTTCATTTTGTACTTCAATGTCATCAGTACTAGTAGCTTCATGAAACGATCCGTCTTCTGTACTATTTATTTCGCTTTCTTTTGTATTTGATTCCACAGATATCGTCTCTTCGCTGTTAATTTCTTGCCCTTCTTCATTATCTTGCTCCTGCATTTGCATTATGTCGTCATGCGCCGCATCGATAAGAACCTCTCCCGACTGTTTCCTATCTACAAAAACTACATCTCGACTAACCTTCAATCGATTCGTACCTTTATCTATTAGTCGAAAAGCCTTCGACTCTTCTGAGTAACCGACAAAAGTCAGTTTTTCCGCTTTATCGTCCAGCTTCCTACGTAGTTCTTTCGGAATCTGTACGTATGCGTCGCACCCGAAAACATGCTAATTCCTGACGTCTGGTTTTCTTGAGAACCATAATTCATAAGGTGTTGTCCTGGTACGTAATTTGTTTTGCAAGAAATTTGCCGTATTTACTGCTTCTCCCCAATATATCTTATACATATTGGCATCCAATAGCATGCACCGTGCCATCTCTAATAATGATCTTTTTTTCCGCTCGGCGACTCCATTCTGTTGTGGTGAGTATGCGGCCGTATATTGTATCCTAATCCCTTGGTTTTTTAGATAATTTTGCAATTCCACATTCACATACTCCCTTCCTCGATCCGATCTTATGCATTTTGGAGTTTTCTTGATTGGTGTTTTCGCCATTTCTATATATTGCTGTAAAAAAATTGTAGCTTGATCTTTGGTTTCCATGAGATAGGTAGTTGTATACCGCGAGAAATCATCTATGATGGTCATAACATACCTCCTTTTTCCTGGTGTTACAGTTTGCATTGGGCCGCAATCATCTGTATGTATTAAATCTGGAGTTGCATGCGTCCTGTTTAGCGATTGCTTTGGAAAAGGTTGCCTTGCCATTTTCCCCTTTATGCAGCATTCGCACACCTCACGCCTTCCGCAATCCTTTATGACTATACCTGTAGCTAATCCCTTCTTGACCAGGTCCTGTATTGCGTTTGGGTCTCGATGGCCGAAACGCCTGTGCCATACATGTTGGCAATTGTCACTGTGATTAATGTTCATTACCGCACAAGCTTTTTCTCTACTTATGTCTGTATAATTTGTATAAATCCCCAACATCACTCCCAAGCCGTGCGATGGCTTGTACTGTATTGTCTTTCACAATTTCACAAAAATTGTCCTGAAAATTTAATCTGTATCCTTCGTTAGCCAGTTTCTTTACGGATAATAAATTTGAACCGAAAGACGGAATGTAAAGAACATTTTCCACTTTCACTGCATTTACCTGATCACCGACGACACAATTTATGACCCCGGAACCTCTGCCGCATACTTCACTTCTTTTGTCCTTTTCGGCTAGTTGAACATGGCCTCGTTCACTGGGGTCGAACGTCGTGAAGAAATCCCTCGCCGTGGTCATATGGCTCGTAGCGCCTGAGTCGACAAACCAGGCGTTCGCTTTGTGCTGTTCTGGTTTATTGTTTAAATACGCTTTCCCAAGTGTGTTTGCAGATGTCGTGGACCCCTCAAATTGCTTCGCTGCGAAACATACTTTGTTTACAGCCTTGGGTCGTTCTGCTACTTTATTAGCTGTTTCCTGTTTCGCTTTCCAATTCTTATATTTGAAACAGTCCTTTTTAAAATGACCTAGTTTTTGCAGAAGAAACACATCTTCTCTCCTGTTTCTTGTTCTCCTTTATTGTAAGACGTCTTTAAAGCCGATTGATAGTCATTCATTGCACATTGGTTTACCTTACGCCTTTTATATTCGTCGATCAATCTTCGTTTGACGAAGTCCAGAGTAAAATCATCCTCGCTTCTGCTCTCCAGACTTATAATCAATGAATTGTATGAGTCTGAAATACTATTTAGAAGCAGCGAGGCTTTTAGTTTGTCCTTTAGTTCCTCACCTAATGCCCCCAACTTATTCATGAGTGTCAACATTTCCGACACATGGTCCTCCATATTCCCATCTTCCGGTAGACGCAATTTAAATATTATTTTGTATAAGAATATCACGCTTGATAGCGTTGCCTTTTGGTGGTAATTCTTGAGTTTCTCCCAAGCTTCCCGTGCACTTCCTGCACCCTGAATGTGCACCAACTGGTTGTCTTCAATCAGAAGACCAATGGTAGCACGAGTTCGGTCGTCTTTCCTCAACCATGCTGCGTCCGCAGGTGTTGGCCTCTCATCCCTTATCACATCCCACAGCTCTTCCTTTATTAGTAGTAACTCCATTTTTTGACACCATGTTGAATAGTTTTCACCATTCAACTTCTGAACGGTTAGTCGCAAGAAATCTGCCATTTTTTACTCAGCACTATCAGCACCGTCTTTCACGTGTCCTTATTGCTCTTTACTTTATTTTATTATTCCTAACCTTACTTTTACATTTGCATGTGGCCTGGGCCCATAACCTGTTGATTATTTCTGTTTGGCTTGAACAAGAAGACTTTATTATTTCTGATGCAAACAAGGTTACAATAATGAGTTAAAAAACAGTGATAAAAATGGATAGCAGTGAAAAGGCAAATACTATGTTGAAATATGAAATAGGATAAAGCTAATGCTGTAGTGTAAAAAATGATGCTGCGATTCGTGCTGTGCTGCAGCTGGACGACGAGAGATCTTTCTTGTTTCGTCCTTTTGTTTCTCAAGTGGGAGCGCCATAAACCACTTAGGCCAGGCAACGACATCTCTACGACTCCGGCCGGAGTCGTACTATAGCCTGTTTCTGTATAATATTATTGTTGGATTCCAACACAATAGTTTACACATATAAAATTTGTTACATACTCACTGTTAAAATACTTTCTATTTGGAATTTTGTTTCTTGTTGAACGCTCAGAACTCGTATTAGTTTGACTACTTGAACCTTGAATTATAATTGATTCTTTACCTTCTACTGACTCGAAGCTTTGTTCTGTATCGCTT